>LR812531.1:11079189-11294189 GCA_903798195.1 Danio kyathit
TGTGTGTGTCATTTGAAACCAAAATACCATTTTGAGAAGAAATCACACAGTTTTGAATGTAAAGTTTCATTTTGCAGGAGAATTGAAGGGTTTTGCCCAATGTGTGTTTTTTTATTTGTGTGTAGAGTTCTGACAATATGAGACATGCTTTCAGAAAATGTGTGTAAACAATTGGGAAAAACTGTAATGTAAAACACTATGACCACCTCTTCTCCATTCATCATACGTAATGACTTACTGTGAGCCTTTTTTTGTTCAGTGTTACACTTACTACAGACAGTACATAGGCCTACATAAGTGCATTGTAAAATGTTTCAGAATATTGTTTTTTTTTTTATACACAAATACACGGTACCAAATATATTTTACTGTATTTTTCCCACAAAAACAGTGTACACAGTGTTCATCCCAACCAACACAAAGTTGCACATAACGTGGTCTACATATACCATCAACAGAAGTATTTACTGAATACAGTTACAGTAATAAAAAACAGCTATGCTGCATTCTCTCTTCTGTTTCGATCTGGCCACAGCACCTTATCCACATCACAAGCAATGTTTACCCTGGCCAAGCAGATTACGTTCCTTGCCCTTCCTCGACCTCCCCCTCTTACTCTTCTTTAGCTCTGCCTCTGTTTGCAACGTTGGCATCCATTGCTCCAAAACAGAAGCGCTGACCTGTTGCCCTTTTATAAAGCTCTGATTTCTAAATTGCAGTTATGTGTGATAGGTGTTTACCTATGTGATGAGTATACAAAGTAGGGCAACTGACTTTACAATTTTGACTGACAGAGTGTTTCTTATGAAAACAAGAGATTTTCTTTATGAAAACTGTGCCAAATGCAGAGAATTGTGTGTAGTGTTGTTTTTTTTGTAGTGAAAAAAGTGTGTTTTAAACCTGCAATTTGAGTGTAAAGCAGGAATTGTGCTTGTAGTTGAGCAGAATTGGTTAAGGGGGTTGGTGCATCACTTACATGTTGTAGTCATTGTGTCTGAAGTACAAGTAATTGTGTGTAAATAACTAAGAAAAACTGTGATACTGGTATAATCAGGGTTTGAGAGGTATTGCTATAAAGTACATGAACATACTGTATTCACCAAACAGTGATAGACTGATAGCTAAATATCGCCCTATCCTAACAAACCATATAACAAATGTAAAGCGTATTTATTCAGCTTTCTAGTGATGTATACATTTCAATATATATATATAAAAAAAATTCCCATCCCCTGTCTTGTGTTTACCAATTTTCCTCTCTTTCGTGCTTCCTATTCCATACTGCTACATTCCATATTTATTGAAGACTAATATTTATAGCTACTGTAAAACATATTTATTGAAGACTAATAGTTTATACCTATTGTTTGCTGCAACATAGGCTTATTCTGAAAACGTAGTCCCGTGGACGTTTCTGGAGACCGCAAATTATGTAGCCGGAGGTAATATGGGTGCATTTCATTTTTTAAGTGAACGCTACGGGGCGGTATGACGCTGTTCCTTTGGGCGCTTACCAGCTGACTGCTTACCTCGTGTGGAGGGCTTTCCCACCGCAACCAGTTTGTCCAGTTAGCTCGTTGTGTACTTCGGCGGACTTGAGACGCAGAGAGGAGTTGACCACGATGACGACGGCTGGGTTTGAGTCCGGCGAAGAGCGGTTTCAGAAATCAGGTAAGACAAAAACAGAATCCAAAAATTAAAATGAACGAGTGAACAACAGGGTGAGAATTTGGTAAAATCCGAAAACGTGGTAAAAATCAGACGAGGGCTTTTCTTTTTCTGGACGGCTTTTGTAAACCGTTGGTTGGGTTTAGGGAAGTATGTGGGTGGGCGGGTCAATTGGTAAAATTGGTTGGATTTAGAGAAGGAGGAGTGTGGGTTAGTCGATTGGCCGGTCGCCCAGTCAATCATTCAGTCAGACTGACAGACGGTCGGTTGACAGCGGCCTCTGGTGGGTTTACGCGATAACAGCACAGGTGCAAACGGCACTCGCGAGAGACATTTGAGATACGAAAAAGTGCACGCATCGGCCTCTTGCGGATTCGCGAAAACAAAAACTGCAAAAATACGTACCTCCCGGGACGTATTTCGCGGTCTCCAGAAACGTCCATGGGACTACGTTTTCACAATGAGCCTGGGTTGTTTTTTTTATTGTGGTTACAGCTGATTTGTGTGTCTACAGTTTTGCACCAGTGTGTGTGTGTGCACACCTGATGGCTGTGTTTAACCCATGGTTCATGTGTGTGGTCATTTAAAGGCCTTTGCTTTGAAATTGCAAGGAAATTCCATCATGAAAAAATTCTGTGTCAAAAGCATCCAAGTGTGTTTAGTGATCTGCAAATCACTGTGTGTAATGTTTTGCAAAAAATGTGAAGCTGACAACATGCTTACAGTTGTGCAGATGCAGCCTTGTGTTTTGCTCCTTGAGTGTGAGGTTTTGCTAATTGCGGTAAAAGTTTAATTTTAGTGTGTAAGCAATCGTAAAAACTGTAATAGCTTTTTTAATATAAACTCAGTAAAGCAATATTTAAATATAACTAAATGTTAAGATGGAGAATAAATTGGTTTTAATTTTGATAAATATATGAAGTGTTACATAAACACCAAATTGACATGTTAGTATGATTACTGAAGGATTGTACACAAATGTAGGAAAAAAAAAGTAGTAAATACCTGTTGACAATTTGGCTTTGTCTTCACTAAAATAAATACAATGTAATGTGTCTTCAACTATACTTAAAACAATATTACAGTTTTATAAGCTTTTTTAAGGGGTATAATAGCATGATGTATAGCAAGGGTCATCAACTATATTTGTCAGAGGGCCAGAATTTTACGAGACAGTCTCCTTGGGGGCCGGACCCCCAAGAAGAAAATCAAATAAAAATATAATTTTGGCTTGACATTATGTTTAATGTTTGTACGTTTTAATTCTTATACTTTTGTGTTTTTGTTTATTTTTTATTTTTTGACAGATATTGCGATTTCGATTTGATTTGCGATTTAATTTTGTAGTCAAGTGAATAATTCAATAATCTGTATTTTAGCTTCTTACTGCTAAAATGCAGTGAGTGTTAGTTTAAAAAGGAGCTTAAAAGATATTAACTTATATTAGCAAACATCTCTGAAATTGTACTTATATATATGTGTGTGTGTGTGTGTGTGTGTGTGTGTGTGTGTGTGTGTGTGTGTGTGTGTGTGTGTAATGAAAGATAATAAATTTGTATATTAAAAGTATATTTTCATTTGTTTATTATAAATTTTCATTATTTTTTTTTATAAAACTGTAATATTAAACATACAGTTTAATTGCACATTTGTAAATAAACACTTAAAATAGTAAAATAGTGTGACTTTATCAGCCTGCTATAACGACAGACTGTGCGTTAAAGCACAAAACACATGTGCATTAACGCCATTATCATGATGGACTCATTCAGTAGAGAACTCGAGTTTATGTGACTTACACTTTTCGTAAAAAAAAGCTCTGTATGTCCTTTTTTGCTGCCGCCATCCTCACCTGTGTGTTTCAGACCTCACACACCTCATTCTTGCACGGGGAATTCACCTGCTGTTTAGTCGCTGCTTTCCTGAACGCAACTACGGCCTCTCACATGACAGCAGAGAAAGGCACAGCCTTTCTAGGTTGACATGTCTAGGTTAATATTGACAGCGTGATTTTTTTTAAGTGAATAAAATTATTGGAGGGGACATTTCAATAGTTGGTCCTCCTCCGCATCCTCTTCTTCCATGCTAAATCTACGCCCCTGCTTCGCGCTTTTTTTCCTGTTTGTTATTGTGGGCGTTTCGCATATTTCGGTTGCGCAATTCTGATTGGGCAGTACGAAAGTATGCTTACTCGATTGGCTAGTAAGGCTGTCACACACAGACGACTGTCACACACACACACACACAGACGGCACGGCAGTCATGCATTTGCTCTGAGCGTGGGAGGTTAAATAATATACATTTCATATCACAGCCTCTTGCGATTAGCTAATCGCAACGTTCTAAATCGCGATTGCGATTCAATTTTGATTAATTGCACAACCTAGTGTGGACCACTATTCATACCTGTCAACCCTCCCGTTTTTCCCGGGATTCTTCCGTATTTTACAGTTCTATCCTGCTGTCATCCCGTAAAGGTATTTTCCCGTATTTCTCCCGTATTTTTTATCTTTCTGAGAAGAGCTGATCCTCCCTATATGCAACCCATACCGCCGAACCACAAGGGGCCGCCCTTGCTCTTAAATGTGAACCAGTTTTGTGCTTTCGTTTTATTAAGGCATGGAAACCTGATGGAAACACTTTGAAATAAACATAAAAACGGCGCGATTCATTTCCTTTTCATTACAGGCGCAATTGCCCCTATGCAATCCTCAAAACAGTCCGTTCAAATAAAGATGCATGACTGTCAGCTGATGCGCTCGATAGTGATAATAGACGCTGTTTCCCAAGCGGAGTCTGTACGTACGTGATTTGATGCTGAGCTCAAGTGGACACTGGGTTTTGGGTGCGTGTTTAAACAGACATATACACATCATCATCATCATAATAATAATGATAATAATAATAGTAATAGCGGTTCATTCCGCTATGGCGACCCCAGATTAATAAAGAGACTAAGCCGAAAAGAAAATAAATGAATGAATAATAATTATAATAACAACAACATCTAGACATGTCGATCTTGTTGGATTTTCTTTTAAACACAACAAATTTTGTCTTAAATGAGCATAAACAGTTAGGAAAACAGTCAAATGCTTTCATTATAGATATATGCAGTTTTAAAGTGACAGCTCTGTTATTTAATGTAATCAAACCAAAAACAATCTAAATGAGAGATTCATTCACTGCTCTTTAATCAGAATGTTTAAATTATACAGTGAAGAAAAGGTGAGATTTATAACTTGATTCTATTTCTTTATAATAGCTAATAGTTTTAATGAGCTGAAATGTTTGCTAATTTATTTGCAGATTTTTCTAATGTATACTAATTATTATATCCTTTGTAAATAATAATAAAAATGTAATAATGATCGTTTCAGAAGTTTATTTACAATGAAACAGCTCCAGATGAACATAGTTTTTTTTTTTTTTTTTTTTTTTTGGGGGGGGAGGGTTGGGGGGGGGGTATATCCCTTACTTTTACATCCCAATGTTGACAGGTATGCCACTATTTTCTTTTAGATCCTCACAATTTTGGAATCCAGTCGGGGGCCGGATTTGGCCCGCGGGCCGCCAGTTGATGATCACTGATGTATAGCATGTATAATAACATTTTCTTTTTATAACGAAATAACAATATTTAAATAATGATTACAGTTTTTACGATTGCTTACACAATTTAACCAATTTAACTTTTCCCACAACTAGCAAAACCTTACACTCAAGGAGCAAAAAACAAGGCTAGACCTGCACAACTGTAAGCATGTTGTCAGCTTCACACTTTTTGGAAAACATTACACACAGTGATTTGCAGATCACTAAACACACTTGGATGCTTTTGACAGAAATTTTTCATGATGGAATTTCCTTGCAATTTCAAAGCAAAGGCTTCAAAAAGAAGCCAATTGGTTAATCACAGCCATCAGGTATGCAGGCACACTGGTGCAAAACCGTAGGCACACAAATCAGCTGGAACCACAATAAAAAGCAATAGGTATAAACTTCACTAGTCTTCAATAAATATGTCTACAGTAGTAAAGCTATAAATATTAGTTTTCAATGAATATGGAAGGCAATGTTGCAGTTAGAGGAAGAGGAAGCACGAAAGGGAGGAAGATTGGTAAACAGGAGACAGTGGATGGGGGAGATTTTAAACTATGCAGGGATGTGGCCCTCCAGGAACTGAGTTTGACACCCCTGGACTAAGCCAAAAAGAAAATGAATGAATGAATAAATATTAAAAGCCCTTAACTTTCACTGCACTTTTTGAGTTCACACATATTTATATGATACTAAAAATACTAAAAAAACATCCCAAATATGGTGACAGTTAAGGTGTAACAGCATGGAACTTAGGAAAGTAAATTCTTTGCTTCATCTTTTGACTACAGTGTCCAACCAGTGAACAAACTGAAAAGCCAAAAGGCCTCTCTATGGTTCCAAGTCACTATCTTATCATGGGGAATGGTTCGATCAAAGGCCATCGGCTACAGGAGACATGTCTGGCCTCCAGCATAAAAGAGACCCCTGTATGGGAGTCTGTGGAGCCCCTGAAGATGCGGATTGCCCATCTTGAGGAGGAGCTGGCACGGAGGGACCGGGAGCTCCGTGCACAGGAGAATCAATTACAGAGCCTTCAAAGGGAACTAGAGGCAAAGGTGTCCCAGATTGATAAGCTCCAAGATGCCATCGGATATAACAGCCTCGGCCGCTCTCCACCAGCACCACCGAGACACAGCCGCAGACTATTGAGTGTGATCAACCAGGGATCCATGCGCTTCCACAGAGTTGCTGTGGAGGTGCATCGACGGCTAAAAGCCAAAGAGGGCGTTTCAGCCGAACCCACAACCAGGCACTTCTGTCATGACCACAGGGCCCAACGCAGGTCCACTGAGAGACAACATATTCGCAAAGATTCAGGGTAAGTGTCAATGGTGATACTACTAGTGGTACTACTGTACTCAAGTACATTTTTATGTATTTTACTTAAATACACAGCATGTTAGATGTTTTTGTTAAATATCCAAAAACCATTAGAACTGTGTTATATAATGTGCTGACTAATGTACTTACACTTAGGGCGTACTCACACTATGCTATCCGAACCGTGCCCAAGCCCGTTTCCTGGATCGTTTGAGAAGTGTGAGTGCCCTGAACCGGGCTCAAGCACCGTTCACTTGGCCGGCCCTGGCCCGGTTGGAAGAGGTGGGCCTGAGCGCGGTGTGAGTGCAAGCGTGCCTAAGCCCGAAACTGAGAGCGAGACGTGACTTTTAAGGGACTATATCATATGGATTAATTAATCATTCGTGCTGTTCAATGAACGCAAACTGTCGTAGTTTAATGAAGACGCAAACCCCTCACTGCACCACAGCTGCACCTTCAGCAAACCTCCTAATTCCTGCAGCACGAGGACTTTATGAGCGTCAAAGTGGCTGATCTGTTCGGCGAAATATTTGACTGCGTGTCACCGCATATCAAACGACTTAAACGATATAACTAAAGAAATCTCCACTGTGCTGAGCGAGAGCGCTTCTCTTCCTAAACTGAACAGCGCGTCATCGATGACGTAAACGTGCCCAGGCCCGAATGTAATGTGAGTGCGGGCCGTCGGGGGAGACGGGAGGGGGGACAAGCGTGCTTTGGCCCGGTTCAATGCAACTGTACATAGTGTGAGTACGCCCTTACTGTACAGAAATGAGCAAATATATCTAGTGACACGGACTATGACCTACACACTCAATTTCCGGTTTGGTTTTGCATTTTGGCTGCACATCATTGGATTTGCTCTTCAGTGTTTTGGCTTTTAGCAGCGACATGTACATTACACTGAACTGAACTAAACGGAACTTCAACTGTGAAAACAGGACTGAAGCAGTTTCAATTTACTAGAACTTCATATATGTTAAGCTGCTTTGAAACAATCTACACTGTGAAAGCGCTATAGAAATGAAGATTAATTGAATTTATAGAAACATGGAAACACATAAGACACTTTAATATGTTGTGTATATTACATTGACTTATCAGCTTTACCACAGAATCCTAAATGTATTTAGTGTGATCCAACAACTAGTAGCAGTTGACTGTGAACCAGTAGCAGTTGACTGTGGCATAATAACAGTTCCGCTGATTTCATGCTGCATCACACTCATCTCTCATCAGCAATTGCTTTAGCAGTCTTGTTGCTGGAAGGAAGCAAAAGATAGATGCTTTTTTCTATTCTATTGGCCGGTGATTGACTGCTGTGGGAGTGGAAGCTTGGGTTAACCCTCCTGCAGGAGTCAGAGCCATGGGGGATCCAGCAAGAGATTAGGAAAGGGAGGGGGCGGTGAAGACTCTTGCTGGAAGCGCGACTGTAAAGGGGTGGCTGAGGAATGAGCTTGGCGTGACTCCTGCAAGAGTCGAAGCTCGGGGTAACACTCCTACGGGAGTCAGAGCTGAGGTGATTGGGAGTGGAGGGGGTGGGGGAGCAGAGTATAGCTTGCACTGGAGAGGGAGAAATGAGGAAAGTAAAAAAGGGAAGAAGTAGCGGAGGAACTCAACATTGGAAGTGAAAGTAGCAGAGGAACTCGAAGAGAAAGTAGTGGAGGAATTTGACGCTGGAAGGAATGGGAGGAAAGAAAATTAGCGAAGGAAGTCGACGCTGGAAAGAAGTGAAAAGTAGCGGAGGTACTCAATGCTTGAAAGATCGGGAGGAACAGGAAATGGCATGCTCATGCCCTTGGAATCTGGTAGGTGAGTAGCAGTTGGAGAGGATCTGCTGGCTTCCTTGAGGTGGTATTGGCTGGGGCGGATGTAAGATTTGAAGGCGTCAGGACCAATGTCTGAGGGTCTGAATATGATGTTGGGAGAGACCTTTATGGGCTGCTGTAGTAGCTGCTCCGATCAAGGATATGCAAATAAATTAAGTTACATTTCATTCACAATAGAGCATGCTGATTGGTTCGAACCAAATCTTTCTCGTGAATTAATGCTAAAAAGTCAATGACGTCACTTTGTACCAGCTGGAACATACATCCAATCTCCACGATGGAATTTACACAATGATCTCATCACCGTGACATTGCTTCAAAATTTATATTATTAAATTTATTGTAATATATTGTTAAAAGGCCATAAAACCCCCCACCCCCTGTCTCAGCAGGGTGTTTTCACACCTCTAGTTTGAAAAAAGTAAGGAATGTGGGTGTGTCCAGCTTTGTTTAGGTGGGAGTGTCCAGCAGCGAAAGAGAGAAGGGTTTGCATGAAAAGTGGAGTTTCATTAGGTGCGGCAACCCAAACACAGACGCAGGGGAGATGGACAGCGATTTGAAGAGCAGCGGATCTGAGAGCTGTGTGGAATGGAAGGATTTCTCTCCATTAGATTCCCCTTAGTCACATTATCTGGTTCATGACAGTGCAGGTCCACTGCCTTTTTTAAACTTTTCAACACAAACATGCCCGTATATGCAGGAGAAAATAAAGATGAATGACAGTTATCATTCATGCTTTTGGAGTGGATGGGCCTTTATGGTATTTACACATTTATATAAACATATCATTGTAAACTCAAATGGAACACCAGAGAAGGAATTTCTAGCAACCCACTCTCATTGAAGATATGTCCTCAGTGTTACGACCCTGGTCTAGGGTCAAGGCCGCAACATAAAAGAAGACAAATATTGAAGTCTCGTAATGGTAGTTATTATTCCAAACTGTATTTGTTGAAATAAACAAATGACTAATAAATACACCAATGTGCCTGCTACAAATACTGCACTGCACTGAAAAAGTGGACTGTTGTAATCTTAATTGTCTCTGTTGTAATCTTAGCCTGCTACATCTGTTGTGAAAACATCGGTGTGGCGCCCTACTTCATACCGCACTTCGGGATCAGAGGACGGATGTAACTGCTGTACAACTGTTTAAAAAGACACCGGACAAAGCATTTTCAGTTCATAATATTGTAGTAATATTACTGTAAACTACTTAGTAACTTCAGTTATTTCACCAATGACTTCAAAAACTGAATAAGGCTTAGTGCTCAAAACAGATTTTTTTCTCAGATCTGATTTTTTTGCATAGCTGTTCACATTGTTGTTATAAATGTGGCCAATATCAGATCTGCAGTTTGAATAGATCATGGTCCTAAACTGACCCGCATGTGCTAAAGTACAGATAGGGACAGCACAAAATGTCTAATTATGCACACAATGTGTATACTGTACGAATTAAGCACGTTGTCAGATTATGCGTACGATTATTGCCCTTTTCACAGACAGATTGTTCTGCTACTACTAATGTGTATTTCACCATTTGAAACCTAAAATAAGTCTATTGTGATTGAAAACACTGATCATTTGTGATTTATGACAACCCCAGTGCGTGTCTTTCTGACCACCGGTGTGGTGAACTCATCAAGGGTTAATGAGCAGCCGCAGACTGAACTGTGAAGGCGGAGTTGGTTTATCTCTGTTTGTAGAGTAAAGCCGAAGTCACACTAGAGTTTGAGCTTGCGAAATTCTGTCGTACGGCCCTGCGAAAAGGGGGGGGATTAAACAAGATGATTAGACATTAAAAAAAGCGAGCGATTGCTCCATGTTTTAAATTTCTGTTCAGAGAGGTCATGTTTTAATCCTGCATTGATCTCACGCAGTCAAGTGATGCGATTTCGCAGGTCAGAGTTCACCAAGCTTGAACTTTGCACTGCAGCAACCTGCGAAACTCAACGCATGACCCTGCGTTTCCGGTCTGACACATTCGCGTGCGAATGCATGGAAGTCTATGGGGAGTAAAGTCCAGTGTGACCGCGGCTTTATTGCATTTTACTTCGTTATAAACAACAGGCACGTACAGAAGGGGGGTTTGGGTGCCCGAGCACCTGCCCTTTTTTTTCTTTTAGAGAGAAAGTTCCCCTTAAAATTAAAGTGGCCCCTCCTTTGCGCACGGATCCCCTATTCACACCACCCTCCTGACGCTCTTCAGCTATACACGATCAACCCGTCCCCCAATCGTTAACCAGTTAGGTTAACAAGCACCAGTTCTGCCATTAGATTTTTTTTTTTCAAAATGAAGAACCAGCTTTCTGTGGTAAAGTAATTGCCCTGTGTGCCATTCTACTATGCTGCTGAGGAGTAGATGATGTTTGCAGCACAGAATGATGACGCATGTCGCTCAAAGATTATGTAAAAGTCACATGAAATCCTACATAACCGTTCACACTGCGGTCGCATTGCAAAACATCAGATCTGTGTCTGATTTAAGACTACATATGAAAGTGGCACAAATCTGAACTGAAAAGATCAGATTCCATGCGATTGGGGCTGTTCACACTGTCATTATCTGAGTCACATGTGGGCAAAAAAATCAGACTTGGCTGCAGTTTGAAAGTACTGTTGACGTAAACTCAATTTGCCATGTTTTGGAGAAACATTAACAACGTTTATTGCACACAAACATTGATTGCACACTTACCATATCCGTAAAGACAGGACAATCAACACAAACTGGAACTGCATCTTTCTTTAAAAGAAGATTCGAAAAGCTCTCGGGTAAAAAAATGTTCCTTACAAACATATTTTTTGGCGTGTGTTAGCAGATCATTGGAATCCACATATGTGGGTCCACTCGCGAGCTGTGCTCTCATCGCGGAAAAAAATGGAAACAAAACCTTCGTTGTGGCACATTTATAAACGCAACACTGACGACCCATGTCTCCGAGCAATTCTTCTACTACTTGTTTGAATTACGGTTGGCAACACAATGTAGTGTCTCTCTGTAACACTGTAACAGGTAAAAACTGTCTTCAAAGCTATATCATGCATATTAATTAAGTTACATTTCATTCACAATAGAGCATGCTGATTGGTTCGAACCAAGTCTTTCTCATGAATTAATGCTAAAAACTCAATGACGTCACTTTGTACCAGCTGGTACAGACATTCAATCTTCACAATGGAATTTACACAATGATCTCATTACCGTGACGTTGCTTAGAAATTGATTTTTTAAACCGGAAGAACGAATTTGCTCAAAACAACACAAAAACAACCAATTTTCACGTTTTAGTGAAATATATGCAACACAAGCTCATTCTGAAAATGTAGTCTAGTGGACATTTATGAAGACCGCGAATGATGTAGCCGGAGGTACGTATGGCTGCATTTCCTTTTTTAATCGAACGCTACGGGGCGGTATGATGCCATTCCTTTTGGCGCTTACCGGCTGACAGCTTACCTTCGTGTTGAGGGCTTTCCCGCCGCAACCAGTTTGTCCCGTTAGCTTGTCATGTACGTTGGCGGACTTGAGATGCAGAGAGGAGTTGACCACAACGACGACGACAACCGGGTAGTGAAAACGTAGTGAAAATAAGACAAGGGCTTTTCTTTTTCTGGACGGCTTTTGTAAACCGTTGGTTGGGTTTAGGGAAGTATGTGGTGGGCGGGTCAATCCGTTAAATTGGTTGGATTTAGGGAAGGAGGAGGGTGGGTTAGTCGATTGGCCGGTCGCCCGGTCAATCATTCAGTCAGACAGACAGATGGACGGTCGACAGCGGCCTCCGGTGGGGGACAGGACGGACGTGAACGGCACTCGCGAGTGACATTTGAGATACGTAAATGTGCATACAGCAGATTTGCGAAAACAAAAACCGCAAAAATACATACCTTCCGGGACGTATTTCGCAGTCTCCATAAACGTCCACGGGACTACGTTTTTAAAATGAGCCTCGGTTGAAAATATGTCTCCTAATAGTGTTTTTAGCAGCGTGGGACACATACATGACTGTCAACATCTCAAAAAAATGTGTTTTGGTGTTTTGTAACCCTTTAAGGTACTGTACCAATAGGCTTTTACTCAAGTGCTTGGTTTGTGTACCTAGTCCACCTCCTAAGACTGTGCTGAAACTAATTACACCACTGGATTGTTAGTTTTATTATGGAGTCACTGGAATACTGACTCTCCAGGAAGGTGGAGACAGTAATAAGGTTTAGCCAAGCTTTTGTAGTGTCTCCATCCCCAGAGTGGACTTGAAAGCCTAAATTACCATACCACACTCTGAAGGGGATGGAGTGGCTCAAGAGAACACAAAGGCTGGGCCATTTGTATGCATGGACAGGAATCATTACTGTTTTAATTAAACACGCTCTTGATGACAGTCTACAAATGTCCATCAGAAATTCATTCATAAGATCCATTTTAGGTCAGCAGAGAGACCTTCCTATTTCAGATATGATAATGAGAAGCGTGCATATACATGTACAGTATACTGTTTAGTACTGTAGATGGGTTTTGACGTGTGATCTGTCATACAGTTCCAAATTTAAATTAGTTTTTGTTAATGTATGAATTAAGTGAAACATATGTCATGTATGGGATTTAATGAAAATGTTTTACTCACATTCAAGTGGTTCCAGACCTTTATGAATTTCTTTATTCTGTTGAACACAAAATTATTTTGAGGCTGCACAGTGGCGCAGTGAGTAGCACGTTCGCCTCACAGCAAGAAAGTCGCTGGTTCGAGCCTAGGCTGGGTCAGTTGGTGATTCTGTGTGGAGTTTGCATGTTCTCCCCGTGTTTGCGTGGGTTTCCTCCGGGTGCTTCGGTTTCCCCCACAAGACAAGTGGTATAGGTGAATTATAGAGAAAAAAATTGTTCGTAGTCTATGAGTGTGTATGGATTTTTCCCAGTGATGGGTTGCAGCTGGAAGGGCATCCGCTGCATAAAACATATGCTGGATAAGTTGGCGGTTCATTTCGCTGTGGCGACCCCAGATTAATAAAGGGACTACGCCAAAAGAAAATTAATGAATGGAAATTCTATAGAAGTCAGTGGTTACAGGTTTCAATATTTCTTGAAAATATATTATTAAACAGGAGAAAGTCAGTCAAACAGGTTCTGAACATGTAAAGGGTGAATAAATGATGACTTTTTTTAGTGTTGAGTGAACTGTTCCTTTAAATCACAATCTGTTTATTTGGTTAATAATCGGTTAACAAGCTGTCGTGGGTCAGGTTTGATCTGGGCCTCTCTGTCATTTGTTTTCGGTTTCAACTGTTGCCTCTTACAATCATCGCTGGCGCACACACATTACTCACCTGCTACTCTTTTGATCTGATTCTCTCCACTACATATAAAGTTAAAGTCAGAATTATTAGCCGCCCTTTGAATTTTTTTTAAATATTTTCCAAATTATGTTTAACAGAGCAAGGAAATTTTCACAGTATGTCTGATAATATTTTTTCCTCTGGAGAAGGTCTTATTTGTTTTATTTCAGCTAGAATAAAAGCAGTTTTTAAATTTTTTAAACATTTTAGGGTCAAAATTATTAGCCCCTTTAAGCTATATTCGATTTCGATAGTCTACAAAACAAACCATCATTATACAATAACTTGCCTAATTACCCTAACCTGCCTAGTTAACCTAATTAACCTAGTTAATTAACCTTTAAATGTCACTTTAAGCTGTACAGAAGTGTCTTGAAAAATATCTAGTCAAATATTATTTACTGTCATCATGGCAAAGATAAAATAAATCAGTTATTAGAAATGAGTTATTAAAAATATTATGATTAGAAATGTGTTGAAGAAATCTTCTCTCTGTTAAACAGAAATTGGGAAAAAAAATAAACAAGGGGGCTAATAATTCAGGGGGCTAATAATTCTGACTTCAACTGTACGTGCCTTTATTAATGCTGATTGCCAGATCCCTGTACACGAATGACTGCACTTCAAAGGACTCCTCTGTCAAGCTGAAGTTTGCAGACGACACTACATTTATCGGCCTCATTCAGGACAGTGACGAGTCTGCTTACAGACAGGAGGTTAAGGAGCTGGCTGTCTGGTGCAGTCACAACAACCTGGAGCTCAACACGCTCAAAACAGTGGAGATGATAGTGCACTACAGGAGAAACCCCCCTGCTCTCTTCCCACTGAGCATCATGGACAGCATTGTGGCAGCAGTGGAGTCATTCAGGTTCCTGGGCACCACTATCTCTCAGGACCTAAAGTGGGACACTCACATTGACTCCATTGTCAAAAAAGCTCAACAGAGGTTGTACTTTCTTCGTCAGCTGAGGAAGTTCAACCTCCCAAAGGAGCTGCTGAAACAGTTCTACACCTCCATCATTAAATCAATCCTCTGCACGTCAATAACTGTCTGGTTTAGCTCAGCTACCAAATCAGACCTCCGCAGACTACGTCGAATAGTTCGGACTGCTGAGCGAATCATTGGTACAACCCTCCCTACTCTCCAAGAACTGTACTTATCCAGAGCGAGAAGAAGGGCAGCCAAAATCACTCTGGACCTCTCACACACAGCACACTGCCTCTTTGAACTGTTACCTTCTGGTTGACGCTATAGAGCACTGCGCACCAGAACAGCCCGACACAGAAACAGTTTCTTCCCTCAGGCAATCTATCTCATAAACACTTGATGATAATAATTGTGGAACCAACATCACTACTTGCTATACACTTTTATACACATATACACTTATTTAACAACACACTTTACATGCCAATTTGCACAAAACAGCTGCACATATAACGTTGTATATAGTAATATACCTGTACATACACTTGTCAATTTGTATATTTGCATTCACTACATCTATTTTTAAAATATATTTATTATCTGTTTTTTGTTCTGTCTGTAATTCTGTTGCACTGTAGAAGCTCTGTCATGAAAACAAATTCCTCATATGTGTGAACATACCTGGCAATATTTTTTTTCTGATTCTGATTCCATTGACGGCCAGCGGCCTTTGTTCTCGTTGAACTGTTAACTAAAACTTCTGTTTGAGCATTATCTGTTCTTCGTATTCTGTCCGGCCTTGACACAAGCATCAGTTGTTGTTTGAGAAAATGGGCAAAATAATAAATTCAATTTGGAACACCAGAGAAGGAATTTCTAGCAACCCATCTCATTGAAAATATGTCCTCAGTGTTACGACCCTGGTCTAGGGTCAAGGCCGCAACATAAAAGAACACCAGACAAATAAAAATCCCTTTTGTAACCCTTTGGAGTCGGGTCCGTTTATTTGTCTTTTTTTTTTTTTGTCTTTTTCTTTTTTTTATCCCCCAAAAACGTGAAGCCAACTACCTTGGAGTGGACCCACAGAAAAATAATAAACAAAAAGTACACACTAACTAAACACCCAAATGAAACTAACTAAACTTAACAAAATAGCAGAAATAAAAATACAAAAGCTACCCCTACCTCCCTGACTAGGTATAAAAACAGGAGAAAATATTTACAGAAAGAAAAGTGTGGTGTCCAACCCCTACTGCCTCTTACCGTTTACAATATTCAATATTTACAACATCCACAAACAAACAAATAAACCAAAAACGAAATAATAGGAGGGAGAAACACGGATGGATATACAACAAGGAGTCAAAACTTACACGCCAACACGGGAAACACAATCAACAATAACACCTAGCAACAGGAATAATTTTATAGCACACCAAACTCAAAAACAACACGCCAACAAAACTCGCTGTCCTGCCCTACGCCAGTTTTTTCCTTTTTAAAGGACACCCTAGGTCACTCCAGCCAATCCCAGGGCACGTCGTCAGTGTAACGAGGGCAGATGGAGAGAGAGAGAGAGAGAGAGAGAGAGAGAGAGAGAGACATATATATATATATATATATATCTTTTCAATTATGTTTCACATAATTTTATTGTACAGCATACAGTATATGCCATGTCTAAAATTAATGAAGATTAATGAGTTAATTAATACAACAAACAAATGAACAAAAGGCATTACTATATACACACACACTCACTATACAAACCCTAAAATTATCATTATCCATATTCCTTTTTGAGCCACAGCGGTGGCCAGAGTTGGGGGCGCCCCGGAGGCCACTGTGTACATTTCTGTCAATCTAAACATCCTTCTAGCATGCATCTGTGAGAGAGGCTGGTCGGCTTGTTCTCATATATTCGCTTGTTACTGACTGACCAGCCTAAAATCAACTGAAAAGCGTTTTCAAATGCAAACTAGAAAAGAATAGCCATTGTGGCCACATACTTTTACCATGGTATCACACTGCTGTTTTTTTTTTTTTTTTTTTTTTTTGGGGGGGGGGGGGGGGGGGGGGGGGGGGGGGTTTGGGGTTGGGGGAGAGATCTAGATCTAGTTGCTTAAACTGAAAAAAAAAAAAAAACACTTACCACCTCATTTCAATAATCTATGTATAGTGGAGAATGTTAGAGCAGCTTACAATGATAATAATAAGTTTCCCCTGACAGGAAGTGAAGGGAAACTTGTTCATGAAAAAGTGGAGTGGAATGCAGACCAGTGATGCGCTGTGATACCAGGGATGTCTTTGAGAGACTAATCTTGCGCTGTGAGAGACTCAGGGTGGCTGTGAGAGACAAGTGATGTCTGTAAGAGCCTGGTGATGTCCTGTAAGAGACTATTGATGTCTGTAAGACCAGTTATGTCCCGAAAGAGACTAGTGGTGTCTGTGAGAGACTAGTAATGTCCTCTGAGAGAATAGTTATGTCTGTGAGAGACTAAATATGTACTGTGCAAAACTATTAATAGCAACAGCAGTGATGTCTGTGAGACATAACCACAACCACAAAACCACTCTCCCAATCTGTCTCTTTAAGACACAATCTCCACTCTTTTTTATCCACTTTTCCTCCAGTTACATCCTCTCTTCGATCACAAACCAAGTTCAAACTTCTTACTCATAGTGAACCCCATCCCCTCACATATTTTGCAGTATGGAAAAGTGACCGAAATGGCAGAATCCCGAAAGATGTCTCTCTGAAAAATTATCTATGGCTGGTGTTGGTTCAACAAATTTAATATATTAAAATTAAATAACTCTGTCATTTCTGTGTTTTAAAATTAAAAGAGTTTTGATAACAAAATGTAATCTAGCTGTTAGTTAGGTTGCTTTTATTCATTCATTCATTTTCTTTTCGGCTTTTCCCTTTATTAATCTGGGGTCGCCACAGCGGAATAAACCGCCAACTTATCTAGCATATGTTTTACGCAGCGGATGCCCTTCCAGCTGCAACCCATCTCTGGGAAACATCCATACACACTCATACACTATGGACAATTTAGCCTACCCAGTTCACCTGCACCACATGTCTTTGGACTGTGGAGGAAACTGGAGCACCTGGTGGAAATCCACGCCGACAAGGGGAGAACATGCAAACTCCACACAGAAACGCCAACTGACCCAGCCGAGGCTCGAACCAGCGACCTTCTTGCTGTGAGGCGTCAGCACCACCTACTGCACCACCGCGTCGCCTTTAGGTTGCTTTTAATTAACAATAATTATTTCAGTGAGAATTTTAGGAATAAATAGTGTTCGTTTATTTGGATCTCCACTGTACATAAATAAATTAACTTAATAAATTATACATTTTACTTACACATTTATGAAATCTGAATCCCAACTGTATATAAAAATTGATTAAAAAAAAAACACCAAGCATCATTGAAGTTTTGATTCTTTCTTTACCCTCATTTTGTAGCACTAAGAAACTGATCAATGAAGCCCTCATGAAGAATGACTTCCTGAAGAAGCTGGAACCTCAGCACACTAGAGAGATGGTGGACTGTATGTATGAGAAAATCTATGGGGCTGAGCAGCTAGTTATCCAGGAGGGAGAGCCAGGGAACTTTCTCTATGTGCTTGCTGGTATGGTACAGACACTTTATGCTTTCATATATTCATATCAACATATTTTAGTAAGAAATGTGTTCTTTAAATGTAATTTTGCCCATTTCTGTATATTTAATTTTCTTTGTTCAGAGGGCTTATTAGAGGTCATTCAAAATGGAAAGTTCCTGGGTCAGATGCGTCCTGGAACAGCCTTCGGAGAGCTGGCCATTCTCTATAACTGTAAAAGAACAGCCACCGTCAAAGGTACAGTAGATGCTTGAGTATATTTGTGTTTAACCAAAATGTTTAAAGTGATGATTTACCCATTGTAATTCTGGTAATATTTACTCATCTTTCACTTTTAAAAACGAAGTTTTGTGTTTCCGTTGAACTCAAAAGAAGTTACTTCAAAAAATGCTTGTTGTTGGCACCCATTGACTTCCATAGTATTTGTTTCCTACTATGGAAATCAGTGGGTGCCAGTAACCAGCATTCTTCAAAATATCTTCTTTTGTTTTCAAGGAAAGAAAGTCATAAAGATTTAAAAACACATGAGGGTGAACATTTCGGGTGAACTATTTTCATTTTCAAAACTGTTCATGCAGATTCCATTACTAGCATGACTCTTGACCAGAACAAACCAACGCTATCTCACGGCAATTCGTACATTTTTGATTAGTGGCTAATTCGTATGAATTCATACGATCTAATTCATACAAATTAGTACGATTTGCCCATCACCCAATGACTGTTAAGGTTAGGGGTGGGGTTGGGTGCCACGCCTCCTTTTTAAAATCGTACCTTTTCGTACGACTAAACTCGTACGAATTTGTACGAATTAGCCACTAAACTGACAAAACGTAAAATACTTACGTTTTCTCGTGAGATCAGGCTGGCACAAACAGCTCAGCTCAGCACCAAAACTCACTTAGACCAGCACAACAGTTCATATATGACGCAAAATAAGTTTTTCATCAAACCACAGACAACAATTTTTTGTGAAGTAATTAACAACATTATTAGTTAACTTGTTTTTAAACATTTCATCTACGTTTATATATTTATACATTTTCCACCTTTTCACAGTCTTAAATGTACGGAAGCCCTGAACCTCAAGGTGAAAAAAAAAAGCAATCTTGGTGGCGACAAAACAAAAAAGAAAACTTATCGCGTTATAACGATATAATTAAAGGCCGATTTATACTTCTGCGTCAAGCGCACGGGTATGCTACGGAGCAGCCTACGCTTGGACGCATAGCCCCTCGCCGAGGCTGTCGGCGTCGTTGACATGCACCTCTCAAAAAATGTAACGCGTGGCGCAAGCTCTGTGATTGGTCGGCTTGGTAGTGCTGACGATTGTGGGCGGAGATGAGAGCCGCGCGCCCGATGCAGCGAGTGTTTACAAGTGTGGAGTCCCGTGAAAGAGCTCCGGATGGAGACTGTTGTTTTGTGTTTACCTTATGATTAAAGTTGTTGCACCTCCACCGGTTCCCGCCTCAAAATGAGCGAGTTTGAGCGACTTGTACATTAAGGAAGTGTTCAGGAAAAACTAAACACCAGCAAAGAAACTCGACACAGAGAAACATAAACACCTACTGCCAGCTAGCGTTTCGGAAGTGTATTGCAGAGAAACAGAAACAGCGCGCAGAAGTATAAATGCACGGCTACGCGCGAGGCTTGCGCCGTGGGTTACGGCGATCATTTGACGCAGAAGTATAAACCAGGCTTAAGTCGTTATTTCGACATAATTGTGTTAATTTCTGTATGAGCCACAAGATGGCAGACTAATATTAGGAACAGGTCAATGTGAACACTTTAAGTAAAATCTTTAAGGTTCCGAAATTATAGAGCGTTATAATGGGACTTTACCAGGCATATTCTTTCATATAGGCACTGATGTGTTCACTTGTTCCAGAAAAATCTTTTGACATTAAATGTAACCCATAAATAGCTGTAAAAGGTTGTGAAACACTGTTATTAGCCTAGCCTAGTTTTTACAAGACCTGATGTTCTATAATTAATTTATTTAGCAATACATAGTTTGGTAATGTTTTAACCGCCTATATTGCATCTTCATTTATTACATTTGGTTTACATGTTAGTATTTTTTGTTGGTGGAAAGACTGTTTCCTGTTTCTACATCTATCCACCTCCAAAACTGATCTCGTCTGTCCAGCGCTCCATCATACCTGACTCCAACTTTTAAGGGTCGGCCAAGCGACATTCCAGTCACCAAAGTGTTACATTAAATTAGTTGTTATTTTCCAATTAAAATAAGACGTTTAATAACTAAAGATTGGTTCGAATGCATTTAAAATTTGGAGAGCGTTAACAGATATACCAAGACTGTATCCATAGGCAGATAAAGGTTTGTTTTTTTATTCGAAGTGTCGGTGCAAAAACTACAATAAAATGCAATAAGACTAAACTATGGGAAAACTGCAAATGTGCTAAAGAATGTGTGATAAGAAATAAAAAAAAAATGTTGCAGATACTTTAAAAGCTTCGGAAAATATTTCAAATTTGCTAAACTGCAAGTTAGAGAGGCCTGCCTCTTTCGACATCTTTCGACAAATCAATTCCTGTCATCTAATCCACTTTAAAATGTTGATACATATGAAAACATAGACATTGTGCTGTACTTACAATACATAGTTCTGTTATCACGAAAGGATGGTGAGGTCATCTATTCTATCATAAAAGTTGTACTATTATTGAAACTGTGAAATGGCGCACATTTGGTTCTCAATGACAGCCCGTGGTTTATAACATGATCAAGAAAACAAATGGCTAAAATTAAGAGTAGGTTTTTTTGCTGCTTTTGTGTTTGAATGAGAAAAGTGTTTGGGAATTAAAAAAAATTAGTTACTTGCATGCATTTTGTGTGAAAACAATGGTTTCATGGTTTGCTCTCCATAGACTGCTTTTTGGCTGCTTGTGTGAACAGTTTTAAAAATGTAGCTTCAGTACTCCACAATGCCTATTAGCAGTTGAAAAAACTGTGTGTATATATATATATATATATATATATATATATATATATATATATATATATATATATATATATATATATATATATTAAGGGTGTAACGATACGCGTATTCGTATCGAACCGTTCGGTACGAGGCTTTCGGTTCGGTACGCATACGAACCGAACGATTCAGACAAATATAATGTTTTCAGTGGAACAATGCTCAACAAGGCATCCCATGATGTGACAGGCAACATCTGCCTTCCCCGCCCACCTCCAGTCAGGCACACACTGCACTCAGGGTCGGAGTAAGCTCAATTGGCGCTCAAACCGAAAGTTATGCCGCTTTCAATCCGAAAAAGCCGGCGGAGCTGGGTGTTGAGATGATGCGGGGTTTGTCCCGGACAAAAGCGAAGACCGAGGGGCGCTGAGATGATGCAGGGTTTGTTCCGGACGAAAGCGAAAGGGTGGAAACGCGCCGCGGACTGACTGCACTGCAGCTAGCAAAATGGCTAGTAGCTAACATTAATGTAATCCTCCTATAACCAACAACGGGTCTGGCGTTTGGGAGCACTTTGCTTATTCCTGCTTTCAGATCCACTGAGATGGCAGGTGACGGTCAAATCAAGCAGATCCCGGTTGTATCCCCATGTGCTGCCGTTAATCCGTGAGTCAGGTAATCAAAAAATAGGTCGCATGATATTTAAGTATAAGTGGGTCACGCGTGGGTAAGATCAATTATTGGTGATGCAAACTTTAACTATTTACTCTAAAATATTAAGGTGTTTCAAGCAATCTTGACAGACTGGCACAACTATGCTTTCATTTAAAAAAAAATCGCTCGTCACGGCTATATGCGGTGAACATCTCCGTTTTCACAGGTTTCTGAGTTTTCATCATCAATCACTTTCAGTCTGGGAACATGTTCAGTGCTGCGAATTTTGTTTTAAGCCTGTCCTGCAATATCATGTATTGAGGAGGATATAGTCAAAGATATTGCAGAGAGCTGAGATCTACAGTATGGCGACTTTAAAGGTGATATTTAGCTTGTTTCGCATTAATGTAGATATATTACATGTTTTAATTACATTATTGAATAAAATGAATAGCATTATTATTTTTAATCATCATCATTAATAATAAATAAACTAAAAATAATTTGACAGCTTCAGCTGTTCACATCAACATGACCGGCACTTTCAGACTTCAGCACCACATGTCTTTAGCATGAATTGAAATCGACTTTCCCTCCTAAAGGAAAAAATACAATCATTTTTAAAATTGCAATGCGATTAGTCATGTATTCGCAATTTCACATAAATCAGCATGCCAAAATTTAAATAGCCTATTTCCATTGCGCTCTTTCTCTCTGCAGCAGCAGTTCACGCGCTCTGGATAAGCGCACTACACAGCCACATCTTGTAGCAAATTAATTTGCAACTTTGTTGTATAACAAATAGGCTAAATAACAACATTTAATTAACAAACAAATGAAATAAAATTATTTGTAAAAATGAATCTACAGAAAAAAGAAAATGAAAAGAACTGAAACCAGCTCAAATGTTCTGTTCTGGAATAACAGGTGTTGCGATCAAATTAATTCGATGGAACTATAAACACAGACAGGCGCATTTTTCAGAAAATAGCCTATTTTATTTTATTTAAAAATATGTTAGGCCTATATTTATTATATATATATATTTTAAATAGCCTATATTAAATTACCATTCATTTTGGCTTTAACGAATTATTGAACAGATTATTAATAACTTATCAAAAACATTTACTGAGCTCAGTGTCGGCCGTCACCGGATAAAGTCCAATCTTTCTTTAATTTTTTGGACTTTTGTTTGAAAGCTTAGTGGCATTGTAGAGGTCCAATTTACTGTTGTTTGATTTAAATTATAGCCTATATATGCGCCAATAAACAAGTCAAAGGAATGAGTGAATTAATAAAGTTATTCTTAAATGTCGATATTGTTTTTACTCAAAAAAAATAACAAATGTTTTATAAAAATAAAATTAGCAATTTTCATAATTTATACGATTCAGTTAAATATAAGTTGGACATTTATGGGGCCATGTAACATGTTTTTGTGTTTGTTTTTTTGTTCTCGGTGATCTTTAATATATACTGGGTAGCTACGCAAAATATTTTCTAAAATGTCAAGCAGGAATTTGTCGATTAGCTTTAATTATGAAGACAAAGAAATATTAAAAATAACAAAAATAAAATGATAAAAAAAATACAAAGATAAAAAGAGCAGCATTTTGCTAAATATAATAGTCCTTTATATGCTTTAAATCCTGCTATGTGTTGTTTCATATTCGTTTTTATTTCACTTGATGCATTAGTTATTTAATGTTTGAAAGCTGAAAGAAATAACAGCAGTCCTTTAAATCATTATTTTACCATCAAAATGTAGTATATTTTATATTACTACAAACTTTTGATATAAAACCGCTGTGTAATTTAATTGATTGTTAAAAATGAAATAATTTTATGGCATAACAGTGTTTAGTAGTTGCTTTCGCTTTCGTTCTTCACGGAAGCTTTAACAGAAGCGTGTGCCGCATTCACCTCTGAAGTGGCTACTCAGCCTGTAGCCTAGTTTGGGATTTTTTCGTTGTGACGATTAAGCAAGAATCATAATGCATTGCATATTCAGCTCATTCTTCAGTAGCCTCAACACAGGCTGGTAGCCTAGATTTAAACGGATCGTTTATAAGAATGAGCGATTAATAGATTAATTGGTCGTTAATTTAAATGATCATTGATCACTGGATTTTGTAGAAACTGACATCCCTAGTTCAAAGTAAAAAAAAGAAAAGAAGAGAGATCATGCTTTTATGATGTTAGTTTTCACACAATAAAAAGATTTCAATCACAAAATCCTCTGGCTTTTTTCCTTTTTTTTTTTTTTTTTTTTTTTTTTTGCTGTATCGAAAACATACCGAACCGTGACACCACTGTGTCGTATCGAACCGAACCGTGATTTTTGTGAACCGTTACACCCCTAATATATATATATATATATATATATACATACAGGGGTTGGACAATGAAACTGAAACACTGGCCAAATATTTTTAGTGCTGGATGTTTCATGGCTAAATAAGGCCAGCCTGGTGGCCAATCTTCATTGATTGCACATCCCACCAGTAAGAGCAGAGTGTTAAGGTTTAATGAGCAGAGTAATAGCACAGTTTTGCTTAAAATATTGCAATGCACACAACATTATGGGTGACATATCAAAGTTCAAAAAGGGACAAATTGCTGGTACACGTCTCGCTGGCGGATCTGTGACCAAGACAGCAAGTCTTTGTGATGTATCAAGAGCCACGGTATCCAGGGTAATGTCATCATACCATCAAGAAGGACAGACGACATTTAACAGGAATAACTGTGGACACACAAGGAAGCTGTCTGAAAGGGATGTCCAGGTACTAACCCGGATTGTATTTTAAAAATTAAAACCACAGCTGCCCAACACACTGCAGAATTAAATGTGCACCTCGACTCTCCTGTTTCCACCAAAACTGTTAATTGGGAACTCCCCAGGGTCAATATACAGTACATGGCTGAGCTGCTATAGACAATAATTTGGAGACTCGTGCCAATGCCAAATGTTCTCTGATGTGTCCAGCTTCACTGTCTTTTCCTACATCCGGGAAAGTTATGGTGTGGAGAAGCTCTAAAGAAATGTACACCCAGACTGTTGCATGCTCAAAGTAAAGCATGGCAATGGATCAGTAACGGTTTTAGCTGTGATATCATGGCATTCCCTATGCCTAAATCTCGTGCTAGATGGTCCGTCACTGCCAAGGACAAGAAACATTCTGGAGGACCATGTGCACCCAATGGTTCAAACATTGAAGGCAGGGCCGTGTATCAGGATGATAATACACCAATACACACAGCAAGACTGGTGAAAGAGAAGTTTGATGAACATAAAAGTGAAGTTGAACATCTCCCTGAACATCTCCCTATGGCCTGCACAGTCACCATATTTATATATTATTGAGCCACTTTGGTGTATTTTGGAGGAGCGAGTCAGGAAATGTTTTCCTTCACCTGCGTCATGTAGTGATGTGGCCTCTATTCTGCAAGAAGAATGCCTCAAAATCCCTCTGGTGACTGTGCAGGACTTGTATCTGTCATTGCTAAGATGAATCGATGCTGTATTGGCCGCAAAAGGAGGCCCTACAGCATATTAATGAATTATTGTGGTCTAAAACCAGGCGTTTTAGTTTCATTGTCCAACCCCTAAAGATGGGTGCTGAATTTGGGGGTGATGGGTGCAGAACAGATTGTTTATTGTATTTGAGTCCACTAAATACTGTTATAGATGATATATGGTCGTTTTTCTATTATTGTTTGACCCACTTTTATCGCAGATATTGAATTAGTGTCATAGTGGTGGATTTCTGAGGTGGAAATGTTGGTGATTGTGTGTCATTAGCTGTGTCTCAGTCCCATATCTGGGCTCTGGACCGGCAGACGTTCCAGACTATCATGATGAGATCCACTCAGGCCAGGCACGAGGAGTACTTCAGCTTCCTGCGCAGGTACATTTATGCTACTAACATTTGTGCATGTTACCAGCCACACACACAAACACACATCTTTGCATGGATGCTTTAATGCACATTCAGGGTTGTTGATAATAATATTATGTTTTTCAAGTCCTATTATTAATAACTTTACTGTAAGTAGACTGATGTTGTTATGTGACTTTTACAATAATACTGGAAGAATTTAGGTTCAAAGATTACATTTCGTCACCTTGGAATTATAAGGTTCTATCTGCGTTCTGAATGATTTTGAGATATTGAGCTTCAAAGTTTTTGCATTCCATAACAAACAGCATGTGTGTAACATTTGTTTTTTTAAATAAAAAGTCTTAAAATGTGAACAACTTAAAAAAAAAAACATGCCACAATGTAAATAAGTTGTCATTTAATAAGAATGTCAATAACTCATTTTTGACAAAAATGTCAGATAGAACCTTATAATTCTAAGGTGGCGATTTGTTGATGCAAATAGCATTTCTGTGTTTTTTAGTAATTTTTTGTTGGTTTTATTTATTTATTTATTTTTATTTAAGATAATTTGTAAAGGAGCTATTAGTAAGTATCTACATATACTTTTTTAACTGTTAACAAGCATTGTGAAGTACTGAAGCTTTGATGTTTTGAAAACTGTTCCCACAATCAACCAAATGATTGTATATGTCGAACAAACTATTAATATTTTTTTTGTTATTGTTTTCACAGAAAATGCATGCAATGAACACTTCTCAAACACTTTTGTCATGCATAATCTAGAAAAATCTAGAAAAAAAATCTTTTTTAGCATGCTAACAAACTCAAAAACAGTTAACAACTCTTTCAAAACTGATAAATTCCATGCATTTCCTCTGTATTTATTTTGAAATAAATCTTACCAGAAAATGACAATCATTCGAAGCTGATTGCAATTTCATCAGAAAACCTGTTCAGGATTCCTGCTTTAGTGTTAATTATTTTTAAAAGGATAGCTTGGAATTGATTTTGTTAGGAAATATGGATCAAGGAATGCAGGTTGGTGAGGAAAGAAGAGTGATAAAGTGATAAAGATAGTGACAGTGGAAATCTATGGAGAACAAAGTAGAAGAAGTGTGTTATGAATGAAACAACCCAGGCTCATTCTGATTATGTACCCCTATATACATTTCTGGAGAGTGGCAAATACATCCCAGGAGCTATGTTTTTTTTTTTTGCAGTTTTTGTTTTCGCGAATCCACCAGAGACCGCTGTGTACATTTTTTTCAGCGAGTGCCATTCGTGCTTGCTCTTCTTGCGTAAATCCACCAGAGGCTGCTGTTGACTGACTGACCTACCGATCCCCTCGTCCCTTCTCCTTCCCTAAACTCCAAACAATAGAGTTTTAAAAAGCACCGATTGACCAGCACCGACCCAGTTCACTAAACCCAACTGACAGTGATTTTAAAAACAACCCAGAAAAAGAAAAACCCTTACGGTAGCCTGATTTTTACCACATTTTCAGATTTTACCACATTCTCACCCTGCCACTGGACAAACTGGTAACAGTGGAAAAGCCGTCCACATGGAGGTAAGCGGTCAGGTGTTAAGCACAAAAAAAGAGCAGCATCATACCGTAGAGTTCGTTTTAAAGATGAAAATACAGCCATATTTTCCTCTGGCTACATAATTCGTGATCTCCAGTAAAGTATATACTGTAGGGGTACGTTTTCAGAATGAGCCCATGTTGCAACCAAATGTGTGTTTTCTGAATGAGATTTGTTGTCAGTGGTTTCTCAGTGTTTGTCAGTGGTTGAGACCTTTATGAACTGTTATGTTGATCTGAGTGAGTTTTGGAGGTGAGCTGAACTGTTTGTGCTGGTCAAAAGTTATACTGCTAATGCATTTTGAGAATGTGGCTTCAGTACTGCACAATGCTTGTTAGCGACAGAAAGCAATTTTTCAAAAGAAAAAGAAACAAAGAAAAGCAATTACAATTATTGACAGATCACAGCCAATGAGAAAAAAGATGACCATGTAATAAAATATTTACTCAAACTTGTAAATATTAACGGATCCAATGTACAGCAAGTGGCACAGCATCCTATTTTAGATTTAATCTCTCTGACATTCCAGTGTCAAATGTTGCCGTGTTTGTAAACATATCAATTGAGTATACACTGCATCTGGAAAGCATTCATAGCGCTTCACTTTATCCACATTTGTTTGTTACAGCCTTATTCCAAAATGGATTAAATTCATTTATTTCCTCAAAATTATACACACAATACCCCATAATGACAATGAGAAAAAAGGTTTTTTGAAATTGTTGCAAATGTATTAAAAATAAAAAACCTAAAAAATCACATGTGCATAAGTATTCACAGCCTTTGCTCAATACTTTGTTGATCCACCTTTGGCAGCAATTACAGCCTCAAGTCTATTTGAATATGATGCCACAAGCTTGCCAAACCTGTCTTTGGGAATTTTTGTCCATTCCTCTTTGCAGTACCTCTCAAGCTCTAGCAGGTTGGATGGGAAGCGACGGTGTACAGCCATTTTCAGATCTCTCCAGAGATGTTTAATAGGATTTAGATCTGGGCTCTGGCTGGGCCACTCAAGGACATTCACCTAGTTGTTGTGAAGCCACTCCATTAACATTTTGGCGGTCTGAGCACTCTGAAGCAGGTTTTCATTCAGGATGTCTCTGTACATTGCTGCATTCATCTTTCCCTCTATCCTGACTAGTTTTCCAGTCCCTGCTGCTGACAAACATCCCCACAGCATGATGCTGCCACCACCATGCTTCACTGTAGGGATTGTATTAGCCTGGTGATGAGCGGAGCCTGGTTTTTTCCAAATGTAACACTTGGCATTCACTCCAAAGAGTTACATTTTAGTCTCATCAGACCAGAGAATTTTGTTTCTTATGGTCTGAGAGTCCTTTAGATGCCTTTTGGCAAATTCCAGGTGGGGAGTGGCTTCCGTCTGGCCACTCTACCATACAGGCCTGATTGGTGGATTGCTGCACAGATGGTTGTCCTTCTGTAAGGTTCTCCTCTCTCCACAGAAGAACGCTGGAGCTCAGACAGAGTGACTATAGGGTTATTGATCACCTCCCTGACTAAGGCCCTTCTCCCCCGATCACTCGTCTTAGATGGCCGGCCAGCTCTAGGAAGAGTCCTGGTGGTTCCAAACATCTTCCGCTTACGGATGATGGAGGCCACTGTGCTCATTGGAACTTTCAGAGTAGCAGAATTTTTTTCTGTAACCTTGAACAATCCTGCCTCGTAGGTCTACAGACAATTCCTTTGTCTTCATACTTGGTTTGTGCTTTGACATGCACTGTCAACCCTAGGACCTTATATAGACAGGTGTATGCCTTTTCAAATCATGTCCAATCAACTGAATTTACCACAGATGAACTCCAATTAAGCTGCTGAAACATCTCAAGAATGATCAGTGGAAACAGAATGTACCTGAGCTCAATTTAGAGCTTCACGGCAAAGGCTGTGAATACTGATGTACATGTGATTTTTCAGGTTTTTTATTTTTAATAAATTTGCAATAATTTAAAAAAATCTTTTTTCACATTGTCATTATGGGGGATTGTGTGTAGAATTTTGAGGAAATAAATTAATTTAATCCATTATGGAATAAGGCTGTAATATAAAATGTGGAAAAAGTGAAGCGCTATGAATACTTTCCGGATGCTCTCTATATATTTATTTCTTATATATTCTGCAACTTCATTAAAATAGTTAATCCACTCTTTCTAATGTTAGTAACAAAAGAAAGGCACTGCACAGCAACATGTTGTCTACGGGGCCATATTTTTGTTTAGTTTCTCTGTATTGAAATCATAGCTTTTACCAGCTGAAACATAATCATCCATGAAGTAATTATCAAGTGGGAGGCTCTTACCTATTTGTTTAGTTAAATCCAAGTGGTAACCTCTTTTGGATGGGCGCGTATAAAACATGCAGTAACTTCACAAATCACAAACAAAACAATCATTTTTGATCAATGGGTTTGCCTCACTACATGTGATGTCTATCAAGAAAGAAATGCAAGCCGTCATGAGTATTTAAGCCAAGTATTTAGAACAGGACATGCAGATCAGAATCAGAATCAGTTTTATTGCCAAGTGTGCTTCACACACACACAAGGAATTTGTTTTGGCAACAGAAGCTTCCAGTGTACATAAAGTGACAAGTGACAACACAAAATTAAATATGGGAAAAGAAAAAGGTGATAAACATTAGACATTAACAGAGATGCAGTAAGTAAAAAAAAGATCTGGATGTTGAATTGTATGTAAAGATATGTTGTAAATATACAGGTTATAAGGTGCTGTGTACCAATGCGAATGGAGAAAGTATTGCATTGTATATTGTTATAAGGTGCTGTGTACAAGTGCGTATGAGAAAGTATTGCTCGTTTATTGCACAGTAGGAGAATATTTAACTGTTGACGAGATGTCAAAACCCAAAACACTAAAATAGCACAAGAAAGCAAAAAAAAAAAATAATAATAATAATTTGAAAATTTTAACCAAAATTAATAAACCAATAATTTCTTTATATTATATTAATTGCAATACAAACAACTCTGTTAAAATCTCTCTTGTTCATTGTACAGGTGTTCATACTCTGCTGGTTTAATTAAACATTATTTTTCTTTAGTGTGTCATTGTTAAAAGATCTGCCAGAAGAGAAACTTGCCAAAATCATTGACTGTCTTGAAATTGTAAGTTTTTATGATTATTATTAATATTATTATTAACAGCATTGTGATCTTTTAGTAATTCATTTTTTTCTGACATAAAATATAACCAGATCATATTCCTGTTTCAATGTCTTTATAGGATTATTTTGACACAGGAGAGTACATTATTCGTGAAGGCGAGGAAGGAAACACTTTCTTTATCATAGCTAAAGGAGAGGTATGTATTACTGCATTTTGAATTTATATATAAATCCTTAAATATTTGTTCCCTTCAGTCAGTCACTATGCATTATTTCATAGTGTCTGATGAAATTGGGGATTCAAACTAGGAGACCAATCAGGCCCAGTTTCTTGCCAACCACAGAAGGGTGGGCTGACAGAAGCAAGGATTATATACAGTTGAAGTCAGAATTATGAGTCCCCCTTTGAATTTTTTTCTCTTTTAATTATTTCTCAAATGATGTTTAACAGAGCAAGGAAATTTTCACAGTATGTCTGATAATATTTTTTCTTCTGGAGAAAGTCTTATTTGTTTTATTTCGGCAAGAATAAAAGCAGTTTTTAATTTTTCAAAAAACATTCTAAGGTCAAAATTATTAGCCCCTTTAAGCTATTTTTTTTACTGTCATCATTCATTCATTTTCTTTTCGTCTTAGTTTCTTTATTAATCCGGGGTCGCCACAGCGGAATGAACCGCCAACTCATCCAGCACATGTTTTACGCATCTCTGGGGAACATCCATACACACTCATTCCCACTCATACACTACAGACAATTTAGCCTACCCAATTCACCTGTACCGCACATCTTTGGACTGTGGGGGAAACCGGAGCACCCGGAGGAAACCCACGCGAACTCAGGGAGAACATGCATACTTCACATAGAAACGTCAACTGACCCAGCCGAGGCTCGAACCAGTGACCTTCTTGCTGTGAGGCGACAGCACTACCTACTGCGCCACCGTGTCGCCCCTACTGTCAATAACTTGCCTAATTACCCAAACCTGCCTAGTTAACCTAATTACCTAGTTAAGCCTTTAAATGTCACTTTAAGCTGTATAGAAGTGTTTTGATAAATATCTAGTAAAATATTATTTACTGTCATCATGGCAAAGATAAAATAAATCAGTTATTAGAAATGAGTTATTAAAACTATTGTTTAGAAATGTGTTGAAAAAATATTCTCTCCGTTAAACAGAAATTGGTGGGAAAAATAAACAGGGGGGGCTAATAATTCAGGGGGGCTAATAACTCTGACTTCAACTGTATGTATAAACATATATATTATTTATGTATAATATAGTTATTTTCTTATAATTGTAACTTCAATGCATGAATTCACAGAAACTCAGAGGTGTGAAACATTATGTCTAAATTGCGAGAGAAAGTGACATGGAGTCTTAAGAACATCTGTGTTAAAAACAGATTTTGCTTAAAATATATGTGGATACATTTTTACTTTGCAGGTTTCTTTCATGAGCTAAAAGTAAAAATAAGTGTTTTTGTAATAGAAATTATTTGTAGGGTTTATACCATTATTACTTTATTGTTCGTTTTGATCAATTTAACTGATCAATGCTAAATAAAGAAACAATTAAATGTTATTTATTTTATTGTAAGAAAGAGCAAACAAACAGACAACGAAACAAAACACACACATTTTGTTTTTGTCTTATTAAGCTATCGTTGGTTAGGATATGCAGTCAGTTTGATCTTTACATTTACTTGCAATACATTTACTAAATATTTTAATAAACCAAATATTCGTTTTGTGTTGGTTTTATGTTATTGTCTTTCATTTATTTTGCTTAGTCTAATGTTTTGAATGGCATTGCATACTAAAAAAGTGGAATAAGATTAGTGCTTTGGGCTAGATGTTTTTGGTTGGGTTAGGGTAATGTTGAATTGCATATATTATATACAGTTAAAGTCAGAATTATTAGCCCCTCTGTAATATTAGCCCCCTGTTTATTTTTTCCCCAATTTCTGTTTAACGGAGAGAAGATTTTTTTTCAACACGTTTCTAAACATAATAGTTTTAAAAACTCATTTCTAATAACTTATTTATTTTATCTTTGCCATGATGACAGTAAACAATATTTTACTAGATATATATATCAAGACACTTCTATACAGCTTAAAGTGACATTTAAAGGCTTAACTAGGTTAATTAGGTTAACTAGGCAGGTTTGGGTAATTAGGCAAGTTATTGTTTAACAATGGTTTGTTCTGTAGACTATTGAAAAAATATATAGCTTAAAGGGGCTAATAATTTTGATCTTAAAATGGTTTTAAAAAATTAAAAACTGCTTTTGTTCTAGCTGAAATAAAATAAATAAGACTTTCTCCAGAAGAAAAAATATTATCAGACATACTGTGAAAATTTCCTTGCTCTGTTAAACATCATTTGGGAAATATTTAAAAAAGAAAAAGCAATTAAAAGGGGGCTAATAATTCTGACTTCAACTGTATATTAATTAAATTTAAATACTTCAAAAGTAATTTCAACGGACCATAATTTATATTAACTATACTGCAATAAATAGTACAAAGTACATATGAGTTAAGGTCACCTGCTATAAAGTGTGAACTGATTGTGGTCAATTTAATCAGTCAGATGCACAGGAAGTGAGACGCAGTAAGTTTTTTATGTTGATTTTTATTATTTTTATTTTTTGTCCACAGGTGTCTGTTACACAGACTACAGAGGGGTTTACTGAACCACAGGAGATAAAGACTCTTAGAGTGGGTGATTACTTTGGGGAAAAGGCTCTCATAAGGTTTGGAGATGATATTTTGAAGTGAACAATAATTTATTTTATGATTGTGAACTTGTGGAAAAAGATTCATTACATCTCTCTACAATATGCACACATTGTTCACTAAGAACTGTAATAAACAGAGATGTGCTGTAGGAGTGAATGTGGGAGGTGGAATGTTGGCATCTGAAAAGATATTCAGATGTTCAGATATTATTGTGCCATTGTGAAGATAAAGTACAGATACTTTCACATTTATACACACAAGCTACCGGTCATATTTATCAAGTTCTAACAATAGTGTAAATTCATTTAAAGCTTGGGTGGTCTCAATGGAAAATAGCAAACAGTGATGTTTTCAGGGTATACAGTTGAAGTCAGAATTATTAGCCCCCTTTGATTTTCTTTTCTTTTTTAAATATTTCCCAATGATGTTTAACAGAGCAAGGAAATTTTCACAGTATGTTTGATAATATTTTTTTTTCTTCTGGAGAAAGTCTTATTTGTTTTATTTCAGCTAGAATAAAAGCAGTTTTTAAATTTTTTTAAAAACCATTTTAAGGTCAAAATTATTAGCCCCTTTAAGCTATATATTTTTTCAATTGTCTACAGAACAAACCATCATTATTCAATAACTTGAATAAATACCCTTACAAGCTTAGTTAACCTAATTACCCTAGTTAAGCCTTTAAATGTCACTTTAAGCTGTGTAGAAGTGTCTTGAAAAATATCTAGTCAAATATTATTTACTGTCATCATGACAAAGATAAAATAAATCAGTTATTAGAAATGAATTATTAAAACTATTATGTTTAGAAATGTGTTGAAACAATCTTCTCTCCGTTAAACATAAATTGGGGAAAAAATAAACAAGGGGGCTAATAATTCAGGGGGGCTAATAGTTCTGACTTCAACTGTATATCTGCAAAGTGACATGGCATCATTACATATTTCTTAAATTACATTTCAGTGAGGATGTCCGCTCGGCTAATATCATTGCAAAGGAAAATGACACACAGTGCTTGGTGGTGGATAGAGAGTAAGTAATGTTTCCTCAGTAACAACTAGGGTTGTCAATAACAAGTTTAATATCACATATTAAAAATAGCTTTGTTGAAAAAAAAAAATCTATATAAATATAAGACTGACATGTAACCTTCAGGTATTTTCAGTTAAATTCTATTTGTTTAAGGTTTTAAAAATAATCATTCAATGTAAACTGTCAGTGTTAAAATCAGCATAGGCTCATTCTGAAAACGTAGCCCTATATACATTTCTGGAGATCGCAAATTATGTAGTCAAAGCTACGTATGGCTGCATTTCATCTTTAAAAAGAATGCTATGGGGTGGTATGATACCGTTCCTTTTCTCGTTTACCAGCTGACGACTTATCTCCATTAATGCTGTTAACAGTTTGTCCATTAGCTCGACATGTACGTCGGCTGACTTGAGATGCAGAGCGAAGTTGTTCGTGACAACAGAGTTCGAGTCAAGTAAAGAAAAAGTTCCAGAAAGCAATTAAGACAAAAACAAAAGCATTGTCAGTTGGGTTTAGGAAAGTGGGTGGGCTGGTCAATCGGTGCTTTTGAAAACACTATTTGTTTGGTTTAGGGAAGAGGGGGGGTAAGTCAGTTGATCGGTCAGTCAGTCACTCATTCATTCAGTCAGTCATTCGGTCGACAGTGGCCTCTGGTGGATTTATGCGAGAACAGCAGGCGCAAATGGCATTCATGAGAGAAATTTGAGATCTCAAAAAGCGTATACATCGGCCTCTGGTGGATTCATGAAAACAAAAACTGCAAAAAACGTACCTCCTGGGACATATTTGGCACTCTCCAGAAATGTATATAATGGTACATTTTCAGAATGAGCCTAGGTTGTCCAATTATATTAGATGTATTTATGTATTGCCACTGTCTACGGATTTTCAACAGTAACTTCAATGAGATGGTTGGAACCTATGAGGAGCTGCAAGCATATCTGAGGGAGTATGTGGAGCAGCTCTCTCTGAGTGATGAGAGGAGGAATGCAGTGTAAGAACACTTCACAGATACACACAGCTAAACTAACACACATCTGTGCTACTTCTGTATGTGACAGTCACATAATCATGTCCCCCCAGGCCTCAATCGCCCCTTTATGAACGCTCTCCAGAGGCCGCAGAGCTCAGAAGGCTGAAAGAGAAGGCAACTGCTTTGTCCAGTATCTCCTTTTTGAAGGAACTGCAAGTTGTGGCCACTTTAGGCATGGGAGGCTTTGGACGCGTAGAGCTGGTTAGATTTCTTACTAATATTTGTATATGTGATGATAAGTTTTTATTTTTGTTTTGTTTTTTTTTTTTGGTTGTTTTAAGTATATTTTGTATCCAACCAGTCCTCAAAACATGACCACACAGATCATCTGGCACTTTCCAGAAACACGACCCATGGGAGGCACAACCCATTTTTACTAAAATAGTGCCCATAGCACAAGAAAGACATAGAGTCCTATCATACACCCGGTGCAATAAGGAGCAAGGCGTGTATGGCACAATTTGTTGCCATTTTCAGACCAGCGCAACTGTAAGTTTCATGTTTTGCGCCACGTTATTTAAATAGCAAATCCATCTGCACCACTTTGTGGACTCATGGGTGTTCCGGTCTAAAAAGGAGGTGTGTTAAGGCGCATTGTTGGCGCGTTGCTATTTTGAGGAACTGAAATAGACTGTGCCATTGACCAACTAAAAGCTGGTCCAAAGTCCAGTGCAGAGCACGTTAGTTATGCTCCTATGCAGGTCTAAGATGCTTACACATTGCTCCGTACACACAGGATGTACGTTTAAAACCTTGTGACTAAATAAAGGGCGCCAATGTGATCGTGCACACCAACGCGCAAAACACCAAGCGTAAATGCGCTATTTTTTTAAGAAACGCCTCATGCTCATTTTTTGCTTTGACGCGCCGCGTCAAAACCTTCTCCACCAATCAGATTGGCACTTTTGTTCACATGCATGGAGCTGCTGAAGTTACCGTAAACAGCACTTGGAGGCGCACAAGCGCAAAACGGTCAATGTAAGTGCACATTGAAGAAGAAGCCCAGAGGCGATATGAACGTGGAGCTGCTTATTACACTGGTGAACAATAATCATTTCTTTATCGCTAGAGCTGGAGCTGCTACTTGAACCGTCCATGCTTGTTCGAATCAAGAGTAACTTTAACAACAAGAGTGTCAACTTTCTGTCTTCTTCTTTGTTACAAGCGGGTGTCAGATGCTTAAAGTTGTCTAGCGCCATCTAACGTCAAGGAGTGATTTTGCGTACTCCTTGGCTCGACGCCAGTGAAAAATCACTTGGGTTTGAATCGATCTCGGAAAAACGCTGACAATAAACGCAAATGAAAAGCGTCCTGGTGTGTACGAGCCTTTAGTCCTTGTGATCAGAGCTCGCGCTGATTGCAAGACACCTGTTCTAGCTTTACTCTTATTGGCATCCTTATATCTCCCTTGCCTTTCATACCCATTCTTGTCAGTTTATTGTTGTTACGTGTGTCATGTCTTGTCTGCATTGCTCAGCTTACCTTTTTTGTTCTGTCAAGTCCTGTCTTGTTCCACGTCTGCTTGTACGCTTCAATGAATGAACTGTGAGATTTAGTTTCACCTCTTGCTCTGCCCAGACTGCAGCACGTTGATGTCAGGTGTACTCCATGTAGCTGTGGGCTAAATGGATCCTCCAGCCTTCATCTTTATACAGTGTTTAGAAGATCCAGCTCTGCGTTCTACTTTTCAGTTCTGTTTTTGAATGGCAGACTGCTTATTTTTGACCTTGATACAGTAAACTCTGTTAACCCGCCTTTTGTTCAGCATTCTGTCCTTAACAATAACATTACAGTGACTCTGGCCACACCCCTTCGCTGCGCAGAGTGTGTGCGTGAGGTGAATGCATGTAACCGAAAGCCCTTGTGATCTCAATTCTCAAATTTGTTCGCTGTAGGCTTTTCTAAGCTAACTCCGTAAAAGCCAATGTCTCCCTTTGCATTGAACTTTGAGCATATTGCATTCAGAGATGCGGTTTATGTTCACACAGCTACATTACACATCAACTAAAGTTTAAATATGATATCGTAGTGGACCACCCCTTTAATAAAACCAACCCACCTTCCTGAGCATGAAAACACTGAGTTTGCTCAAACTACCCACAAACTTACCTCTGTAAAAACCCAAACTGGCTTTGTGCAACAGGCCTTGGTTGTTTCTGAACAATCTAAAACAAATGTCTCTAAACAATCGTTTAGAGAGTCCAGAACTTTGAATATGTCATTTGTATGGCTCTGTAAGAAAAGGATATGAAGAGTTCAGATGCAAAAGCCGCTAAACACCACTTCCGCCAAAAATGAGATAATGACCCTGAGTGAATGCTTTAGGCACGTAGTACACCCTCAACAAATAGATTTGCTTCAAATCATCTAAATCCCAGCGTCAGCACATTCAAAAATAACAGTTTGTTGGCAAAAGCCGCAAAACGCCACTTGCCTTTGACAGCAAAAGCCGCTATATCCTGAGAACCAACCAGAATGTGCGATTCGAATCATATGTTTTCAATGCAGCGGCGCGCTGATACGCCAGCTTTTATGAGGAGAGATTTTATGTTTTATTCCACTTTTGATTTTGATTTTAAAAGATGGAGTTTGGTGAACTGGATGAGCCTGTCAGACTGTCAGTGAATGGCAAATGAAAACGTCTCTTACCTCAAAACTCTGGGCATTATAAGAAAAAGAAAACCAAATGTACAGTCGGAAGTGAAGCATGCATTCATATTGTTTTTTTTGCACAGCGACGCTACTTTGAATGAGTCCGATTTACTATACATTAAACGGCAACTACGTTTCATGAAAGACAGAGTTAAGATGCCAATCTTTTATCCCACGTGGATTCTCGGAGGATAAACAAGAGACCAAGACCTTAAGTATAGTGAGAATGAATGAATGACAGCTTCTTAAATTGTCTGAGAGACATCCCCTTTTTGCCAGTAGGCTTACCTTGTGTTTTATTTGCTAATTTAAGCTATTTTTTAAAAGATAAATGTATAAAACTATACATTATTTATATTACTTCATATTACCTATACGTCTGATAAGCTTTTTATGGACAATGCACAGATATTGATGTTTCACAATGTTTTACACTACATTATTCGAATCTACCAAGCTTAGTTTACAATGTTTGCAATGTTTACATTGCTCTACTTACATTAAATCTAAATTCCAAATATCAGAAATGACAACAGATTGTTAAGATTTAATTAATGTCAGTTTTAAAGTTATTGATTAATGCACTTACTTGGCAGATTTCATTCATTCATTTTCTTTCTGCTTTTTTCCTGGTTTAATCACAGAAGAATGAACCGCCACAGATTTATCTATTTTTAGTTTTAGGTGGTTTGTGTAATGTTTTATATTTGGTAAAATAATGTTTAATAGCATCTTTAGTGACTTTTCAGCTAATTACATTGTCTTGTGAGACAGAAGTGGATTTAGCTGGTTTTGACGCAAAAGAAAATCTACCTTGTTAAAAACCAAAAATTATCTAAAGTGACATTTTTGAAAATAAGTTACTTTATTTACTAGCCAATAACCCTTTCATTACCTATAAAATGAAGCTTCTGAACCTAATCAGAGGAGCCTGATAGAAAATGCTCATTTTCATTTACAAGAAAAGAGATGTGTTGGATTTAGAGCACAGATGTCAAAGCCAGTCCCTGAAGGGCCGAAGCTCTGCACAGTTTAGTTCCAACCCTAATTAAAGGCACCTGATCAAACTAATTTAGTCCTTCAGGCTTGTTTGAAACCTACAGGTATAAGTGTGTTGAAGCAGGGTTGGAACTAAACTGTGCAGGGCTGCGGCCCTCCAGGAACTGGCTTTGACATCTGTGATTTAGAGGGTTTTGCATCTGAACTCTTCATATGCTGAAATGCATCTCAAAGTGTGAACATGTTAAGTGTGAAAATGAAAGTGTTTTATGACCTTAAATGAATCTACAGGGGACCTCTATTAGAAACCTTTACAGTGGCATAACATGGGGCTGTAAATCACATAGGTATGTTTCATATTGTTTAGCGCATGCCTTTTGTGTTTTAGGTCAAGCTTAAAGATTCAGAAGACACAGCATTCGCTTTAAAGTGCATTAAGAAAAAGCACATTGTGGACACCAGGCAGCAGGAGCACATCTATTCAGAAAAGATCATTCTTCAACAGACCAATTCAAACTTTATTGTAAGGTCAGTCCTATCTTATATATTTTAATAGAAGTGCAAATGCACATTAAAATGTATTTCTTTCTGCTTAACCACAGGGCTGCTGGGAAAAACTGTAGGTGACAGACTGGTACTAAACATTTCTGTTGGTTAATTAAGGTCTGATGAATGAATCTCTTCCTCGATTAGACTGGTTTATTAGATAAAGTTGTGTCAATTATGATAAGACTTTCCGGTGTTTTGGAAGCTGGCAACTTTGATATTTACATTAGTTATTGTCACTATGGTTACAGTCTCAGACACTACTTACAGATATCCATATTAGCTGTACATAAAAATGGCTGAATAAAAACGACAAAACAGGTTTGACTTTAAAAATTTGTAAATGACCTTATGCTTTTTTATGGATTTATGGATTCACTCAAAAAATATAGCTGTAAAGTTCACATACAATTTCATAAATACACTATGAGAAAGGGGATAGCTTCATAAAAACAAAGACATAACTAAACTAAAGGGATTACTTTGCAATCAGACCAAAACGAAAGTAGAAACAGTTGTGCACTCAGTAACTACTGGAACAACAAACTGGGAACAAGAATGACACCCAGGAATTCAGGATGATACAAAGTAGAAGTCTGAAACAGAACATAACTTTGACACTAACTGATATTTATGAATTAAAATGTATTTTGATGTGCTTTAATTTAACCCTTCTCACGGACTTTGATTGTCAGGCAATCATGGCACTTTGATTGACTACCAATTATGGCACAGACATCTGCCATTTTGTTTGACAAAGAAAACAAATAGTCGAGTTAGAGGTTAACAGCTTGTAAAAGCTTGTAGCTTATAAAATTTCATAGCAGTTTGTAACAGTTTGTATCATTAATTTCCAGATGATTAAACATTGTATTACAGTAAAAGGAACGTTTATGTGAAACTGTTAACATGCCTCTGTCCTGACTTTTTTGGAGTGCGTCACAGCCATCAAAGTTTAAAAAGAAATTCCAGAATACAATTAATTTACTCACTGAAAACACTGGAATTTTTATTTTACTATATATATATATATATATATATATATATATATATATATATATATATATATATATATATATATATATATATATATATACATATACAGGGCTTTACATTAACACCCGCCAACCCGCCAAATGCGGGTAGATTTCAGGGGTGGCGGGTAAGACAGACACTCCCACTAGCCACGTTGGCTGGTTGAAAATAATTTTTCCGGATAATAATTCATAAAAGCAGGGTTCGACAATAAGGATGGTCCAATATGCATGCAAAGACGATCTTAGAATTAAGAAGCAACACGACTGACAAAAATAATTGCATTCGCGTGAGCAATAAAAAAAGCAGATGAATACCGAAGGAAAGGATGATCTCTCGCAGCTGAGTTGATGCGCGCGACTGTTTAAAACGCGTGCGCGCTCTCGTTTCCTTGCGTGAAGCAACTGTGTCTAGAAACACAGCTGATGTGATCGGTTCTCTTTCAAATAGACTAGACAAAAAGTGATGAACATGCACCCACAGTCTTGCTGCTTTCAAGAGCTCCAGATTTGTATTTTTGTAAGCAGCACCGGTTGCTTTTACTTTCACCATTATTTGAACAGAATTTTTATGGGTCTAACGTTAACCGTGTGCGTTATCATCCTTTCATTATCATATGTTTTTTTTTACCTGCTTTCTTTTGCGTAATGTGGTTTAATTATCATTTTTTACAATGACATTGCTTTAATGGGAGATTACTCCCCATTTAGGTGTAGTTAACTGGTGATCTGGGACCTTTAGCCAGGACAGATTACTGTGCATATGTTTTGTTAAATAAAAAATATAGTAAACAGCTATATTATGCTTGTTTTGACACATTTAAAATTTATGCCTAAAAAATAATTAATTGTTTATGTTTGGTGTGGTCAGAGATAAATTTGGTAAATCCTTCATTTTGAGCTCTGAAAATTATGTGAAATAAAAACTAATTGTAATACTATGAAACCATGACCCATTTGCTCATGAACATTTAGCAAGCTCATACACGACACAAAAAAAGTGAAATAAATGAGGCATGTGGAGATAACGCAAAATCTAAATCAAGTAATTTTAGCATGTCAAAGTCATATTTATGTGTATAAAATATTTTTTCCCAACAATAAAATTGTGGCTAGTGAAAATGGCGAGTGGCTAGTAATGATGGAAAACTACTAGCCACCGTGGCTGGTGATCAAAAAAGTTAATGTCAAGCCCTGTATATATAACGTGCTGCATTGATTGAAGACTCTTATCGGTCGATAAAAACAATATATCGCCGTTAATCTATTCTCAAAGTTGGGTTGGGAGCTGGGTCTATTCTACGCAAGTTATGATGACTTTCACCTTGACATTTTAGTGCGGATGTATACCTGGCCGAATTGCACTATAGGAGGCGAGAACGAGTCTTCGACCTGTGTGTATTCCTACTGTGAAATTACCACATTAAATGTGACGTGCTAACATGGATGCAGTTCACTAGAGTGAATCTGATTAATGTTAGCTCCACATCTAACTATCAGGGACCTGCAGAGTTTATGCGTTCGAGTAAAATATATACAAATAAAATGGACCGGGTGCTTTTTAAAATGAATGACGGTGAGTGAAAGTCAAACCGGTGAGCCGTCCGACAAAAAAGTGCCCTTCTGAATCAAATCAGCAGGATGCCCTTCTGGATCTTTCACTTACTTCGAAGACACTACTGACTACGCTTACATGGACATCTGTAATCTAGTTATTTGCCTTAATAGAAAATAATATAATTAAGTTGTTTACGTGAAGTGCTTTTTATGTAAGAGTTTTCTGTAATTTTGGGTGACTTTAACTGCAGTTCGGCAGTTTCACATTAACTCATGAACATTTCATTCATGCCCCCGTGACAAACTGGGCTATTAGACGCAAATAAGGAGTAAGGACTGGTGAGAGTGTTATGGAATTTAATAACGAACGCCAAATGAAAAGAAAAAAACTTCCACATTTCGCAATGTGTGTGTGTGTGTGTGTGTGTGTGTGTATGTGCGGTCCTTTACTGACACCCAGCGTGTGGTGATCTTGTCGGAAAATATGGCAAAAAGTCCTACATGACGGTAATAGTTTGATTGCGGTGTTTACTTCAATAATGCCACTAATATATGCATACTCCACATCTTAATTCCATTTCTCTTTAGTTCAGTTATGACTTTAGTTGGATTGAGGTAATTTAAAAAAAAAAAAAAAAAAAAAAAAAAAACATCGTTTTGAACATCATTTATTTTCATCACCAATTATGAAGCAGTTTGTGATGCAGATGCTTTTGGAAATAAGCCCCTGGTCTAATGCGCCACCTGGCTTGAGAAACATGTTCTCAAAGACTACTTTTAGTCATTATTTGGGTAACACGCATATTCTTAATGCCTTCGGCAGAATTCAAATGAGCCATTTTTAACTAGATTGATTGTTTATGCCCACCTATAATATATATACAAATATAACTGATGTAGATGACAAAAACAAAGACTGATGTCTCTATTCATTTTCACAGAAACAGTAGATGTTTATTTAGAATTTAAATTGTACTTTTAAAATCCTGTGGATTTTAGTAGTCAAGACATCACAAATTATCTTGTAAATTAAGATAATAAACAACAGCATTGAACAAACTCTGTACAGAATGTGAGTAAAGCAACATTATGCCATTAAAGGTCTGTTTATTCTTGCAACAAAAACATAAATAAATTGACTACACTGCACATACACTGCTTTCATTAGATGTTCAAATAGCTACAGTACTATGACTAAAGTGCATATGCCTGCTTAGACCTTGATGTTGTGGTAAGCACTTTTAAATAAATATTAATGTTGTGGTGGATTTAAGCTTACACGCACTCTAAGATAGAATCTGAGTGTACACACATTTTATAAATGAGGACCCAGCATGTACTACAACTCTACTGCTTGCCTGATATGCTGCAATATTACCACATCCTGCTTACAATCTCAATTTCTAATAAAAATTAAGCTGCTCTGACATTATCTACATAGTAAAAACATTATAGAAATAAAAGATGGAATGAGTTTGATCAGGTTGGATGGATCTATATGGCCAAAGATGAGAACCCTTGCGCTAGTTTTCTGTCACAGTGGTCCAGTGCTGTTGTGCTTTTCATCTGTACCAGAAAAGGAGCTTCTGCTTTCCTGTTGTCGCTAGGAAACTCTTCAGGGAATTTCAAACCATGCTTATATTCCTGTCCAAATGTGTGCTCTAGCTTATTTTATTGCCTCTCTGGCATTTGTGGATGAAGATCTTGCACAGCTTTACATGCAAGTCTAGTTTGCTAAATGCTAAAGTGATACAATGCAAGTGTGTCAGGATGCCCTTGTGTGTTCCAGGTTGTTCCGGACATTTCGGGATGATAAGTATGTTTACATGCTGCTTGAGGTTTGCCTGGGAGGAGAACTCTGGAGCTTATTAAGGGACATGTGAGTGTAGGTTGTTTTTATACGGTGCATGTCACAGCCCACCCTATCTTAAATGAATGTGATATCCTGATTAAATGCACAGTTACTGTTTATTGCTGAATGCTTTAATTCCTGATTGATGTAGAATTTGTACGTCTGATAAATTAGAACGTCATGATGTTTTGATTTTATTTAGGAGTTGCTTTGATGAGCCCACTGCCCGCTTCTGTACTGGATGTGTACTGGAGGCTTTTGATTATCTCCATGGCAAAGGCATCGTCTACCGAGACCTGAAGCCAGAGAATCTTCTTCTGGATGCTGAAGGCTATGTCAAAATGGTTATTTCACTTGAACCACTAAAAACTTAGTCCATAAGTAAATATTGAGGTCCTAATCTAAATTTCTAAGTTTCTAATTCAATGTTTGTCAAACTTTTAAATACTTTGTCCAAGTGAGTATTCAGAGGGCTTTTCTTTCTGAGCTGATATTGCCTAACAGACTAATAACAGGCTTAAGTTTAGATATGGATAGTATTAAGAGATTTTTGCCATGTAGAATAAGACATTAAAGGGTTAGTTAACCAAAGAATTTAAATTCCGTTATTAAATACCCTCATGTCTTTCAGTCCCCTAAGACCTTCTTTCATTTTGCAAACACAAATTACAATAGTATAAACCTAAGAGCTCTCTGATGCTCCATAGACCAGTGGTTCCCAAAGTGGGGGTTGCGGGACAATGAGGGGAGTAGCTTGACAATCTCCAAAAATCAAATTCATTTTATTAATCTACTATAATTACCATATTTTATCCATAATCTACTGAAAAAAAAAATAGTAGTTATTAGTAACATTGTTAACATGTTGATAATAAACATTAAAAAACAACATACAAATAATAAGCCATCTGCCTTTCAATTTTTTGTGAACCCTGGGGTGATTATGTTATAATAAATAGACAGCAATAGTGTCAGATGCAGCACATTAACTTCATGGTAAGGTTAAACTTGCTGACACCTTTACTGCACTCACATACAATAAAAATAAATATAGGCCACAAATGAACATGGAGGATGTGGTGGTGGTGTTCTCCAAAATTAAACGATCAATAGACTTGTGCCTATTGGTACGTGTGCACTTTTATGTGCAAGGTTTATATACAGTCAGGTCCATAAATATTGGGACATCAATACAATTCTTACATTTTTGGCTCTATACATTAACACAATGGACTTGAAATTAAACTAGATGTGCTTTAACTGCAGACTGTCAGCTTTAATTTGAGGGCATTTACATCCAAATCAGGTGAATGGTGAAGGAATTACAGCAGTTTGGATATGTGCCTCCCACTTGTTAAGGGACCAAGAGTAATTGGACAATTGGCTTCTCAGCTGTTCCATGGCCAGGTGGGTGTTATTCCCTCGTTATCCCAATTACAATGAGCAGATAAAAGGTCCAAAGTTCATTTCAAGTAAGCTACAGTATTTGCATTTGGAATCTTTTGCTGTCAACTCTCAAGATGAGATCCAAGAGCTGTCACTGTCAGTCAAGCAAGCCATCATTAGGCTGAAAAAACAAAACAAACCCATCAGAGAGAGATAGCAAAAACATTAGGCGTGGCCAAAACAACTGTTTGGAACATTCTTAAAAAGAAAGAACCCACCAGGGAGTTCAGCAGGACCAAAAAACCAGAAAGACCATAGAAACAACTGTTGTGGGTGACTGAAGAATTATTTCCCTGGTGAAGAAAAAAGCATTTACAACAGTTGGCCAGATCAAGAACACTCTCCAGGAGGTAGGTGTATGTGTGTCAAAGTCAACAGTCAAGAGAAGACTTCACCAGAGTGAACACAGAGGGTTTACCACAAGATGTAAACCATTGGTGAGCCTCAAAAACAGGAAGGCCAGGTTAGAGTTCTTAAAAAGCCTTCACAGTGCCGGACCAACATCCTATGGACAGATGAGATCAAGATCAACTTGTACCAGAGTGATGGGAAGAGAAGAGTATGAAGAAGGAAAAGAACTGCTCATGAACCTAAGTAGTGAAGCATGGTGGTAGTAGTAACATGGTGTGGACATGTATGGCTGTCAGTGAAACTGGTTCTCTTTTATTTATTGATGATGTGATGGCTGACAAAAACAGCAGGATGAATTCTGTGTTTTGGGCAAGAATATCTGCTTATATTCTGCCAAATGCTTCAGAACTCATTGGACGGCTCTTCACCGTGCAGATGGAGAATGACTAAAGTAACCAGAGTTTTTGAAGGGAAAGAAGTGGAATGTTATGTGATGGCCAAGTCAATCCCCTAAGCTGAATCTGATTGAGCATGCATTTCACTTGTTGAAGGCTAATCTGGAGGGAAAATGACCCAAGAACAAGCAGGAACTGAAGACAGTTGCTGTAGAGGCCTGGCAGAGCATCACCAGGGATGAAACTCAGTTGCAAAAACGTGAAAGTTTGATTTATGATTATTATTCTGTCCCATTACTTTTGGTCCCTTAACAAGTGGGAGGCACATATGCAAATTGTTGTAATTCCTACACCGTTCACCTGATTTAACTCAAATTAAAGCTGACAGTCTGCAGTTAAAACGCATAATTTCAAATACATTGTGTTGGTGTATAAAGCCAAAAATGTAAGAATTGTGCTGATGTCCTAATATTTATTTAATATAATATTGTCCCAATATAACCACCTCAAAAGAATATCGGGGATCACGAGTCACTTGCATTGTTATTTTGGAGGTCACAACCTAAAAAGTTTGGGAAACCCTGCCATAGACAACAAGAGTCGAGAGACATTTAAAGTCCAGAAAAGCAACCAAAAACACTGTCAAAACATTTCATGCGTCTTCAGTGGTTCAACTCTAGGAAGCTCCAAGAACTATTTTGTACAGCAAATCTGTAAAACCAACTTTGTTTGCCTATGTCTTCTCTTTTCATGATTCCAAAAGCATGACTGCTCGGTGTTTTTTAAATGCTCTGACCGTTAGAGAAGCTCACACAGGTGAGCGTTTTTAGAAAAGCTTTAGTGGACTAACACTATTATGGGCCATTTAAACAAACCACATCTGCATCTAAAAACATAAGATGCAGTGCTCATGAATTTTATTTTTGCTCGTCCTCCATTTTTTGGACTAGAAAAACGCATTCTGTGCGAATGGCCTCTCAGAGTCAGCAGCACAACATAAAAGCTTTGTATTGCTCTTAGTAAACACGCACCCTAATCTGTCCTGAAAGACAGATTTGTACAAGATTGTTCTTAAAATGTCCTTGGATCTATGTCTGACTGCAGTTAAACCACTAAAGTCATATGGAATGAAAGGAACAATGTTTTTTAATTCCTTTTCTGGGCTTTCTTTGGTTCATTGCGGTCTATGGATGGCCAGGGATCTATCGGATTTCATCTCAGGGATTGGAACAACATGAGAATAAGTAATTAATAATAGAATTTATATTTTTAGGTGCACTATTAAATGTGTATATTACATACTAATAAACAGTATACTGTATATTCAAGCTAATAAACAACTAGTTAACAGTGTGAACTGTTTTCAATAATATAGTGATATATCTCTCATTACAATCTCCGACTTCTTTAGTCATACTTTCAACCTAATTATTCTGTACTTCTTTTTTTCTAGGCTGATTTTGGCTTTGCCAAAAAGATTGGACTAGGTAAGAAGACTTGGACATTCTGTGGCACTCCTGAGTATGTGGCTCCTGAGGTCATCATGAATAAGGGTCATGACTTTGGAGCAGATTGCTGGTCCTTGGGCATCCTCATTTTTGAACTCTTGATTGGAAGGTGTGTTTCATCTCATCTGATTCTTCTATGAAATGTTTCCAACAAATCATGTTTGAAGTAAATTCTTTAAATGTTTAAAGTACTGTGATTTTTGGACTGATCTACTACGTGCACAAGTAATTGCAAGTGTTTGAAAGCAATAACTAGTTATGCAATTCCATTTGATGCTAAGAGTGTTGCAGAAACTACACTCTTCAATTTAAAAGAGCAAAGATTTCACCTTTCCTGTACCACTGCCAAAACGCTTTAAACCACGATCCACATCTGTTTTGCAAAGGGCAGGATTCACTTGACCAGAGCAGATGGTCCCCTAGTGTCAGATTAGCTGTCATGGCACTTACAGCATACTCCATTGCTTCAAGCTTCAGTCACGGTCACCATAGTAACAGAATATTGAGGATGGCTCCATGTAATTTATGCTGCTGCAGTGTGATTAACAATCTAGACATAATCTTTATGATGTAATGTCATTAGGTTTACAGCTCATCGAAGCTTACAGATGCACACCGCTGTGCTCATTTACTGTATAAATGTTCATTCATATGCATATTTGCTTCTTGCATTGTTGTAAAATTATTACATTTATAATTTCACTTTAGAGTCTTTTAGGTCAATTTTTGCCTGATGTTTTACTTTAAGCATTTTTAATCACTTATATTTTTATATATATCTTTTGATGTTGTTTGAATTGTAACATCTCCCACACAACTGTTAGCCCTCCATTCACAGGCTCTGATCCAATCAGGATTTATACCATGGTGCTTCATGGGATAGAGAAAGTAGACATTCCCAAGAGGATCAGCAAGCGTCCAGAAGATCTCATACGAAGACTTTGCAAGTATGTTTTCTCATTCTGAGACATATTTTTTTAAACTCATAGCAAATACACAAAATAAAAATCTCAAGTATGCTTAAAAAATGCATAAAACATAATAAACGTATGGTACTGTATGATTTATAAACCAGAAAAGAAATCAGTCCCAAATCAGAAAAGTTGGGACAGTATGAAAAACACAAATAAAAAAGATTTCTATAGGGTGATTTCTAAATTTACTTTGACTTGTCTTTCATTGAAGACAATACAACAAACATTATTTATTTTGTTCCTTGTGATTTCTTTTAATTATTATTCATTTATTTTATTATTATTATTTTTAAAATAAACATATTCCAATTTTGGTTCTTCCAACACATTTGAAAAAATGAAATAATTTGAAATAATAAAGCACTTACCACTTTGTAATCTTGACATTACTTTGCACATCACTTAAAAGATGTTTAGGGACTGAAGACACCAAGTGATGAAGTGTTTCAAGTGTTTTTTTTTCCATTTTTCCTGCAAACAAGTCTTAAGGTGGGCAACAGTACAGGGTCTTTGTTGCAGCATTTTGTTCTTCAAAGTGCACCACACATTCTCTATTCGAGACAGGTCAGGACTGCAGGCGGGTCAGTCAAGTACCTGTATCGTTTTCCTCCGCAGCCAGGACTTTGTAACATGTGCAGAATGTGATCTTGCGTTGTCTTGTTGAATTATGCACGGGTGTCCCTAGAAAACAAGGCAACATTTTTTGCTCCAAAATATCTATGTACTGTTCAGCATTAATGGGGCCATCAATGTAACTACATATTGTGGTACTTGACAAAGTTTTCAGAGATCACGGTTGTCCTTTATGCACTGAAATTCCTCCTGATTCCGTGAATCGTTTAACAATGTTATGCTCTGCTGAAGATGAAATATCCAAATGTCTTCCTATCATTCTTTGAGGAACATTGTTTTTGAAACATTTCAATAATTTTCTCATGTATTTGGTCATAAACTGGTGATCCACAGCTCATATTTGCTTCTGAAGGATCAGACTTTTCTTGGATGCTGCTTTTGTACCAAATCATAATTACAATCACTTGTTGACATCACCTGTTTTAAATCACATCATTATTTAACCAATTTACTTGATTACTAGCCTTAAATTGCTCCTGTCCCAACTTTCTTTGGAATGTGTTGCAGGTCTGAATGACAGGGAAGGATGTATAATTGCAAATAAATTGAAATTGACCAGACAAAGCATGAAATATTTTGTGTTCATATTGTCTGCAATGAAATACAAGTCTAAGTAAATGTGGAAATCAATACTTTTTTTATTTGGGTTTTCCATACTGTACCATATTTTTCTGATTTGGCATAGATATCCCTGCTGAAGAAATAGCTTAAACCAACCTAGGCTGGTTGGCTGGTTTGATCAGCCTAGTTTTAGAAGGGTTTTGGCCATTTCCAGGTTGGTTTCCAAGCTGGTTTTAGCTGGTTATTTCCCAGCCTGAGCAGCTAAGACCAGACTGGAAATGGCTGAAACCAGCCTGGAAATGGTCAAAACCCCTCTAAAACAAGACCAGCTAAAACCAGCTAACCAGATTAGGCTGGTATAAGTTGTTGTTTTTTCAGCATGGATACCCTTATAAAATAAGTGCACTTTAAGCCTACTTTTAACTTAAAAGTACTTATTATAAACCAAGAAACAGTGATTAATATTGAGTTTACAACAGCTAAGGGGAGTTGTTAGGTATGACGTAGAGTTAAAACGTTATATAATTGGTTTAACTCTGCGTCATACCTAACAACTCCCCTTAGCTGTTGTAAATTCAATATTATTGACTAGAAAAGTTGATTTGATTCAATTGAGAAAATTAAGGCAGCAAGATTTTAGTGTAAGCAGAAATGTTGGTTTTATTTGGTTTTATTTGGTTTTTATTATGGTTTTATTGTTTTACAGAATGAGTGCGTGTCCACCAAAGCGTTTTTTTATTTTTTTGTGTGCTGCAGAAACATGAGCCATGTTGTAAAAATGCTCAGCTGCAAGCACTTCTCCAACTGTCAGAGCTTTTAAAAAACCAACATAGACTCATTCTGAAAATGTAGCCTTTTATACATTTCTGGAGATCATAAATTATGTAGCCAGAGCTACGTATGGTTGCATTTCATCTTTAAAATGAACGCTACAAGGCGGTATGACGCCATTCCTTTCTCACTGACCAGCTCACCGCTTACCTCCTTATGGACGGCTTTTCCGCTGTTACCAGTTGGTCCCGACATGTACGTCGGCGGACTTGAGATGCAGAGTGAAGTTGAGCGAGACAATGATGTACCAGTCCGGTGAAAAATTATTTCAGAAAAGCAGGTAAGACAAAAACAAAAGTTAAAAAATAAAATAAACAAGTAAATAACAGGGTGAGATTGTGGTCAAATCTGAAAACGGTAAAAATCAGGGGGCTTTTCTTTTTTTTGATTGCTATTTAAAACACTGGGAAGGCACTGGGTTTAGGGAGAGGATGGGCAGGTCAATCGGTGCTTTTTAAAATACTATTGGTTGGTTGGTCCGTCAGTTAATAAGTCAGTCGACAGCAGCCTCTGGTGGATTTAGGTGAGAACAGCTGGCGCGAATGGCACTTGTAAGAGAAATTTGAGATCTGAAAAGCGCACACAGCAGCCTCTGGTGGATTCGTGAAAACAAAAACTAAAAAAAAACGTAGCTCATGGGACATATTTTGCTCTCTCTAGAAATGCATAGGGGTACGTAATCAGAATAAACCTTTGTTGTAGAAAATGCAGAGTGCTCACCACTAAGAATAAAACTCATGCTCTGCACCTCGCTACCTAAGCTGCTGGTGCTTTAAAAATTGCCGCTTTTATTGACAACAACAGAAAAAAAATGCTTTGGTGGACACACACCCTATTTGTCTTACAAATTTAATAACTGACTGACTCATTTTGGCCAGGACATTCTTGTTTTTTCATTATTATTATTATTATTTCCGATAGTATTTTCAGTTTTAAAAAATAATAATAAAAAATAATTTATATAAAAAAATACATATAATATAAAATACATACACACACTACAGTTAATATTATAATCAAGTACTCCACACATTCTTTAACGTTGTTTAACACAGCAAAATATGTGTACCTCTTTAAAAGGAACACTGGTTAATGTATTAAGACTTGTAGAATAATAGATCATTCATTTCAGATACTGTACCTTTTATTTGTTGTATTGTATTAGATTGCTTTGAAGGATAGACTCAATGCTGCCTGCAAATTTGGCCAAAAGATGGCTTTGAATTTGGCTAATAGATTCTGGGAACAGTCTACTTATCTTAAGTGTTGAGGCCTTGATATGCTGACTTTGGAAAGCTCTGTATATAATCAAGTCTCTGTCATTTGGTGATCCAGACATACTTTTACAGCAGAAATGATCTTTACATCTGACTGTAATCATTAAATGATGTTTAATCGTTTTGTAGCTGCACGTCATGTGTACCTGTCAGTGTATGTTTATTGTTGTAGCCTATTTCGATTGTTCTGCCTTAATAAGAACAGTCAGAAACTCTCTTGTCTCGTTTATTCTCTCCAGACTCAATCCAGCAGAACGGCTTGGGAATAAAAAGAATGGCATCATAGATATCAAGAAGCACAAGTAAGCCATTTCTTTCTTGTCACAACACCCATACACTCTCGCATTCTCACACACACACATACACTACAGCCAACTTAGTTTATCCACCTATAGCGCATGTCATTGGACTGTGGGGGAAAGTGGATCTACGGGAAGAAGCACAAGGTGAACATACAAACTCCACACAGAAGTGTGGTTTATTTATAAACTAATTTCGAGAGGATCACATGCTTATGATTGAACACAGCTGCTACCGCATTAGCTCCGTATATTTGTACCAATCACATTAATACTGACACACTATAAATTACCAGAGCTTTCTACTCCAGTCATCTTGAAGAATCACCCCTTCCACCCCTACTCCTCCCCTTCTCTGATAGGGCGGCACGGTGGCCCAGTGGGTATCACTGTTGCCTCACAGCAAGAATGTTACTGGTTCGGCCCTTTCCGGGCCAGTTGTCGTTTCTGTGCGAAGTTTGCATGTTCTCCCCATATTTCGCGTGGGTTTTCCCCGGGTTCTCCGGTTTCCTCCCACCATTCAAAGACATACACCATAAGTAATTGACTACTTAAAATAGCATTCTAAGGCAACTCTTAGTCAGATGTATCTCAGTAGTTCACAAGTAGGGGAGTTCTCGAGACCCACCTGAGCTCAAACTCTCCTCTCGGCCTTCAAACGGGAGGAAGCCCCGGGCTCAAGGATATTCCGAGCTCAGGGCTCTCTCCCGGGACAGCATGTCAAACACGCTTCATTATCAATCATCAGCTAAGAGTGAACTCTTGAAATGCCAACTGGCGCAGCTGGGATTCAAACCACCAACCTTCTTGCTGTGAGGTGAAAGTGCTAACCACTAAGTCACTGTGCCGCCATGCTCTGAATAAATTGTGTTAAACTCTTCACTTTATTTGTTTCACTGTACACAGCGCCAGCCTCACACTGTCAAACACTGATGCAAGTGTTTTCATTTATACATTAATAAACATTAAACCCACCCAGGAGTACACTGAACCACTGATCCATGTGTCTGATCACGGGTAGCGTATTGTTCGTAGGCTGTTTTCCTGCAGGGCTGTCTGTCCCATCCATTGTATATCACAGTACAATAGATAGCTGAGCTAGCCTGCCAAATTAGCGCATTCACAGGGGGAGCTATTAGAGCCCGAAATGAAAGGCACAGCTGTTACTATCTTCTACAGAGCAGTGAAGCAACAGACAAGGTGAAGCTCTGGGCCTGTCCTTTAAAATCCTCTGAAGTGCTTTGGAATGTGTCGCTTTGTTTGTATGTTGACATGTAATTCAACCAAAACATGAAGACGAGGATGTATATAAAGTAGCTCCTTTTCTTTTTCAGAATCAGTTTTATTGCCAGGTGTGCTTCACACACAAAAGGAATTTGTTTTGGCTACAGAAGCTTCCAGTGTACATAAAGTGACAAGTGACAACACAAAATTGAATATGGGAAAAGAAAAAGGCGATAAACATTAAACAGAGATGCAGTTAGTCAAAAATCTGGATGTTGAATTGTATGTACAAATATGTTGTAAATATATAGGTTATAAGGTGCTGTGTACCAACGCGAATAGAAAAAGTATTGCCTTGTATATTGTTATAAGGTGCTGTGTACAAGTGCGAATGAGAAAGTATTGCACGTTTATAGCACAGTAGGAGAATATTTAACTGTTCATGAGGTAGATGGCCTGAGGAAAGAAACTTTTCCTGTGTCTGGCTGTTTTTGTGCTTGGTGCTCTGTAGCGCCGACCAGACGGTAACAGTTCGAACAGGTAGTGTGCTGGGTGCGAGGCATCCAGAGTGATTTTTTGCGAGCCCTTTTACCCACTCTGGAAGAGTACAGTTCTTAAAGTGTAGGAAAGGTAGTGCCAGTGATTCGTTCAGCCGTCCGGACTATTCGCTGTAGTCTATGGACGTCTAGGTTCTTTTGAATATACAGTATATATATATATATATATATATATATATATATATATTGCATCTACACTACCTGACAAAAGTCTTGTTGTCGATCCCACAGCAACAAATAATAAATTGACTTCTAGTTGATCATTTGGAAAAATGGCAGAAGGTAGATTTTTCTGATGAATTATCTCTTGACAAATACTGCAGAAAACCTATTGGAACCCGCATAGACTCAAGATTCTCACAGAAATCAGTCAAGTTTGGTTAAGGAAAATCATGTTTTAGGATTACATTCAGTTTGTGGGTGTGCGAGAGATCTGAAGAGTAGATGGCAACATCAAAAGCCTGAGGTATCAAGACATTTGTGCTGCCCATTTCATTACAAACCACAGGAGAGGGCAAATTCTTTAGCAGGATGGTACTCCTTCTCATACTTCAGCCTCCACATCAAAGTCCCTGAAAGCAAAGAAGGTCAAGGTGCTCCAGGATTGGCCAGCCCAGTCACCAGAAATAAACATTATTGATCATGTCTGGGGTAAGATGAGAGAGGAAGCATTGAAGATGAATCCAAAGAAACTTGATGAACGCCATTCCAGATGACTTTATTATTAAGTTATTTGAGTCATTGCAGAGATTTATGTTTGCAGTCATCCAAGCTCATGGGAGTCATACACAATATTAATTACTTTTCCACTGCACCATGACTTTATATTTTATACTGTACATTATTTATGTGTAATGACAAGACTGTTGTCTCAGCAAAGTCAGACCTTACTGTCCTAATTAAATAATTAAAAATCAAGACATGATCATATTTTATTTTTGGTAAAATAAGTGTAATTTAGAGGTCTTTGCCTTTCATATAAGCCATGTCTGATACCAAATAATCAACTAGAAGTCAAGTTATTTTTTGTTGTTCCTAAAACTTGGATAAGTGACAAGGCTTTTGTCAGATAGTGTATATCACCATGCTGCCATGAGTTGTTAAGCTAAAGAGCATTTGACATATGACAGCCACAGTCAATGCTGAGTCTGTCTAGCCGTTTCACCACTTTAAAATTCAGCATTAACTGTCATTTATATATGACCAATACATTTCCGTTTCTGTGCCAGAGTTAGGGTTCCTCTGCTCATTGTTACCATTAATAAACAGCAAGGATTTCAAATCAACACTGTATCAGCTACAATGCAATACGATAAGATTCCATTAGTTAATGTTAGTTTATGTGTTTACTAACATGAACAAATAATGAACAATTCATTTACTACAGTACTGTATTTAAACATATTGGTCAAAGGTGCTGTATGTAAGTATGTAAGTGACTCTTCTAAAGCATAAAAACACCATCATATGTTTGCTGATATTTAAGAAACATGCCAAGTGAGCATTCTTGTTTATCTGAATGCTGACGTCAGATATTCTGCTTTGAAAATGTGTTTTCCATCCTGGAACTCTGTCTTGTTTTTTTTGTTTTTTTTTAACCCACCCAATGCCAGTTTAGCCAATTATATTTCAGCACCTCGGGTTGCCTTGGTGGAAAACAGTGAATTTCATTCATTCATTCAGAAAAGCTCTCAAAGCATGCACCCGTGACCGAAATGCAACTTCTGGTGGACAGTAGCAGACTCTGAAATGAGACACAGATTCAGAATTCTACATGAGGTTATAACTTAGCAAATAATATAAAAAATATTACGAGTGTAAACATTAGGTGAGCAGGTTACATTGTAACCGTGTGTTCTAATAACGCGCCACGTGATGAGATTTGCAGTGATAAGCAATTGGACTGTTTGCATCAGACACGACAGAAATTTAAATACAGCCATTCAGAAGCAAAGAATATGCACTCACTCTAGAAATGGTAAGGTTTATAATCTAATTAATACATATTAAACCTCTTTAACATAATTAAATGTAGATGCTGAATCACTATGTGTGGGTTTTGAGTAACAGTTCTGGTTCAATTTTAAACGGTTTATTTTATTTTCAAGATCTGAGGTGAACTATCTGCTGCTGCTTTCAGTATATGGCAATAAATGTCACATGAAATGGCATTCAAACTCAACTGTTAGCATTTAACACTGAATAAAGCTCATGAGGTGTACAGTACCTGATATGATCACAGTCTATCCTGTTGTTCAGCTGCAAGAAATAGAAACCATTTGTAATGTATCACTTCGAGGTGTTGGTTAGAACAAAACTTCTTTTAATATGGAAAATATTCCTTCTACCTGCGCAACCTGCGCTTGCATTTGTTTTGATCCAGGAATGAAATACCTAGTTCAACCACTGGGTATCAAATTTACATACTGCACCTATAGGACCCTATCATACACCCGGCGCAATAAGGCGCAAGACATGTTTGCCCCGACGTGTTGCTATTTTCAAACCAATCCAACCTTAATTTTCCTGTTTTCCGCCAAGTTGTTTAAATAGCAAATCTATTTGCGCCACTTTGTGGACTCATGGGTGTTCCAGTCTAGAAAAGAGGTGTGTTAAGGTGCATTGTTGGCATGTTGCTATTTTGAGGAACTAAAATAGACTGTGTATTAGACCAGCTGAAAGCAGGTCTAAAGTCCAGCGCAGAGCGCGTTAGTTGTGCGCCTCGCTTACACATTGCTTAAAACACACAGGATGTACAGCAATACGCAAAAATCTTTACAAATGAAAAAAAATAAATAAACGATTAAAATATTGAAAAAATTATTACTTTCTACATAAATATAAAAAACACTGCCTCCATGCCTTCTTCATCTCGGGGGGCTTTTTTTAGTTTATTCATGACAACTTGCTTTTGTATAATGCTATTATTTTCAGTAGTATTATTTATTTATATTTGTTTTTATTAAAAACAAGCTTAGATTTGTCCACCTGTCAGGTTTTGGACCATATGGGGCATTGTACATGTGCTTGGATATAACTCAGTTCCCCTTCGGGAGGGGAACTTCAATGCTATGTGGAAAAACTTCCACTATGGGGATTTCGTCAGAATCCAATCATCTGAAAGAGTATAAAAACGGGCCAATGAAATGCCAATGAGTTGGCGGCGTCAGCGTGCACAGCTGTCTTGAATGACAATCAGCCTGGCATAAAAGGCTAGCATGTGCTCAGCAACGACATCCTTTTCGCTTTCAGAGCCTTTCACGAGCTTCTGAGAGAGTCTATGAGGGTATCTCCAACCTGTGTCTACAGAGGGAGATCGAGAAGCAGCTTCTCCCAGTCCAGAGCGCGTATACGCAGTGGCAGATGGTCGAGCTGGGTTGTTCTCCCTTGCCTGGCGTCCTTTGGGTCCGGTCCTCCAAGAGCGGTATGTATATAGGAAGCAAGTTTCCTAAAAGAGCAACACGGTTGTGCAGCGCGTCTTTTTCAAGACGTCGCTCCGACCGTGCGTTTCTGGTTGCGGTGGTTTCCTGTCCCCGGATGATGGGCACGAGCACTGCGTTTCATGTCTGGGGGTCCAGCATGTTGATGCGGTGCTCGCGGGCAGTGCATGCCATCATTGTGATGTCATGTCTGCTGCGCAGTTAAGATCGCGGCTCGCTCTTGCAAAAGAGCGACCCACCCCAGTTGTCCCCCGCACTGCGGTTGGCACTCGGGCAGATCTGAGGGTTTCAGTGGGAGTAAATCCGCCGCCCTTGGGCTCGCGGACCTCTCGCTCCTCCACGCGCTCCATCCAAGCTTCAGGTGAGAGAAGCGCTCCATCCTCGGGTGGTCGCCCTCTCACTTGATGACACCGAGGATCAGATGTTCATCGCTGCATCGGAGGATGGGCTGTCATTGTCTGATGAGGATGCGAACCCGCTCGCTTCCTCCCTCCGGGGTGGAGAGCACGGTGTTGGCATCTAAAAAGCAGTCATGATGGCCGTGCTTTCCCGGGCTGTTTCGGCCGTGGGTCTGGTGATGGTTTATCCCCCAGCCCCGCGGCCGGACCGACTAGATGGGTGTTATGTGGAGGATATAAGAAGGCAAGACCTTCTAAGCCTTCCGTCCCCTTCTTCCCGGAAAGTGCGCAGTAAGCTCACGCAGTCTTGGAGGGCACTTTTTTCTGCCCGATCTGCGTGCGCTTTTCATCCTCACCATCCTTGGAGGGTTGGTTGTCATTGTCTGATGAGGATTCGAACCCGGTCTTTCCCTCCGGGATGATGAGCGTGGCGTCGAATCCAGAAGCAGACTTTGCAGCCGTGCTTCCCAGGCTGTTTCGGCCGTGGGTCTGGAGATGGTTTATCCCCCAGCCCCGCGGACGGACCGACTAGAGGGGTGTGATGTGGAGGAGATAAAGAAGGCAAGACCTTCTAAGCCTCCACGTCCCCTTCTTCCTGGATGTGCACAGGAAGCCCACGCAGTGCGCTGCGTGCGCCTCCGCCCTCACCATGCATGCTACGGCCACCTACCAGCGATCCCTAGCGCAGGCGCTGGCCCAGCTGCGCGGGGATGGTTCCGACCCAGGACTGAGCATGAGCTCCGCACAGCAATCGACTGAAGTCGGCTGTGTGTGCCCCTGGGAAGGACGATGGTCACATTAGTGGCCCAGGAACGCCACCACGGGCTAAACCTGGTGATTTGCGTGATGCTGACAAAGTTCGCTTTCTTAGCTTACCCATATCCCAGGCTGGCCTGTTCGGCGACACCGTCAGTGAATTCGCCCAGGAATTCACGCCGGTGAGCGAGCAGTCGGAGGCGATGGGTAATACCATCTCTCGGCGGGATCGTAAAACCGCTCCTCCCCGTCGAGCCATCCACATCCACTGCTTCACGCCGAGAGCGCCCGCCTGCGGCTTTGCTCGGTCGCCCCCGCCTGCGCCTCTGGCCAAGCGGCTGCGCCGAGCATCTCGCAGGCAACCAGCGCTCCCCGCCCCAGGGCGCCGCTAAGTTCGGTAAACGAACCGCGAAGCGTCCCTGAGACGGGCCATCTGGAGAGGAGGAAATTTGCTCTTTCCCCGCTGGAGGGCAGGGCTCTTCTTCTAAACAGCGTTAAAAAACGCTATCAAAACCTCAGAGAAAGAGCATTTTTTCCCTTCCCCGGATGTGACAGCCCGAACACTGCCAGTCTGGGACGCTATGCTTTCCAGCTCGCAGGATCGGTGCACTTCGCCAGTGGCTCGCGGAGCGAGAGAGAACGGTCTCCTTTCTCTCCCCCTCCCAGCCCCACCTCCGGAGTACGGGTGCGAGACAAGAGTGAAGCTCTTGCCTGCTGCTCTCCTGTGGGACCCCAGTGCTCCCCGGTTGAGCCCACCCACTCCGCGCTGCCCCACCGCTGGTACGTCAGCGATCGTGCGGACGAAGCCACTTGCGAGGGCTCTGCCTGCCTGGTTAGCGCGGGCCAGCCCATCGCAATGGCTCATCCGCGCGATCAGACTCGGCTACGCGATTCAGTTCGCGAAACGGCCTCCCAAGTTCACGGGTGTGTATTTCACCAGGGTCAGCCCTGCGTCCGCCCCTGTCTTGCGAGAGGAGATTGCTGCCCTCCTGGCGAAGGATGCAATCGAACCGGTCCCTCCAGCCGGGATGGAGAGCGGGTTTACAGCCCGCACTTCATCGTACCCAAAAAGAGCGGTGGGCTACGGCCAATCCTTGATCTGCGCGTTTTGAACCGCTGGCTTCACAAGCTGCCGTTCAGAATGCTTACGCAGAAGCGCACCCTCCGGAGCGTTCGTCCTCGGGATTGGTCTGCAGCAGTAGACCTGAAGGACGCGTACTTTCATGTCTCCATACTTCCACGCCACCGTCAGTTTCCTGCGGTTTGCGTCTGAAGTCGAGCCTGGCGGTACAAGTCCTCCCCTTTTGGCTCTCTCTGTCTCCGCGGGTTTTCACCAAGCTCGCGGAGGGTGCCCCAGCTTCGGCTTGCGGGCATCCGCATACTCAATTATCTCAAGCGACTGGCTGATTTCAGCGCGCTCGCGGGATTAATTGATTACGCACAGAGACAGGGTGTTTCGGCACTTCGACCAATTGGGGTTTCAGGTCAACCGAGAAAAGAGCAGCCTCGCCCCCGTGCAGAGCAACTCTTTTCTCGGGTTGGAGCTGGACTCGATCACCATGACGGCGCGCCTCCCCCGAGAGCGCGCCGGGCTGATGCTGGCCTGTCTGAGAGAGTTCGACAGGAAAATGTGGTCCCACTGATATTATTTCAGAGGCTCCTGGAGCATATGACATCCGCAGCCGCGGTCTCGCCGCTCGGATGCTCCATATGAGACCACTTCAGCATTTGCTTCACGATCGGGTCCCTAGACGCGCATGGCACGCGAGCGCGCACCGGGTGACTGTCACTCCGCTGTGTCGCCGCGCCCTCAGCCTCTGGATGGACCCTGTGTTCTACAGGCCCGCGGGCCTCTAGAACAAGCGTCCAGGCATGTCGTCGTTTGACGGATGCTTCCAGTTCGCGCTGGGGGGCTGTGTGTTGCGGGCATGCAGCTGTGGTTCCGTGGTAGGAAGCTGGTTGCATTGGCATCTTAACTGCCTGGAGCTGTTGGCAGTGTATCTCACGCTGCACCGTTTTTACCGGTGTTAGAAGGGAAACACGTGCTGGTCAGGACGAACAGCATGGTGGCGATGGTGTATATCAACCGCAAGGGAGATATTCGCTGTCGCCGCATGTCTCAGCTCGCTCGCCGTCTGCTCCCCCGGAGTCATACGCGGCGCAATCGCTGCATTCCATTTTTCCCCGCCGAGCTCAACCGTGCAGCCGCTGCGCTCTCACGGCAGTTCGCCTGGGAGAATGGAGGCTCCACCCCCGACTGTCCAGCTGTTATGGGTGCGTTCTGCGCACTGGCTACACAGCTGGCCCCGGGGCGTGCGTAATACGCATTTCTCCAGTGAGCCTACTCGCACAGATGCTGTGTAAAGTCAGGGAGGACGAGGAACAGGTCTATGCATTGCGCCTCTCAGGCCCAATCAAACCTGTATTCTAGCTCTCTCCTCGTGATGGCCCCTCCCTGGCATGTCCCCTGGAAGAAACTTCTTCTTTGGGGACAGGCACCGTTTGGCACCCGCGCCCAGTTCTATGGACATCACGTGTGGCCCATAGATGGAGCGCGGAGGACTTAGGTGACCTACCGTTAGGTGGTTAACACCATCACTCAGGCCTAGAGCACCCTCTATGAGGCATGCCTATGCCCTGATGTGGAGTCTATTCGCTGTGTGGTGTACTTCTCTCCGAGAAGGAAACCCCAAACATGCCAGATCAGTGTGATGCTATCCTCCTTCAGTTGGCTGGAGCCAAGGCTGTCCCCTCCGCACTGAGGGGTTGGCGTGGCGATCATCCCCGCTCTGAGGATGCGGCGATGGCGGCGCGCTGGGAAAGCATCGCCTCATCATCCAGTCCCCAGAGGCGCGAGACGTGGATATATATCCTGTCCCCTCCCTTACCCATTTGAAGATCTCTCTTAGGAGAGGTCTGCTCGATCACTCGACTCAGTATCTATATGATTTCTGTCCAGGTAGACAGCTCTGCTGGTCGCGTTGGCATCGGTCAAATGGGCGGGTATCTGGAGGCATTTTCGGTCAGCGAAATGTGCCAGCATTTTGGGCCGGCCCACTCTCACGTTTACCTGAGACCCCGGCCCACCTAGGTGCCCTAGGTTCCTACAGCGCTCGTTTAGACTATGTAGTGAACCTGCAAGCGCTGCCCACGGAGGAGGCAGACCCAGCCCCTTTATTGCGGTGTCCTGTTCGCGCTTGCGTATTATAACGGACCGTACTCAGAGCTTAGATCCTCTGAGCAGCTCTTTATATGTTACGGTGATTGGCAGATGGGAAGTGCCATATCTAAACAGAGGTTGGCCCACTGAACAGTGAATGCCATCTCCCTCGCTCATCGAGCTAGGGCGAGCCGTGTCCCCCAGGAGGAGCGCGCTCCACTCGGAGCGCGCATCCTTTTGGGCGTTAGCACGCGGCGCCTCTCTAACAGACATTGTAGAGCTGCGGGCTGGGCGACACCTGAGCATTTGTGAGATTTATCTTCGAGTGAACTGATTTCCTCACGAGCGGTGAATGAGGAAATTCGGTTAGGTGTTGTAAAACGCTTGCTGCGCCTTTCTCTCTAACACAGAGATACGTGCGCTTTTCTCGCTTTGTCAGTTGAGTTCCCCACTCGGCGAACCCTGCAGAGTTCCTCCGAGGCCCCCAGCATCTGACTCAGCGGAGCAGTCAAATGTTGGCCCATTACGTTGTAGGTATGCCCGCTGGTCATCCCGCGTTCTGGGTACAGGTGCCTGCTATGTGCGATCCCCGCTGGCGATCCCATACGCTCACTCAGCCACGATGTAGTCCCCCCTCCTAGGCGGGCTCGTGTCTTCCCTCCCCGCTAACCACCTCTTCATATGTGCACTCCCCCTTCTCAGGGCTAGTCCATATGCTATTTTGCCACCAGGTCTCCCCCTCCGGGCAGCAGGTGACCTCCCCAGCGTCCTCCCTATCGGGACTGAACGCTTTCCCAACGTACTGTCGTATTTAAAAATTCCTAGAAACTAACTAGGTGTATTTTACGACTCCCCGAAAAATATATCTAAACCAGAAAAGGTAAGTAAGGTAAGTAAGGGCCAGGGGACACGTTGGAGGACTGTGTCTCCAGCGATGCAGGTGCGCTCGTACTGCTGCGTGGCGCGCCCCTCACTGGATACATGGTAAGGTTCTTTCGTTGTGGCGCTTTCCATAAATTTCCCCATAGTGGAAGTTTTTCCACATAGCATTGAAGTTCCCCTCCCGAAGGGGAACGCTCTGGTTACTAAAGTAACCCTCGTTCCCCGAGGGGGGGAACGGAAATGCTATGTTCCTTCGCCACAACGATTGTCCCTTAGCTGTTGAGTGTGAAAGCCTCTTCAGCTAGAAAAGGATGTCGTTGCTGAGCACATGCTAGCCTTTTATGCCAGGCTGATTGTCATTCAAGACAGCTGTGCACGCTGACGCCGCCAACTCATTGGCATTTCATTGGCCCGTTTTTATACTCTTTCAGATGATTGGATTCTGACGAAATCCCCATAGTGGAAGTTTTTCCACATAGCATTTCCGTTCCCCCCCTCGGGGAACGAGGGTTACTTTAGTAACCAGAGCGTTTTTTGACCACACTTCATTATTACTGTTCATTTATTCGTTTGCTGGAAATTAGAACTGAATTTAGAAATAGTTTTGAAACAAATCTTTGCGCTTAATAAACTAAATTTATTATGTAGGCTAATGGATGTCTGTGCGTACACCACCGTTTCCTTATACAGGAAAGAGAGAAAGTGAAAGTAAAGGCCGATCATTCTTTATAATAGAGCCCTTAATGATACCTGATGAAAATAAAGTTGTTCACCTAACAGTGCATTAGCTACAATTTTAATAATGTTAATAAATACATTAACTACTCTTTCAACAATTGGAACCTTATTGAAAAGTGTGACCTTATTTTCTTAAATTTGCAAGTGTTTGTGTTTTAATTTAAAAATTTGAAAATGTGCTATTCCTGCAACAGCAATGGTGTCTTGTTGGCGGCAGGACACTTCAGCTAATAGAGAGCATTTGATTGATCAGAAGATCAGATGCGAAGCTGAAGTATGAGGTGATATTATTAAATAGTTCATTTATTCATTCATTTTCCTTCAGCTTAGTCACTGATTATCAGAGGTTGCCACAGCGGAATAAACCGTCAGCTATTCCGACATGTTTTATGCAACGGAAGCCCTTCCAGCCACAACCTAGTACTGGGAAACACCCTACGCTCACATTCACACACACACTCATACACTACGGCCAATTTAGTTAATCGGATTCACCTATAGCGCATGTGTTTGCATTGTGGGGGAAACCAGAGCACCCGGAGGAAACCCACATAAACATGGGGAGAACATGCAAACTCCACACAGAAATGCCAACTGGCTAGCTGGGACTTGAACTGGTGACCTTCTTGCTGTGAGGTGACAGTGCTAACCACCATGCCACCCTTATTAAATAGTTGATCAGTTAAATCATTTGCTGACTTATGTACTTATATTATCCCAAATGTTTCAAAGAATGTTCGAATACAAATAAATTAGCAATTTTAACTAGTGACACAAACTTTGTCCTGTGATGCCATTCTAAAGATGTCATACACCCTTGATTTCTGGTTTGTGCATCAATGGTCCTCATCAGCAATTGCTTCGGTGGTCTTGTTTCACTTTTATACTCTGCTTCATATTACCATGATAATAAGTCTTGAATAGCGCATCAATGAAAATGATTTCTGCAAACATCCTGTAGGATGTTATGAAAATGACAACTCCTATGATTCTGCAGTCAGTCATGACATCATCAAGCTACATCTTTGTTTGTTGTAAATAATCACCCTCTAGTGGTAAAAATGACAATGTGCCTTTAACATTAATATATTGTATTAATACTCACTTTTAAACTTTAATTTTGGTTTAAGGGAGTGATATGGGTAGGAGCGCCTAAAATGCACATACACTAATGATGCACATGCATGGACTATTTATAGTCAACTGTGACTTATCACATTTATTATCTTACAACCTTTCCGTGTGTTTGTACTGAGAAGCTGTTGTTTTTATATTCATTATATGCTTTAGTATTCTCATCACACAAGGATAAGTGATTCAGGTAACATACACACAAAGCACACAAGAGCTCGACATCATTTGCATTATGTCACTAAATTATGTTCAGAGCATGATGCAAATGAAGGCACATGCTCTTATTACAGGCATGAATATTCATGTTCAGGTAACAATGTGTTGCTGCATGAGCGAGATCTGAGTTTTACACTACCATTTAACAGTTTGGGTTCAGTAAGTATATTTTTGTATTTTGTTTATTATTATTAATTATCTTATGATTACTTTTATTCAGCAACGACATATTAAATTGATTAGAATTGCAGTAAAAATGACAATGAAACATTTTACATTTATCAAAATTTTAAATAAATGCATTTTTATTTTTAAAAAGAATACTCGAATCAAAAGATTTTTTCTCTCAAAAAGCAGCATAAGGTTTTATTTAATAATAATAACTGTTTCTTAAGTAGCAAGTAAGCATATTAGTACAGAGACCTGGAAGGGACGTGATGGTGGGGAAAAAAATGGGTGGAAGAAAAAAAAAACGGGTGGTAGAAAAATATTTTTTAATTCCTGTTCACTTCATACATGTCAACCCTCCCATTTTTGCCAGAATTCTCCCGTATTTTACCATTATATTCCGCTATCATCCAATCATTAAGTATTTTCCCATATTTCTCCCATATTTTTTTTTATCTTGAAAGCACATTGAAATTAATATGAAAATGTCAAACGGTCAAACATGAGCACAAACAGTTACTAAAGTAAACGAATGTTTTCATTATAGATCTGTGCATTCTTACTGTGACACCTCTGTTATCAAACAAAACAAAATGAGAGATTCATTTGCTGCTCTTCACTTGTTTGATAACAGAGGCAGGGCCGGATTAACCAATGGGCATTATGGGCACAGGCCCAGGGGCCCCTGCGAGAGGGGGGGAAATGCCGATTTTGTAGTGTCTATTTAGGCTAAGTGCAAATAGTGCACCTCGTTGAAATAAGCTTGTTGAGTGATTTCCACCCATCACCGTTTGATTGACAGAGACAACATAACTAAAGAGAGCAACAAATTACAGTGTGAGTGGCGTAGCTTGTAAAGCGCATGATTCGATGCGATCGATCATGAACCCGGTTTGAATCCAGCGTCTGATGAACTCATCCCCCCCCCCACACACACACACACACACACTACATATCAGATTTTGCTTACTCTTCATCACGAGAAAGACAAGTAGGAATCATTAATAAGTGTGTGTATTATGTAAGACTCAGATTCATGGAACTGGATTGGCGAGGTGTTATATCCAAATCATATGCATTATACAGTAAGTTTGTAGAATTATACATTAAAAATACCCTTAAAGATAAATTTTACCACTGCTTCTGTGAACTTGAACAAGTATATTAAAATCTATTAATTTTCAATAGTTGTATTAATATTGTTTTTTTCAAAGTGTGCTTTAAATGCTTTAAAAATAAGTTAAATATTTGTAGACTAGAAATATATGTACTATATATAATTTATTTTAAAAATGCCAACAATACATTATAGATCAATTTTATTAAAAATATTTAATTAATTTTATTTTTTAATTCAACTATAGGGGTGCGGCTAGGTAGGGGGCCTACAAGACATTGTGCCCAGGGGCCTCTGAATTCTTAATCCGGGCCTGAACAGAGGTGTCACTTTAAATGGCATGTACAGAAGCTGATCTGGGATCAGTTTATCATACGGAGAATGTTTGTCAGTCAGCGCTTATACATGCATTCTCTGATTCAGAGATTGCATATGATCGACGCACAGCTTTAATTGAAAGAAAGTGAATGCAGACGTTCATTCATTCATTTATTTTATTTTCGACTTAGTCCCTTTAATAATCTGGGGTCGCCACAGCGGAAGGAACTGCCAGCTTATCCAGCATGTGTTTTACACAGCGGATGCCATTCCAGCTGCAACCCATCACTGGGAAACACCCATACACACTCAATCACACTCATACACTGCAGCCAATTTAGCTTACCTAATTCACCTACACCACATGTCTTTGAACTTGTGGGGGAAACTGGAACACCCAGAGGAAACCCATGCATACACGGGGAGAACATGCAAACTCCACACAAAAAAGCAAACTGACCCAGCCGAGGCCAGTGACCTTCTTCAAGAGCGTGTATGCACGTGGTGTACAGTATACGCGTGACGTAAAGCATTTGTGATCCCATTAAATAAGATGTATTTTTTGTAGTCCCCAAACTTTGTTCGCTGTAGGCTTTGCTAAGCTAACTCTGTAAAAGCCAATGTCTTCCTTTGCATTGAACTTTGAGCATATTACATTCAGAGATGTTGTTTATGTTCACACAGCTACATTACACATCAACTAAAGTTTAAAATATGATATCGTAGTGGACTACTCTTTTAATGTATGGGATCTAGATCTCTTTTCCGACAACATCTGATGTTGAAATTTAACTCTGCAGTTTAACAAAGTGACTTTTGGCGACATTTTGTAATTTAAAACTGTATTGCCTGTTTTTTTTCTGATGTGTTTCTTACAGGGCCATACAAAATGACCATTAAACTGCATCTTTTTTTATACTGTAGTGGCTGCCAAAATAATGAAGCAGTTCATTTTGTCTGAAGAAAGTACCTTGGGGTAACATTTTTGGAACAATAACAAGCATTTTCTAACAATAAAACGGACAACAGTAAAATTTAAATTAATAACAAAAAAGAAACATTTTCCCACTGAAAGCATTACATCATTTAACACTGAAATTCAAATTGAATAAAACACAACCAACATTCTGCTAAAGTATTTATTTTCTTTCTAATTATAAAACTGGTGACACGGTGGCACAGTGTGTAGCAGCACGATTGCCTCACAGCAAGAAGGTCGCTGGTTTAAGCCCCAGTTTGCTCAGTTGGAGATTGCATGTACTCCCTGTGTTCGCGTGGGTTTCCTCTGGGTGCTTCGGTTTCCCCCACAGTCCAAAGACATGTGGTATAGGTGAATTGAATGAGCTAAATTGGCCGTAGTGTATGTGTGTTGCATACTTTTTAGAAGGAACTGCTGACAAGAGGGAAATAGCAAAATAAGAATAAATATAGTGCGGGGGGCCTTGCTCCAGACTGCTGTCTAATAAGAAGTCTAGACATGTCACAAGGAGCTGGATGCGTGTAGAAGTGAAATATATTAAAAATATATTAAAGATACACTTAACTGTTCAATTCTGGTATGCAGAGAAGGGTTGCAGAAAGAGGAAGTATGTTTGGGGTACAAGAGCTAAAGGACTACAGAATAAGTGACGTTACACCAAAACTCCACCTGTTAATATCACTTGTGTAAATATGCTGGAATCAGGGAAATGTAGGTTAGTTGCGAACCTCCTGAATGTAATTCTTATATTGCGTTGGGGTAACGTAACCCAGAGCTCTGTCCTCGAATTATTCATTTGTATCTAATAAATTACTAATATTTTGGCATTAAAGAAACCCCTCTCCTGACCTTTTTTTTATTGAGCATGGAATTGACTTGATATTCCAACATGACCCCTGATTAATAAAGGGACTAAGCCGAAAAGTAAATGAATGAATGAATTATAAAACGTTGTACCTGGTTTCATTATTGAAAGCATGTTCACCTCTGTAAAGTTGCTTTAACACAATTTGCATTGTATAAAGCACCACTGAAATGAAAAGTGACTTGATTTAACTTGGCATGTGGCCGAATATGTAAGCAGATGCTAAATTATTGAGGCTTAGTTTGTTCTGTTGTTTTTTTACAGATGGTTTCAAGGTTTCAACTGGGAAGGATTGAGACGCCGGAAGCTGATGTCTCCTCTAAGGAGAGAGGTGAAGAATGGATTAAACATAGTTATTACAGTGTTTTCACCTGAAAGCCTCTTACACTTGTATATTTTCTTCTGTTCCAACATTGATTTTCCCAGCTGAAGGGACCTCTGGATCACAGTTATTTCGACATGTTTCCCCCTGAGCTTGAAGAACCTCCAGATGAATTCTCTGGCTGGGATAAAGACTTCTGAAAAACAAGCTGTTTCTATGAATCTGTTCTGTGGAGAATAGCTTTGCTCAACTAACTTTTTTCATACCCGTTTGCTAAAGTAAGTGCTCAAACGCTCAAAGAAGATCTCATGTAAAGTGATGGTTGACAACCAAATAACTTGTTCAGACGGACAGCAATCTGGTCAAAACCCAGTTAAATGTCTGATTAAAAGGGATTATTGATTATTGGAGATTTTTGTGATGATATCTCATTATAAATGTATAAATAAATCACTGTTGCCTTAATTCTATCTATGAGTGAGAAAGATGTTTAAAACTCATTTTTATAAAACTAACATGTCATTAAGTCCCTGACAAATCAATCAGATGTGTTTGTACAGTATATGATTTGTTTGTACTTATTCAAGTGTTACAGCTCAACACGTCTGTTAATATCCGTTAAAGGTGTAACCGTTTGTATAGGGATTTGCTATTGATGGTTCGACACAACTCACACAGTGACCAACTGAAGGGGAACTGATTTTATTAGGGATGCACCGATCCTGATACTTGGATTGGATATCGATTTGCTACCGCATATTTTTGCTGGATCAGGTATCGGCCAGCTGGTACCGATCCAAATCCGATCTTGCGCGTGCGCTATATTCTGTGTTATTTATAAGCCAACAAAAGCCACAAAGATAGCCTATTATAAGGCACTAAAAAGTTGTAATGTGCCTACTATATCCCAAATTTTCTAAAGCCATTCTACAGTTTAATTTGAAGCCTAGATGAATATTCAAGTGCTTAAATTCATGTTGAATTCAGCGCTTTCCTCCGCTGCGCCTGTCAATCATTCCCCGTTCATTCACAATTCAAACTGCGTGTCGCGTTCATGACAACACGAAAAACTTTCTCCAAGTCTATTTGTTCCTGTTAGTTTAAATAATCAGTGGAGAAATGCATTTAGTTTTGCACTAAATGGCTTCATTTTGACCTGCAACATGAAGTTCATTGCTGTTTTTAAATCATGTTGAGCTGTGTCTGTTAGATCAGCAGATTGCATTTGCAACACTGGAGTAGAGGGGGTTATTACCTGCTCTTCACACACAAAGTAGGCCTATCTGAAACTTTAAATTTTAAAAGGCTCAATAATACATCAGACAGATCCTCAACGCACTGATTTCTTCCCTTTGTGCTGCTGTTTTGGAAGTCTCCACAGATAGCGGAGGGCTTTGTCTCAGCAGCTATGTTTCCATCCAAAAATGCGAATGAACTTTATGCACAAAACTGGATCATCGCGTTAAGGCGTTTTAGAATGACCACATTTCAGATGGTTTACAATGTGCTCAGCCTACTGGTTTGTCTATTTACATTTTACAGTTACATTACATTTTTATCATCACATGATCTCTTATAACAAAATCACATGACCTTTTTTAATGCACACACTAGAATTTGTGCGGTAAAAGTGTTTCCATCGTAGTTTATGCGCATCTTTTCTTATCGAATAAAAAGTTTATCCTACTCAGTTATGCGCATATGTTTTTTATGGGCATTTTCAAAATTTTTTCGCATCATGGCGTTTCCATCAACCAGTTTTTTTATGCGCATAAGCAAAATGAGCATAAAATAGGTGGATGGAAACATAGCTAGTGATCCATCAAGTGCTTCATTTACGCACTGGCTGTGCCGACGCGATGTGTGACGCTTCATAAGATTATTCTCACAATGAGTTTCTGTTCTTTCATCCTTCCGACTGAATTTATTCTTCCGAGCAGAATACTGTAAGTGCTGCGAATAGTTTGTAAAGACTGGCTCATTGTGGTCAAAAGAGTTAATTAAATTAATAAAAGTGAAACTGATGGACGCAATATGGATTGTCATTAACAGAAAATGATTTAGCCTAATATAGGCTACTCTGAAACTGTGAATATTTCACTGTAATTTTATTTATATTAATATTTTATTTAACAGATCTGTTTGTCAGTTTGTCCGCTGAAGCTTATAAGCGGACCTTGTTTTGAACTTCACCTCAAATATTCTTGTTTATTTTGTAGATAACTGACCAACAAAAAATAAGTTAAAAAACCCAACAAATTATACCAAACGAAATTAGTTTCAAAAAGATAATTTTTCAGACATAAAATTATTTTTTAGACATGCTTTTAGTTTCTCTGTCTCACTCGTGGCAACTTTAGGCGAGGGAAAGTTTAATAAGTAAAACTGGCGGTTTAGTTTAGTCTGCATCAAACCTGCAGGAAAATATCAGACTTTGCTAAAAGACTGTTCATTCATTCATTCGTTCATTTTCTTGTCGGCTTAATCCCTTTATTAATCTGGGGTCGCCACAGCGGAATGAACCGCCAACTTATCCAGCACATGTTTTACGCAGCGGATGCCCTTTCAGCCGCAACCCATTTCTGGGAAACATCCATACACACTCATACACTATGGACAATTTAGCCTACCCAATTCACCTCTACCGAATGTCTTTGGATTAGGGAAACCGGAGCACCCGGAGGAAACTCATGCGAATGCAGGGTGAACATGCAAACTCCACACAGAAACGCCAACTGACCCAGCCGAGGCTTGAACCAGTGACCTTCTTGCTGTGAGGCGACAGCACTACCTACAGCGCCACTGTTATTTTATTAAAGACTGTTATTTTAGATCATTTTAGATATAATTTTAAGATGATTTTACCAATGATTAGGGTCAATAGTGATAGCCTATTACAGATTTTAAAAAAACATCTTAATATTAAACAAGAAACGCTGGACCACAACAGATCAATGTCATAACGAATGTTAAAATAATGTAGCCTATAGTTTATAGCACACATGTTTTTAGTTAGATTGTGCCGTCTGTCATATACAGTAGGCCTATAGGTCTGTTATTTTTACTAAAGAAGATCTATTATTTGAGTTTATCACCAGAACTATAGAAACTGTTATGTTAAAAAAAAAAATAAATAAATGAATAAACAGCACAGTATCGGGACTGGATCTGTATCAGTCGCTATTCAGAAATTTAGGATTGGATCGGATCTGTTCCAAAAAATGGTATCAGTTCATGCCTAGATTTTATACAGTGCTCACTCAATGTTTTAACTTTGGTTAGGCTACAAACAGTGGCGGCTGGTGTTAAAAAATGTGGGAGGGGGGCGCAAACACCAGAAAAAAAATCTAACTGTTGGTAAAGTAAGAAAGTAAAAGCCATTTTTCAGGTGATGTATCAAAAAACTAAAATATGACTAAAGCATACAATAAATGCATCACAAATAATTTCATTTTAGTTCAATTTGGGTTTATTATCAGTAATGAAGTAATCCAGATAATCAGTAAACACACACATACACACACACACACACAAATGTTGCCTAATCACTGGCCAGTAGCACTACTTGAAAATAAATTTTGCTCTCCTTTTTTTCTGGCTTGAAAATTTCTCAATAACCTTTTGGTTAAAGTCAGTCATCTCAGTCACCAGTCTCTTCTCTATTGACAGCATGGCCAATGCATTCAGCCTCTCTTGCGTCATGCTGTTTGAAACAGCAAACACGGAAATAGTAAAAGGCATGACTTACATCACAACCTGCCAGCCAACTCCGTTTGTTTTAACAAGTCCTGGAAAAGCTCCGAATATTCGCGCGCTCGCCATCACTTGACTACAGGTGAATTTGCAAGGAAGGTCAATCTAGTCCAAGCTCCTTGATTTTTTTTTTCTTCATCCAAACGCCTTGTGAACGGATATCTTTGCAAAGATACAACTGAATTTTCCTTCATCACGAGAAATTGCATTCTAAGCTCTTTGGTGAGAATGGTCCAATCACATAAGGCCAATCATATAAAACAAATATGATTCGTTCTAACAACAAAATTGGGGGGGTTCGGGACGCAGAGCGCTGCGCCACAAAGACAATTTAAAACAGGCCAATTAGAGCTTATCGTCATATCACATGCGTTGCAAAAGTTCGTGTACCTACATAGACACTCATAAGTCCGGTGTCATGAGAAATCGGGTCCCCCCTGACATCGAGTCCGCTTAGGACCCCAATGGGTCGTCTGCGTTGAATGCCTGATCAAAAGTGCTTTTATAGTTTATTCTCAGTCTTGACATTATCATAACAAGACTTATCATATTACTAACATTATTTTAACAAGATTTATCATATTAGTAACATTATTATCAGTAAGTTAAAGACATGCATAGTTAAAATAATTGAAACGGTCCTAACCATTTAATGATGCCTTTTTGATGTTTTTATGGATTTATATGTAACATTATATATTTATAAGAAGTGGTAGCAAGTTGTAGTCTATCTAAAATAAAAGCACCAAAGACAAGTTCTCCATGACACAACAACTTGTAAGAAATACATAATTTAAAACAGTTTTATGTCATTATAGCACTCTTTTAAATGACATGCATTTAAATGAGATTTCGCTGCATATATGTATATATATTAATAAGGCGCTACTAACTATACCTAATACAACTCCAGTGAACCAATAGGATCACCCAGGGTCCTAGGCGGACCCGATTGTCAGGGGGGACCCGATTTCTCATGACACCGGCGCCCCGCATACATATGAAAAATATTGTTCATACATTTTTTTTTCAATAAATGTTAGTATGACTTAATAAATGTTAGAATGTTATAATTAAATCAATTTGTTTAGTTAATATTTGTGATAATAAACATTAACATATTAAAGGGGTCTAACTTGAAGGGGGCGGCGCCCCAGCGCCCTCTATTGACCAGCCGCCACTGGTTACAAGATGTTCTGATTTTATCAACAACATTGACTTGGTAACCCAATTATAATATAATCAGCCTGAAATGACTTTTGGTTCTTTTCATTAAAAAAAAAAGTTTTCAAGGGAGAAAGTGGCATAATCATAAAGGGCATTCCTTATGGAAACACATTTCTTCCCTTGGTTTGAATGTCATATTAGGAAATAAATGCAATGTTTAATACTAAATACTGAATAATTTGCCCAAGAAAAACACAGCAATGACTAAATGAACCTGATCATAAATAAAAATCTACTTATCTTTTTTTGTCTATAAAAGCTAATATAGTGGGCTAAATTTTGCATTGCAACTATTTCATTAAATGTTAACCTCATAACTGTACATGTGTAAGCTAAATCATGTGTATTCTACTCCAGATTTTTAACGGATTCTAGATTTTAATTAAAAAGTTCACTAATGAGTAAAACAACACGGTCCTCTACTGGTAGACATATGCAATTACAAGCACAAGCCATATAGAGGGCAATGTGAAGCATTCAGAATATTCCAGGTGTACATTATTTTTCATATGGATGATTTGAAGTTTATATATGAATAACGTCTATATATAATTAACGTCATGAAATACGTTAATTCTTTGTGCATGAACAATTTATGCTTGTTTCCAACCTGCAGCTTCTCAAATGTGAGTTTTCTGGCACGTGATCCAATTGAACTTCATCAGCTGACTGTAGCAAAGGTTAACTTGTGCATTTCCAGAGCACAATAGGGTATATGCGGAGCTAGTGTTTCTTCCAATACTGATAAACTTCCGGTGAACGGTTAATGTGACTTTTTTCCATTTTATATGGTTCTTTTACAGTATCGATGTTGTAATGTAATTAAAATATAATCAGTTAAATAGACTTTGGCATTCATTTAGTTGCTCAAGCGTAAAACGAGACAAAAAGCCGTTTACTCACACATGCCCGTCAGAATCGGCAGGCTAGCACAGAAGCTCCATTGAATATACTAGGGTAAAATAAATGTTCATATTTTAAAGACATGGCGGGGAAAAATGTAATGCAGTGCTTCTTGTACAATCTGAGACCCACTTTATATCGTATATCACTCAGCCAGTGAAGATTGCAGATTTTTAAAGAAAACAGACCTTAAACGCGCAGATTTTGTAATGGCATACAGTTCACCGGAAGCGCTTTACCCAGGTTACTGACAAATTAAAAGTTCTTTAGCATACACCCTATAGAGGAATTATCCACCTACATCACACATGACGTCACACGGGGGCCTGGTTGCGAAAAAAGACCGGTTGCAATAGCAAACATGTCGTGTTGTGCACTCTCAGAAATAAAGGTGCGCAAGCTGTCACTGGGGTGGTACCTTTTCAAAAGGTACGCATTTGTACTTAACGGGTCCATATTGGTACCTCAAAAGTATATATTAGTACCTAAAATTTTAAGAGTAACATATTTCTACTTTTTAGGTACTAATAAGTACTCTTGAGGTATTACAGTTTTTCCCAATTGTTTACACACATTTTCTGAAGGCATGTCTCATATTGTCAGAACTCTACACACAAATCACAAAACACACACATTGGGCAAAACCCTTCAATTCTCCTGCAAAATCAAACTTTACATTCAAAACAATGTGATTTCTTCTCAAAATGGTATTTTGTTTTCAAATGACACACACAAACCATCACATGAATAGACATTTATAAGAACCAGTTGATCACTGATGTGCTTAATGTAAAACACTATGACCACTTCTTCTCCATTCATGATACGTAATGACTCACGTAATGTAAGTCTTTTTTTGTTCAGTGTTACACTTACTACAGACAGTACATAGGCCTACATAAGTGCATTGTAAAATATTTCAGAATATTGTTTTTATACAAAACACACAAATACACAGTACCAAATATGTTTGACTGTATTTTTCCCACAAAAACAGTGTACACAAAGTTGCACATAACGTGGTCTACATATGCCATCAACAGAAGTATTTACAGAATACTGTTGTACAGTAAAAAAAAAAAAAAAAAACAGTGTGGATTTCAGTCATATACTTTCCAACCCGGGGCAACCCAGTGGCGCAGTAGGTAGTGCTGTTGCCTCACAGCAAGAACGTCGCTGGGTCGCAGGTTCGAACCTCGGCTGGGCTGGGTCAGTTGGCGTTTCTGTGTGGAGTTTGCATGTTCTCCCTGCGTTCGCGTGGGTTTCCTCCGGGTGCTCCGGTTTCCCCCACAGTCCAAAGACATGCAGTACAGGTGAATTGGGTAAGCTAAATTGTCCATAGTGTATGAGTGTGAATGTGTGTGTGGAAGTTCCCAGAGATGGGTTGCGGCTGGAAGGGCATCCGCTGCGTAAAATCGTGCTGGATAAGTTGGCGGTTCATTCCGCTGTGGCGACCCCGCAAGGGACAAAGCCGACAAGAAAATGAATGAATGAATGACTTTCCAACCCCAGGCAGAAAAAAAAGTCCTCAATACGATTGAGAAATGGAGAATATGAAGAGAGATAAACAACTAAAAAACATAGGTGGGCAGTGAACCAGTTATGAACTAGATGAGCTATGATTTCTAAATTGCAATTTTGTGTGACAGGTGTTTACCCATGTGATGAGTTAGTATGCAAAGTAGGACAACTGACTTTAGAATTTTGAATAACAGTGTGTTCCTTGTGAAAACAAGAGATTTTCTGCATGAAAAATGTGCCAAATGCAGAGAATTGTGTGTAGTGTTTTGAAAAAAGTGTGTTTTAAGTCTGCAATTTGAGTGTAAAGCAGGAATTGTGCTTGTAGTTTAGCATAATTGGTTCAGGGGGTCGGTGCATCAGTTACATGTTGTAGTCATTGTGTGTGATGTACAAGTAATTGTGTGTAAACAATTGTGAAAAACTGTAATATACTACCTTGTAGGCACACATTTTTACATTTGAAAAGGTACCACCCCAGTGACAGCTTGCGTACCTTTTCTAAGAGTGTGCGGTAAGATGCCAATTTTAACTTTCAACTTTTACCGTACACCACACTGCTTTTAAAGCCAACCGCAGACGTCTTTGGGTAAAAGGGAGCTGAATGGAGTGAGGACCTAATTAAAAATGCTTGACTCTGCAGTTCTCATTTCCTATCAGGTAAGTTCACGCTATGCTGAATCATACACATTACTCATTTTTGATTGCAGGAATTATTTCAGCAAAAACAGTTAAATATGGTGAATTAAACTGCGGACAGTGAATGCTTAGAATGAAATGTAAAAATGTAAGTTCACATACTCTGCCGTACAGGTGCAGTTCCTTGTACAGTTCCATCTTCTTTCCTTGTCTTTGGCTAGGCAGAACCTGGGTTTTTAGCACTACAAAGTTTTGAATCTGGTAATCATGGAGCACTATTTCTTGCACATGACCACACAGAACAAAATTGTAGGCATTCAAAGACTTGTAGGCCTTTAATTTGTCTCTTGTAAAATCACTTGGAGTTTCAATGAGATAGCTGTATATTTCGTCTTATCCAATGTCCATTGGGAGGGTGCTATCGCAAATGGATCTGTCAGACGAACGCCGCTCACTTTAACGTTAAATTTTGCTGAATCACTGTGCTTATCACTGGGTGACAAGCTGTTATAATATGCTGAAAGCATTATGTAAATAATATATATAATATGTAATCAATATAACTTATTTCTAAGACAACAACAAACTCTGTACCGCATCGGATGTCATTCCCTCTCTGTAAATGCTAGCGCTCCCGTTTTTTTCTGCAACCTCGCTGCGCGCGCATCGTGAATGTTTACAAACCGGTAATTCGTCTATAGAGATGGAAAAGAGTAGAAAACATTATGCTTTGTCTCAGCTTAAAATCTAGGCTATTTTTATTGTGGTTCACGGGTTTAATCTTATGAATGACCAAAACAATGAGGTAAAACCTTTTTTTAATGCCACATAAAGGATTCAAATGGCGTTCATAAAGGAATGAATTAATGAATGAATAAATGAAATGTCCGGAAAATCTCTTTGAAGCAATGGGGGACACTTTTAGAAGACTTCCACTGGAGGGAGACAGATATAAACATTGGGGGGGAAAATAACAGTAGCTTATTATTATATTACTTTTTTCTGCTCTGCAGCCTTATTTAATCTATTTAGATTTTCATTTTCTGGAAGTCACCATTTTAAAAGTGTTTATTACAGATTTTACATAAACTATAGAGACATTATATGTAGTGGATCAGGGATAGGAGTAGGCTATATACAGTTGAAACCAGAAGTTTACATACACTGTATAAAAAGGCACATAACCATTTAAAAAAAAGTCAGATGTTAATGTGACTAAACTTTTTCTCTTTTAGGTAAGTTAGGATTATCACATTTGTTTCTGTTATGCTTAATAATGAGAGAGATATTTTTTGAGAAATTGTTATAACTTTTCTTGAAAGTCAAGTTTACATACAATAAGATTATTATGCCTCTGAAAAAGCTCAGATGATGGTGTCAAGGTTTTGGAAGTTTCTGATTGGCTAATTGACAACATTTGAGTTAATTGGAGGCACAACTGTAGAATAGTAATTAAGGAAAACCTCAAACACACTGCTTCCTTGTGTGACAACATGGGAAAATCAACAAGCCATAATCAACAAAAAAGCCAGATTACAATTTGCTAAATTACACTGGGAAAAATAATAATTTTTGGAGACATGTCCTGTGGTCTGATGGAACTAAGATTGAACTGTTTGGCCATAATGACCAGTGCTACATTTGGAGGACAAAGGGGAAAGCTTACAAGCCTAGGAACACCATCCGGTAACACTTTATTTTGATGGTCCATTTGAGCATTAGTAGACTGTCTACTTAATATCTGTTGACACTGACATTTAACAGTCCTTCAACAGACATTTAACTGACTATAAGAAACTTTGCAATTACATGTCAACTTACTCTAACCCTAACCCCAACCTAACAGTCTACTTATAATCTATTGATAATTAGTTGCAATGTAACTTAAATTCAACAAACGGACCGTCAAAATAAAGTGTGACCCACCATCCCAACTGTGAAGTATGGGGGCGGCTGTTTTGCTGCAGAAGGGACTGGTCCACTTCACAGAATAAATGGCATCATGAAGAAAGAACATTATGTAGAATTACTGAAGCAACATCTCAAGATGGGTCTCAAAATGGGTCTTCCAAACAGACCATGACCCTAAGCATACTGCCAAATTAGTTAAAATGTGCTTTAAGGACAACAGAGTGAATGTTTTGGAGTGGCCATCACAAAGCCCTGAGCTCAATCCTATAGAAAATTTGTGGGCAGAGTTGAAAAAGCTTGTGCGAGCAAGACAGCCAACAAATCTGACTCAGTTACACCAATTCTGTCAGGAGGAATGGGCCAAAATTCCTGCCAACTATTGTGAGAAGCTTGTGGAAGGATACCCAAAACATTTGACCAAAGTTACAGTATACAGTTTAAAAGCAAAGCAAAAAAATACCAAGGAAATGTAAACTTTTGACTGTCTAGAAATTCTCAAATCTCATTATTTTGGCATTTAGCAAATGTAAATCATTTAGGTAGTCCTAACTGACCTAAAATAGTAAACGTTAAGTATGATTTACCATCAGACATTTTTTTTTTAAAATGGTTATGTTCCTTTTTTTAGAGTGTATGTAAACTTCTGGTTTCTACTTTATGTAATCCATCAGTTATGAATGGTATCAACATGTTTGACTACTAGAGATTAGAGTGCAATTATGAGAGCAAATGCATTCTAATTATCATTCATTCATTAATTTTCTTTTCGGCTAAGTCCCTTTATTTATCTTTTAAAACAAAATAAGCCATCCATAAATGTCATATTAATTGAAAGGTTTCTTCGTGGCAAATGAGATATGAAAGAACTGAATTACATAACATAATTATTCTTGATAAATTAGGAAGAAAATAAATGAGTGTCACATAACTGACCCATTACATAATGAGCGTTTCACTGACCACAGCGCAACACATTCTCTGTGAATATGTCTGGAACTGGCTGATACAGAGAAAAGCTTATTTACTCCCTCTATGAAATGCCAAAGCAGGCTGCAGCTGGATCTCAGCCCAAATGTGTGTTTGGTGTGTGTGTGTGTGTTTCAGGACAGTGATGGCCTGCAGTTAGAGATGATTGTGACAGTTGTGGAGAGCTCATCCAACTGGCCAGCCATCCTTGAGGAAATGCCAAGAAGCAGGGGTGAGCTGTTGTCATAGCGATGCATCAAGTATTTATACTTTGTACCACTCTGCCAATCGCCAGTGTATTAATCACAGTTTGACTTGGTTCTGCTCAATGAGCGAATCACAATCTCCTGCACAGGAGGAAATGATTCTCAGAACAGATATAAAAAATAGACCTGCTGAACTGTGCCGTGTGCCCTGGATGGGCAAACATCCACCTTCTATAATACACTGAATAACTGAACTAGGTGGTTTCATTTAATAAATGTTACTTTTTTTTTTTCTATATTTACCTAAATGTTTTTTCTTTATTCTCCATTATATTTGTCATAAGTATTTGTCGGATTATTCAGTCAGGCATTGCAGTTATCTGTATGTTTACAATGTAAAATGTTTCAAATATTAAAATTATTATGCTTAATGTATAACAGAGCTTTAACATGACTGACTTAGATAATGAATATGCAGTGCTCAGCATAATTGAGTTCACCCCATTTTGGAAATGAATATTTGTATCCATTTCTCAGTGAATATAGGCAATGTATTTTGGTGCATTTAAACAAAACAGATTTATTAAACAGATATATTTATTAAAATAATATTTTAGTCACCAAACATATTTAGAAATTGAAAGATAATACAATTAAATTCGAGCAAAATATTGCAAAAAAACACAACCTTCACAATTTCAACTAAATTTTTACATTTTTGGCTTCTCTTGATTTTTCCTCTTTTTTAAATTTTGTATTTAATTTTTTTCTATAACAAATACATTTGGGTGTACTAGTTTTGGACCGTTATCGTAAGTTATTTTGTTAGATAAGCTCCAGATTTGGCTTCAGTACTGACTAATCTAATGTATATGCACCAATATAATATTGTATAGCTTCCAGTGGTGTAAAGACTACTGAAAAATCATACTTAAGTAAAATTACCATTACTTGTCTAAAAATGTAGTGCAGTAGAATAAAAGTATCTGTTGTAAATATTAATCAAAGTATGAGTAAAAAAAGCCTTTTCAAAAGTACTCAAGAGGAGTGAGTATCACGCTGTTAAAAGCTGATGCATTTACATGTATTTTGTGGATGTGTGTAAACGTAACATTCTGTAGTGCATTGCCTAGCAGGCACACAGCATCATAAGACGTTAATATTAGGTTAGATTTAGGTTGTGATGTCAGGTGACCACAATTCATTATCTAGCCAGCATCTAAGGACAACAATATTTTGATGTCCAATAACAAATGACGTTGATATTTGGTCGATTTTAGATTGTGTTATAAAGTGACCAAAATGCAACATCAAGTCAACATCTTAAACCAACATCATATTGATGTCAGATACTGACATTTATTCGTCAGGTATGGCAACCAAAATCCAACATCTGATAGACGTCATAGTGGTAACCTCCGCACAACGTCCAGCTGTAACATCATTAGAGATTGATATTTGGTTGCTTTTAGGTTAGACATTGACGTCATCTGCCTGACGTTGGGATCTGATGTCAACCTCTTTTTCATTACCAAACAAAATGTAATGTCCCCACGACGTTGGGGTACAACGTCAATCTGACGTCATGTTGACGTCTTGTGCCTGCCTGGGTGTTTAAGGCCATTTCGGTCATCAGTACAGTCTTTTCATCAGTGAAATGCATCTGAACAGTCTCTGGGTCAATGCGTGTAAAGATTTTAGACATCTTTATGAACACTTTTAGGCCCAATCCCAATTCTATTTTTGTACCCCTACCCCTACCCCTTCCCCTTCCCCTTGGCCCTTACAACCGAGGGTTAAGGGGAAGGGCTTCAAAACTTACCCCTAAGAATTGGGACAGCACAACACCTGCACACGTCATCATATGTCATCACGATCTCTTGCTTCATATGAGATCAGACGATCGCGACTGCTGTAGTTATTGCAGTAGTGTTATTTTGTGGTGTTTATCTTCAGGAAATCACTGAAGGCCTATATTATGTTATTATAACGATCTAATGTGGCAATAAGATCGTAACTGTACTGTATATTTACACAGTGGCCGTATTCATCTATGTAAACACACGAAAACAACATTAACATTATAGCAGACACTGTAAAAAGCTCATTTTCAGCCACTAGACTGCTCTGACAGGGTATTCGAGTGTTATCGAGTGACAGAATGTTGTAGGACTGCTGTACAGGAGTTATTATTAGGGATTATAGATCGCGAAATTTAGCGTTTTTTTTTTTGCGGTTTTTTTAAAAAGCATGACCGTAAAACATGAACGCGGTTATGAATATACTAAAACATGTGTTTGTTTGTCGTAAAAATTCGTAATAATGACAAAAAATACTAATTTGTGGATCTCCTTACTTCCGGGTTCAGTTGTGTCAGGTGTATTCTGGGAAATATTCTTACCCCTCCGTTTGAAGTGTGCTCCTAGAAAATCTTCGTTCGAAGGGGTGTATACCCCTAGCCCTTAGCCCTACGCCTTCAAGCTAAAGAGAATTGGGACAGTCCTACCCCTTGGCGGGCACGCGCAAAACGAGGGGTAGGGGTAAGGGGAAGGGCTAAGGGGTAGAATTGGGATTGGGCCTTAATGCTTCCAAACAGTTTGCTGTTGATTATAAATCACCCATGTCTTGAGGTAATTCATTAGGATGCGATTTACCTTCTATGTGTGATTTGATTGGACTCGCAGGACTGATTTTTCTAATCCCCATAGGCAAGAAAAAATAAAGTAGTGACTGCAGGTTGAAGGAAAGTAGTGGAGAAAAAGTACCAACACTGCAATAAGATTTGTACTCAAGAGAAAGTAAAAGTACACATTTTTAAAACTACTTAGTAAATGTACATTTCTGAGAAAAACTCCTCAATTTCAGTATTTGAGTATTTGTAATTTGTTACTTTACACCACTGATAACTTCCTAATAAAAATATAAATTTAAAAGATAGATTTGTGAGGGGTGTACTTATATATGCTGAGCACTGTAGATAAGCAAGCTTCATATTTCATTTTTCACCTGCTGACCTACTTCTGCATATGCAATGTATTAAAGAAACACAAAACCGAAAAGAATAATACTACCCCGGTGTTGCCTCACTGCAACTCAAGTATGTGATTCTGTAAATCATCAATCACTGGCATATATCCCACTAAACATTTCAGAATTATTTGTCTGTTTCTGGCCTGTGGTATCAGTAGAGGAGAGAGTGGGGAGAGGGGAGATCTGTATGCCATATTTTATGGCTCCATTGTGTTGGAGTTGCTGGAATGTGTGTTGCTACGCTAGATCTGAACCTGAATCTCAGACGGTAAATAAAGTCACTCAGCTCTCATAAAATGACACCAGTTGACTAATTTAGTTATATTTCTGTTGGTAATTCAATGACGTGTTATAATTGTGTTTTCATAGAAGTAACACTTTATTTTGATGGTCCATTTGAGTATTAGTAGACTGTCTGCTTGATATCTGTTGATACTGCTCCTTCAACAGACATTTAACTGACTATAAGAAACTTTTCAAGTACATGTCAACTTACACTAACCCTAACCACAACCTAACAGTCTACTTATAATCTAATGAGAATTATTTGGCATGTAGATGCAATGTAACTTAAATTCAACAAACGGACCATCAAAATAAAGTGTGACCAATTAGTATGTTAATTGTATTTCTATCTGAAAACGAAGAACTAAAATCGTGGTTGGGTTATTTCATTACCGCTGAAATGAACTTATTTCATTACCGCTATCTACCAGAGGGAGTCGCTAATGTCAATTGTGCCCAGTTTTGCGATGTTAATAAACAGCAAGACTCTCAAGTGTTTGGATTTTATAGCACATTTTACAAGCTTGGTGCACACTTATAGAGTCTGACTACATACATTTCTCATTTGCTATAAATGTGCATTGTTTATGGTACATGTGCGGTGAAGACTAACACATTTAAACAAGCTCTGTTTGCACAGCAACTTCTCGAACTCATCAGTAATAAGTGAGAGAGACCTGAGGTAGGCTACTTGATACTGAGACAAATGCTTATAGTTGCTGTCATTCTGTCAATGAACTCATGACCTACAGATGTTTTCTCACCTGATCCTTAAGCAGCTGCGTATATATTAAAGGGGTTGTACAGTATGTATGGATTTTATGGTATGAATCACTTTTTATTACCACTGTAAGAGTCTAAATTATCCTATGCATTTGTTTATATGGCAAAACATGTCTTTTTCACCAAAAAAGGTCCATGCTGACTCCAAAGGCAGATACTGATAAGATCAGGGCCTGGTATGTTGACTTTGGGGCTTTTATGATGTGGTCACATGTTGATTGGTCAGTTTGAACGTCTCAGTATTTGGGTTTGGTCACATGGTCAAGAAAGGTACAAAATAGCTGGTAAACTTGGCTCTGCCTCTTTTCCTGGCCTGTCTTTTCCTGATCTGCTTCTCTCCTGTTCTGCTCCTCTCCTTCTCTGGAGGTTATCTTCTCTGGCTCTCTCCCTCTCTCTCCCTCCCCCTGTCTCTCCCTCTCCCTCTGGTAACTTTAAATTTACATTTAAGCTGGGTACAATTTATATTATATCTTTTTATCATTTCATGTTTTATCATTTTATACAGTTATTTATAACTAATTCAGTTGTGACCATAGAGAATTATTGTCATTAAATCATTTCATTTTCAAGTATTTGTGAATTACTTTTGATTTAACATCAACACTTAATTGCTCCATATTGCAATACAATACAATCACATAATATCAACGCTCTCCCACATTTATAGCTATTAATACTGCCCTTATTTCCGTTTTTGGTATAAGATTGCAGAAGAATGGTTGGACTAGAAATGTACAGTTTTTTACCATCATGCTGATAACTTTTTAGTCGCTCGGCAGAACTACAGTACGAACCGCTGTGGTCCAAATACCATTCTACACCACAACTTTTAAACAATATCAGATTGTATGTTTTGTTTATGACAGCATGAAGACTGAGGAAATTTTGTAAAGAAAATCTGAATTATGTAAAAAAAAATGTTTTTTTTCACATACAGAGCTCTATTTTAATGATCTTGGCGCAAAGTCTAAAGCGCATGGCGCAAAAGCATTAAGGGCGTGTCTGAATTCACTTTTGCTATTTTAAGGACGGAAAAATACAGTGTGCGCTGCAGCACATGGTCTAACAGGGTTGTGCTTATTCTCTTAATGAGTTATGGGTGTGTTTTGAGCATAACGTGCATTAAACCAATCAGAGTCTCATCTCTCATTCTCTTTAAGAGTCAGTTGCATTGCGCCAATGCACAAAAAACAACAAAAACAAACAAACAAACTGTTAACAATAGAAAAGCCATCCATACGGAGGTAAGCGGTTAGCTGGTGAGCATGATAAGGAACAGCGTCATACCGCCAGTAGCGTTCGTTTTAAAGACGAAATGCAGCCATACATTCCTCTGGCTACATAATTTGTTATCTCCAGAAATGTATATAGAGGTACGTTTTCAGAATGGGCCTATGTTGCAACCACAACAACAACAACAACATTTAAATTAAAGCACAGAACGAAGACATTTACACAACTGATTTAGAAATATCATATTTTATTAATCAAAATACATTTGAATAACAATGCAATATGCATAATGAATTATTCCATCAATTTTGGTACACTACAATACACATACAAATCTCTTTTCTTGTGCTGACAAAAAAAAAAAAAAACTTTTTTTCCCATACATCAGCTCTCATTTATTTTTACACCCTGATCAACATTATTACTCGGAACAGCGACAATGAAATGATAGGTCAGGCAAACATCAAAAGACCATTTGTGTTTTAAAACTCTTTCCTGGACAGAACAATTGTGTTACAAAGTTTATTTAAAAAATTGATATTTGATTTCAAATTTGATGTTGGGGCTGCACGGTGGCGCAGTGGGTAGCACGTTCGTCTCACAGCAAGAAGGTCGCTGGCTCGAGCCTCGGCTGGGTCAGTTGGCATTTCTGTGTTTGCATGTTCTCCCCATGTTCGTGCGGGTTTCCTCCAGGTGTTCCGGTTTCCCCCACAAGTCCAAGACGTGCTGTAGGTGAATTGGGTAGGCTAAATTGTTGATAGTGTATGTGTGTGAATGGAAGAGTATGTTTCCCAGTGATGGGTTGCAGCTGGAAGGGCATCTGCTGCGTAAAACATATGCTGGATAAGTTGGCGGTTCATTCTGCTGTGGCGATCCCAGATTAATAAAGTGATTAAAATTAATGAAATTTATCTTTCACACAGAAGACTACAAGAGGTCTGTGAAAAGTCCTTATAGACAGCAGTATTTTAGTACCTCACTCACGCAGCTGTCAACAAAGACAGTTATATGCCAGTGGTCATTTCTGAGCTTAGCCTAATGTTGTCCTGTATACTGTTTTAACTGTGAATCAGTAACAACACCAAGTATAATAAATCTCCTGCATTTAAACACTGTTACGATTTAAAGCAGTGGTCCTCAACCTTCGGGCCGCGAATCAATTGGTACCGAGCCGCACAAGAAATCATTAATTATTTCCATTTTATTTATTATCTGGGTCTGAACGATCTTTTATTTTGAAACGTCTTTTATTTTGAAAAATGACCGTATTCTCTCGGTTACATCTCGGTCAATTGAGCGCTCAAATTTAACCCACAAGTAGTAAAATGAGTAAGAAACAGACTTCTTTGGAAAGTTTCTTTGCTAAGGGGAAAGGACCCACGAACTGCCAAGGAATAGATCCTCAACCCATTCGTCAACAAATCAGGTGAATCCACCATGGCTGTGCAAGAAGATCAACTACTGAAGATTGCAAATGACGGCAGCCTTTTAGGGGCCATTCGCATATCTCGTCTTTTGTAGAGTTTGCGCAAGTTCGTTGTTTCCAATGGAGGTGTGCGCACAAGCGGTGTGACGTGCTCACACCTTCCAGACGCTCCCAGTGAATAAATCCCGTGAGCGCACTGCAAGTCATGTGACAAGAATTGAGCGATCAGCTTCAGCTTGTATGGAATTTACACATTTCGGTAGGCTAATTATCCTATTTTAAACACAGAACACCCAAACACTACATTTATTCATTCATTAATTTTCTTTTCGGCCTAATCCCTTTATTAATCCGGGGTCGCCACAGCGGAATAAACCGCCAACTTATCCAGCAAGTTTTTACGCAGCGGATGCCCTTCCAGCCGCAACCCATCTCTGGGAAACATCCCCACACTACGGACAATTTACTGCATGTCGTTGGACTGTGGGGGAAACCGGAGCATCCAAAGGAAATCCATGCGAACGAAGGGAAAACATGCAAACTCCACACAGAAACGCCAACTGACCCAGCCGAGGCTCGAACCAGCGACTTTCTTGCTGTGAGAACAGCACTACCTGCTGCGCCACTGCGTCGCCCCCAAACACTGCAGTGCTTTGTAATTTTTTTTCATGAATAAAACTTGTATCAGAGCTGCAGCAATGAGAAAAAAAAAGATTGATGGTCGATTAGCAACCTGCGAACCCCCACCCCCCGGTCCACGGTAAAATTGTCAAGCGTTGACCGGTCTGCAGTGATAAAAAGGTTGAGGACCACTGATTTAAAGGGTTAATTTCGTAACTTTTATTTTATGTATTTATTTTATTTTATCCCTGAGGTCTACATAAAACTTTAGTAAAGTTTTATACCTTTCGAACCATTTCATTTCGATTTTATTCATTTGTTTGACCATCTTTAAACCTTGTATTTTATTTTACTAGTTCTTCTAGTATGTTGGATTTGCAGCAGATATTTAAACCTGGGCATTATTGACATATAAATAATCAAGCTCAGATGAGATAGATCACTGTATAATGCATTTAACTTCAATTGACCCTTTGCTAAGCCACACCTGAAAACCGCCACACACCAATCATGGCTTAGCAACCGTAGCTACGTGCAGGAGATCTGTCAAGCTTTCGAGCGAGGGAAACAAGCCAAATCGTTGTGCATATGGATTGTGCAAATCTGATACCCAATATCCTAAAAGTTTGAATAGGGTGGTGGAATTTTTTTCCCTTTCCAAAACCTAAAGCTGAGGGGAGAAATGCCAGAGTGGATCAAGCAATGAGGGGCACTAAAAGAGTAGAGTTAAGTTGGTTTTGTTTTCGATATTCCTGACACATTCAGTGATAGACGGCAATAACTCACACACCTCTTACCCTAAAAAGATCTAAACTGTGTTTCCTACAAAAATACAAAGCAGGTTATGTTTCACAGATGTCTTTTTTTTTTTTACTCAATATTATGAGCACTGCTCCATTTATGCCCTCGCAATAGTAGTCATACTAATAGCAATCATATCTCCATCTGTTTCAAGCTACGAATATTTGAAATTACATATCAACAGAACAAAACCGAGATGTGATCACAATCTGAGCACTTGCAATTAATATACATCACCCGCAGCTGTTTTTCAGTCATTTATAACCCTCATGTCCATGTCAGAGCTACAATTCACTGATGTTTTCGTCCGCCTTTTAAGAGATTTAGTCCTTGGTGACGGCATTATACCGGGTTAGTGTCTGCTTTTATATTTGGTGTCTGATAAATATTTGCTGATAGGGAAAATCTATTCCTTCACTTCTGCTATTTATACTTTGATTTGCATTTCAATTTATTTTTTATTTTTTTCCACTTAACTGCAAATTAGAATAGAAACTATATAAAAAGCACACAAACATACTGACAGTTATAGCTACTGTACATTGTTATGGGTGAATGATGCTAATATTTGGCACAAATCCATCAATTTCCCCTTTCTGGTTGTTCTTTCGATGAATGAATTATGTAGAAGCACTGTCCATGCGTGTTTCCTCGTCGGTTAGTAACTTTATTTCATTGCACAACAATTAATCTATCAGGCTTTTTGGCTAAAATAAAGGGAGAAATCACGATTTAATTTGTTATTGTTAGATTATTTTTAAATTTCACCCCTCCTGCTGTGCAACTAAGCTGTTGAATGGTCAGTGTATGAGGTGGCTAGGCTAACCTAGTTTCAATTTTGATTAAATTATTTTCTAATCGGTTGCCTACTAAGTCGTAAATGTACCCCTGTAATGCATACTGCAGTCCTTTATTGTCTTGCTTTCTCAGATATCTCACCTGTTCGCCAATAATGACTAATTATATCCCTGGAAATGTCTGACACCGGCGCATACATATTGTAATAGACGTGCCAGGCACGAAAGCTTGACAGGTGTAACAACAGTAACTAAGTAGGGCGGGGCTTAGCGAAGGGTCAATTGAAATAATTTGACTGATTTTTGTTTTGGCAGACACACAAGATAGGAAGCACTTGCTAAGACATAGTTAATGATACATTTAAAGATATAAGAATGTTTCAGGTTCATACTCCGGCCATTGCTTAACTTTTTAGGAGGCGAAAGGTCACACGTGTTATATAACGTCAGACAGGCAAGCAGCGTACAGAACTGCTGTACATGTTATAATTTACGTGTTATCATAAGCCCCGCCATAACAGCAATATATGTTTGCAGGAATTCAAGCGTGGGAGTGCCCTTCTTCCACTCTCATCTGCACATAATCCATGCTTCATGGAAATATATATACACATTTGTTACAGTCTGTATTTACACACTTACACATGGAATTCTTATAATAGTGGTACAAAATGATCTATATAAAGTTATAGCATGCATCTTCAACATTTGTTATTATTTGGCTGTAATTCAAGTATTTTACAATTCTGAAGCATCTGGAAAATTGTCTCAGGAACATATTTATATTACATAAGAATTCATTTTGTCTGAAATCACAATTTGTAATTTTTGTTTATATAGTACCTCATTAGCTGACAAATCTAATGAGTTGTTAATCTCCATCAACTTATCACTTTCATCAACTTACACACACTACCAACATTATTTCTATCATTACTTAAATCATGTTCATCTTTTCCTTGTACATTTCTCTCCCATTTTGTTCTTCAGTCTGGAAAAACCATCTGCTAGCTGCAAAAAACCTTCCATTGCTTTCGTGGAAAAGCTGCTCCATCGCAGGCCATCTGCTCAATGTCTGATGAGAAAACAAAAGCTGAGAGTTAACATGCTGCTCATTCACTGTGTGCATGATATCGGTTGAACTGTAATAACACTGTGGAGAGATAGAGCCGGACTTTCCAAACAGTGCTAAAACAACAACTGACCTGAAACTCAGACCCTCCTCTGCACTGGACATCGCTGGAGACCATGCTCTGAACATTTTGTTGTTTCTGTTTTATATTGGTTCTCTTTTTCTTCTTTATCTTGGAGAAAACTGTTTTAACACAACTGCAGAGCTTTCTGGAGCTTAACGGTGTTCATGAAGTTTTTCAATCAGGTTTTAAGGCATATCATAGTACTGAGTCTGCACTGCTGATGAATGACATTTAGTTATTTAGGGACTCGGGGCACTCTGTGATCCTTATGCTTCTTGACCTTACATCATCTTTTGACACTATAGACCACGGGATCCTTATTTCCCGTTTTGAGAATTTGGTGGGCATTCAGGGCTCTGCTCTTAAATGGTTTAGATCTTATTTGTCAAACAGAACCTTTTGTGTTAATGTTGGTCAGACCTTTTCATCCTCCAGACCCCTGACATGTGGAGTTCCGCAAGGGTCTATCCTTGGATCTATTTTATTTTCTTTATATATTTTACCTTTGGGATCTATTTTTCGTAAACATGGCGGGGCTTTTCATTTTTATGCTGACGACACTCAGATTTATGTCCCTCTTAAAAAATAATGTTAAATATGGCCTTGACTCCTTTATAAGATGTCTAATCGAGGTTAGGCTACTGGTGTCATATTTCACATTTTCCCAACATTTGTGCCCAACAGAGAAAGAAATTCAAATATGTTTAAAACCATCAGTGATTACATACACTACCTGACAAAAGTCTTTTCGCCTATCCAAGTTTTAGAAACTATAAATAATCATTTGACTTCTAGTTGATCATTTGGTATCATAAGCAGCTTTTATGAATGGCAAATGCCTCTATATTACGCTTAAGTTACCAAAATAAAATGTGATCATGCCTTGATTTTGAATTATTTAATTAGGACAGTAAGGTCTGACTTTGCTTAGAAAAAAGTCCTGTCACTTAACAGAAATAATGTACAGTATAGAATATAAAGTCATGGTGCAGTGGAAAAAGAAATTAATATTGTGTATGACTCCCATGAGCTTGGAGGACTGCATCCATACATCTCTGCAATGACTTAAATACCTTATTAATAAAGTAATCTGGAATGGCAAAGAAAGCGTTCTTGCAGGACTCCCAAAGATCATCAGGAATCTTTAGATTCATCTTCAGTGCCTCTGCCTTCATCTTACCCCAGACATGCTCAATAATGTTTATATCTGGTGACTGGGCTGGTCAATCCTGGAGCACCTTGACCTTCTTTGCTTTCAGGAACTCTGATGTGGAGGCTGAATTATGAAAAAGAGCGCCATCCTGCTGAAGAATTTGCCCTCTTCTTTGGTTTGTAATGTAATGGGCAGCACAAATGTCCTGATACCTCAGGCTGTTGATGTTGTCATCCACTCCGCAGATCTCTCGCACGCCCCTATAATGAATGTAACCCCAAACCATGATTTTTCCTTCACCAAACTTGACTGATTTCTGTAAGAATATTGGGTCTATGCAGGTTCCAATAGGTCTTCTGCAGTATTTGTGATGATTGGGATGCAGTTCAACAGATGATTCATCAGAAAAATCTACCGTCTGCCACTCTTCCAAATTATTAACTAGAAGTCAAGTTATTATTTATTTATTATTTCTCTTACAACTTGGATCGACGACAAGACTTTAGTCAGGTAGTGTATGTAAAAAATGTAGGTGAATCTCTATGAGAGTCTACTAGTTAGGTATATAATTATTAAAACATAATTTAGTTTACATTATTTTACCAATTATAATCTAGCAGAAGATATGTATCACCTACCTGATTAATACTATGGTGTCCACAGATAGTCCAGCTTCTGATGGTCCAGAGTGATCATGGAGTTTCTGTTTGTCCTGGGTCGCTCTGCTGACGTCACTTCTGGGCTGTGTGGATGATAGAAACATTTCAGCAATCTTAGTATTCATTCATTCATTCATTCATTTTCTTTTTGGCCTAGTCCCTTTATTAATCTGGGGTCGCCACAGCGGAATGAACCGCCAACTTTTCCAGCATATGTTTTACTCACTGGATGCCCTTCCAGCTGCAACCCATTACTGGGAAACATCCATTCACACTCATTCACACACATATACTACGGACAATTCTATCTTACCAAATTCACCTATAGCGCATGTCTTTGGATTAGTGGGGGAAACCGGAGCACCCGGAGGAAACCCACGTGAACTCAGGGAGAACATGCAAACTCCACACAGAAACGCCAACTGATACAGCTGAGGCTTGAACCAGCAACCTTCTTGCTGTGAGGCGATTGTGCTACCCACTGCGGCACTGTGCAGCCCAATCTTAATATCAGTGAACAAATCCTGACAGATTTGTAGTGTTACTTGGGTGTGGGTTTCATGTCATGCTAAATATTGCGATACTGCTTAAAAACATTTTAAATATGTGTTGCGTAACCTTTTTCCAGCATGTTAATGCCCCATAAAAAATCTGAACTAATGGAAGACAGCCTGACCTAATTTTTCAAATGGCATTGCACTTACGCAACAAACTGATTACTACGATATGATAAAACAAAGGCACAGAGCAAATCAAAGCACTGTGTCTCTCACAGGCAGCGTATTGCATGAATCATTAGTCCATATGGATATATTCCTCAACAAATATCTGCTCTCGGGAGGAGAACGCATTCGGCATAGCTCCCATATCTCATCTAATGAGTGAAATACATGGGGAATTCTCCTACTCCCACCAACATACCTCCAACCTGACACTGCAGCCCTGGAACTATTCATCTGAGTCTGTGCCAACCTACATGTGGGATCGCAGCTCCTTCGTGGAAATAGGTTGTTATTTATTAATGAAAATATATTCTGCTTTCTCTCGCCATGTTAAGGCTCTTTCTTATGTCACAGATGAAGTTGTGGTTCAGAAAGAATGTGGAGGGGATGTACAGTTGTAATTTGGTCAGCAAACTTGTGAAACTGATTTCTGAAGTTGCGAATGTTCTAACAAAACATACTGGGAGGTCTTATAATAAATAATGATACAAAATTATAAATGTTATGGTGGCTTGAGAAAGCCAACGTACTGTTATACTACATAAACCTATTATTCTTCCGTCTTTTTCTTCTTCTGAGACTAATTTCTTTATCCATCTTCTCCTAGACCGTTCATACTACAACCACCAAACTAACTCCACATCTCCAAACTGGTCTGACTCGGGTTGCCATATCTTTTCCAACTGTTCCGACTTATGGTTTTCCAAAAACTGACCTGGAAAATTCGAAAAAGTCCCATTGACTTAACAGTGGACAAAACTTTGTGACCTCATAACTTTGCGCCAGACTGTCATACAGACGTAAAGTTGGGCTCATTTAACTCAGACTACCAATCAGCCAATCACTGATCACCTTTAAACTTTTTAGCCACACTCTAGCAACCACTTATGGCACCCTAGCAACCTAGCAACTGCCTAGCAACCTCCTAGCAACACATAAACAACTGCCTAGCAACACCTTAGCATCTGCCTAGCAATCACTCAGAACACCGTAGCAACCACCCAGCAACAACTTACTGTAGCAACTGCCTAGCAAAACCTTAGCAACCGCCTAGCTACGCATTAGCAACCACCTAGCAACACCTTAGCAACCACCTAGCAGTGCCTTACCAACCACCTAGCAACGCCTTACCAACCACTCAAAAAACCCTAGCAACCACCTAGCTACACCTTAGCAACCGCCTAGCACCACCTTAGCAATCACCTAGCAATGCCTTGGCAACCACTCAGAACACCCTAGCAACCACCTAGCACACCTTAGCAACCACCTAGCAACGCCTTTTGCAACTATCTAGAACACCTAGGCAAGCACCTAGCAATGCCTTAGCAACCACCTAGCAACACTATAGCAACGACCTAGAACACCCTATTAACACCTTAGCAAGAAACATGTCAATCCATACTAGAAACATGCTAACATATATGTACAGTTGCTTTTTTTCCCCAATTTCTGTTCTACACATAATAGTTTTAATAACTCATTTTTAATAACTAATTTATTTTATCTTTGTCGTGATGACAGTAAATAATATTTTACTAGATATTTTTCAAGACACTTCTATACAGCTTAAAGTGACATTTAAAGGCTTAACTAGGGTAATAAGGTTAACTAGGCAGGTTAGGGTAATTAGGCAAGTTATTGTACAATGATGGTTTGTTCTTTAGACTATCGAAAAAACGTACAGTTGAAGTCAGAATTATTAGCCCCCCTTTGAATTTTTTTTCTTTTTTAAATATTTAACAAATGATGTTTAACAGAGCAAGGAAATTTTCACAGTATGTCTGATAATATTTTTTTCTTCTCTAGAAAGTCGGCTACAATATTATATTATATATATTATATTAAATATATTATTATATATTTCAGCTACAATAAAAGCAGTTTTTAATTTTTTAAAAGCCGTTTTAAGGTCAAAATTATTAGCCCCTTTAAGCTAATTTTTTTTCGATAGTCTACAAAACAAACCATCATTATACAATAACTTGCCTAATTACCCTAACCTGCCTAGTTAACCTAATTAACCTAGTTAAGCCTTTAAATGTCACTTTAAGCTGTATAGAAGTGTCTTGAAAAATATCTAGTAAAATATTATTTACTGTCATCATGACAAAGATAAAATAAATCAGTTATTAGAAATGAGTTATTAAAACTATTATGTTTAGAAATGTGTTGAAACAATCTTCTCTCCATTAAACAGAAATTAGGGGAAAAAATAAACAGGGGGGCTAATAATTCTGACTTCAACTGTATAGCTTAAAGGGGCAAAAAATTTTGTCCTTAAAATGGTTCATATAAAATTTAAAAACTGCTTTTAGCCCAAATAAAACAAATAAGACTTTCTCCAGAAGAAAAAATATTATCAGACATACTGTGAAAATTTCCTTGCTCTGTTAAACATCAGTTGGGAAATATTTAAAAAAGAAAAAAAAATTCAAAGGGGGCTAGTAATTCTGACTTCAACTCTATGTATCTCTCTATGCCAACTGCTTTAAACTCCTTAAAAACTACTTCAGTTATTTAAACTTTAAAACTACTTCAAGCTTTCAGACGAGGCTTTCTCAAGACACCATAAAGTTTGTCTATGAACTTTACTTTTCTAGTTATTGGATTGGGCAAGGGGTCATTATAGAGTACATTATATGGAACAAAGCTAAACAATGATTGAATGAATGAACTAATGAATGAATAACTAACTAACTAAATAAATAATAAATAAATAAATAAATAAATAAATAAATAAATAAATAAATAAATAAATGAATGAATGAATGAATGAATGAATGAATGAATGAATGAATGAATGAATGAATGAATGAATGAATGAATGAATGAATGAATGAATAACTGTTTTTACCCATCACCGGATCACATATGGACAAATTGTTAATTTTTTTTTTCATTTATGTTTAAATATTTTTTTAGCCCATCAGTTGGGTTTGTCCATATTTTGACCATGCGGTGCTAGTCACCGACTACCACATGAATCCAGTGCTGAGGTATTTAAGAGGAGGCAGTGGACTGACGAGATTAGAACATCCTGCAGTTTAGCATTTCAGCGTGTGGTTTTGGATGAGAGTCTTATCTTGCATCACGTAGACACATAGTGAGTCATAACATCAAAAGAGCAGAGCCATTAGTACTACTTGTGTTTGTGATACGATTTCCCAGAAGTCACTCTAGCGCTCTCATGGGAACAACACAGCTCTAGGACAATGAGCTAAAGCTGAATGCGTGCCTATTCTGATGCAGTTTTAACATCAATAATATATCCATTGGACTTTCAGAAATAATAAATATTCTTGTTATTTATAAAATAACATTCAGTTCGCCTTCAGAGGGAGATCAAATCTAAGCATTGTTTTGAGTGCTAATGATCTGAATCTACTGAATTATTATGAAAACATAGATGGAGTACCGGTAAAGTTGAGGACATGATCTCTTCAGGGAGCCTGAAGACAGTCCCAGTCGGCTTTGGTTCCTTAGTTTGGTCTTCTTTACCAGATCCTTCACTCTTCCCCAGGTATAGTTCTCACTCAGCTGCAGACACACAGTTGTACAATGTAAAAATTGATTGAATGAATAAAATGATTGTCAACATAACAGATTACAGTTTTTCTCAGTGGCTTTGGTGGATTTTTCACAACACTATTTGCATTTGCTCAACAGTTAATGCATTTCTCAAAACAATTAGTCATTTGTGCACATCATAGTAGCAGTTTCTCATTCCTTCCAACAAATTGTAAATGCTTTTGGACATGCATCAATTGCTTTCATACAACTTTCTGCTGTTTGTAACATTATCATTTGCTAATGTCATGTCAATCAAAATGAACTAAACTTGTGGGTGCTGAATAGTCATTCCATATAAAACTAATAGTCCTCATTTTATTACTTGAGTCAGTACATACAAAAATGTTGAACTAGTTGTCAAAATCTGTCAAATGTAAATTTTATACAAAAAAATTTTATCTTTATTTTCCTGAAAATGTCTTCTAAATTGAACAATTTGATGTATGATTTACAGACCTGTGTATGTTGTAGGTTTAGTTCCAATCTGTACTGCAATATTTTTTACAGTTGTGCACAGCTCTTCCCAAAGGAAGTTTGTTTGTTGTAAATAAGGGTGTATTTATTCTTTTGCACAATGCTGTGAATAAATTAGAATTGCAAAGAGCAAATGCAGTAAAAATGTGAAACATACATATTCAGTGTCTTGTACTCAGATACCTCAGTAAATGCAGTGATGTCTAACTTTATTGTAGTTTTCAAATGGCTGTGCAAATAGTATATAGTGCTGTCTTGAGCATTTTCAGGACGTGTCACCAAAATCTGACTTTTTTGCATTGGAAAAAAATGTACAGAGTAAAGTGTCATAATGAAAACATGACAAAGCCATTTGACTATCTTGTTCATAAACAATGGTGTCAGGACTTTTCATCTTGATGACACTGAGGCTGTACTCACACTATGTACAGTTGCCTTGAATCGGGCCAAAGCACGCTTGTCCCCCCTCCCGTCTCCCCCGACGGCCCGCACTCACATTACATTCGGGCCTGGGCGCGCTTCCATCATCGATGGCGCGCTGCTCAGTAAGCGCTCTCGCTCAGCACAGTGGAGATTTCTTTGATTATATCGTTTAAGTTGTTTGATATGCAGTGACACGCAGTCTAATATTTCACCGAACAGATCAGCCCTCCTTTGACGCTCATAAACAATCATAAAGTCCTTGTGCTGCAGGAATTAGGAAGTTTGCTGAATGCGCAGCTGACGTGCAGTGAGGGGTTTGCGTCTTTAATAATCTACGACAATTTGCGTTCATTGAACAGCACGAATGATTAATTAATCCATATGAAACAGTCCCTTAAAAGTCACGTCTCGCTTTCAGTTTCGGGCTCAAGCACGCTTGCACTCACACTGTAAGCGTACCGCGCCTGAGCCCAAGTGAACCGCGCTCTGGCCCACCTCTTCCAACCGGGCCAGGGCCACCCAAGTGTACCGTGCCTGAGCCCGATTCAGAGCACTCACACTTCTCAAACGATCCGGGAAACGGGCCTGGGCACGGTTCGGATAGCATAGTGTGAGTAAGCCCTGACACTTTCATTGACATCAATACTTGCTTTTGAGGAATGAGCTCTCCATTTTGAGCAAGTGACGCGCTTTTGCAGGTTATCCACTAGGTTTTGCAGTTTGCACTAATTGTTTTGAGAAATGCATTAACTGTTGTGCAAATGTAAATAGTCTTGTGAGAAATGCACCAAAGCCACTGAGAAAAACTGTAATCTGTTAACTGGTTAAGCAGAAGTTTCTATTTGTAAAAAAATACAGCAAATCTAAATCAACTTTTGGATGTGAAAAAGAACAAGTCATCTGGTAATTTAACAATTGAAGTCAAATACCATAAACTGACATTCACCAAAATATATTTTTTCCATTGAACACAAGGAATTATATATTTTGAAATGATGTAAACCAGTATCCATTGACTTAAATAGTACTTGCCTTTCTTACTATGGAAATCAAAGTTTATCGGTTTCTAATATTTTTCAAAATATCTTATTTTGTGTTAAACAGGAGAAAAAAAAAAAGAATTCATGAAGATATAAAGATATGGAACCACTTGAGGGTGGTAGATAGATAGATAGATATGTCCAGACATATTGAACATTTTTATGCACTGTCTACTAAAAAGTATGATCTCACTTTATATTAAGTGGCCTCATCTACTAGGTATTTAACATCAAAAAATAAGTACAATGTACTTATTGTGTCATATTGTTTTGCAGAACACTTTTGATGCCACTGAGGTGGGATATGGGACAGGTTTGGTAGTGTGGGTATGTTTATGGGTGGGTAAAGGTGCAAGAGATGGGTCAACACTGTAATTATAAAGTTGGATCAATAAGAGACAGTACAGTTCAAAGCAAGTAAACAATATGGTCACACAATTTATTTTAATGGTCGTTTTTTTTTTATTTTTGTTAGGTTGGGATTAGGGTTGGGGTTAGGGTTAGGGTCAGTGTACGTTGACATGTACTTGCATAGTTTCCTATAGTCAGTTAAATGTCTGTTAAAGGAGCATAACAACAGATATTAAGCAGACAGTCTACTAATACTCAAATGGACCATCAAAATAAAGTGTTACCAAAAATATCAAGTAAAAATGCTAATGATTATAAGTACTGCAATTAAAGTGTTATTTAAAATAAGATGCTCTTTATACTAAATGACAAATATATGAGCAATGGTGGACGAAGTAAAATAAAATCATAATGAAAGTGACATTGTTTCAGTAGGCTCTACTACGTCATTTTGTTTTACATTGAATACCGCAATTTACAATCATTTAAAAGGTAAACAAATTCATGAGACAGTGAGGCCTGACCAAACATTTGCTATAATTCCACTTCCCCTGAGTGTTGATAGATGAGTGCTTGTCAGATTGAGTCATTGTGTTGACATTGGACGGACTCACCCGTCTGTGAGGAGCAGAGAGCACCTCAGCGCTGTCGCTCAGGTATTTGGCCTCTCCCTCTGTGTAACTCCTGCGATTCAGGCCCCTCCTCCAAATGGGCAGAGGTTGGCAGCCCATCTCCCCATCTGTACAGAAAAAAGAGGCAATGCTTAATTATCATTAAAACACACTCTATTTATAGTTCTCTCTACAAAAGGAAATAACCATCATGAATATGACGAATCCATGATCTATGACTAATCTCTAGACCCTCTGAAGGGTGTGGTGCATACAGTATATACACATTGAAGCATACATTAGGTCTGTCCCCTCCCTCCACAGAAATTCCCAGAATCCCTGAGATATGTTTCTTTCCTCTATATGGAATACCAGAAATTCCACCTATCGCTGAAGTATTTATTTCTCCAGAGACTAATGTTTGGTCGCCCACCCACCTGAAGTAACATGAGATGTAGAGAAAGCAACCAGGAAAATCATGACTGTACTGTTATGTGAACACAAAGGGTTTGTGCTTTGTGCTATCTATCTATCTATCTATCTATCTATCTATCTATCTATCTATCTATCTATCTATCTATCTATCTATCTATCTATCTATCTATCTATCTCTCTCTCTCTCTCTCTCTCTATCTATCTATCTATCTATCTATCTATCTATCGATCTATCGATCTATCTATCTATCGATCTATCGATCTATCGATCTATCTATCTATCTATCTATCTATCTATCTATCTATCTATCTATCTATCTATCTATCTGTCTATCTGTCTATCTATCTATCTATCTATCTGTCTATATGTCTATCTGTCTATCTATCTATCTATCCATCCATCCATCCATCCATCCATCCATCTATCTATGAGTTCACCGCATTTTGAAAATAATTATTTGTATCCATTTCTCGTGAATATAGGCAATGTAATTTGTTGCATTTAAACAAAACAGATTTATTAAACAGATATATTTATTAAAATAATATTTTAGTCACCAAACATATTTAGAAATTGAAAGATAATGCAATTAAAATCAAACAAAATATTGCAAAAATAAATTACAAACTACAAAATTTCAACAAAAGTTTTCTAATTTTTTGCTTCTCTTGATTTCTCCTCTTTTTTAAATTTGTATTTGATATTTTTTTTTATAACATACAAATTTGAGTGTACTAGTTTTTGGACCGTTATCTTAAGTTATCTTCCGTTATGTTTTGTTTGATAAGCTACAGATTTGCCTTCAGTACTGACTAATCTAATATAAACAGTTGAAACCAGAAGTTTACATACACTGTATAAAAAGGCACATAACCATTTTTTAAAAAGTCAGATGTTAATGTGACTAAACTTTTTTCTCTTTTAGGTAAGTTAGGATTATCAAATTTGTTTCTGTTGTGCTTAATAGCAGAATAATGAGAGAGATATTTTTTGAGAAATTGTTATAACTTTTCTTGAAAGTCAAGTTTACATACAATAAGAATATTATGCCTCTGAAAAAGCTCAGATGATGGTGTCAAGGTTTTGGAAGTTTCTGATTGGCTAATTGACAACATTTGAGTTAATTGGAGGCACAACTGTAGAATAGTATTTAAGGGAAACCTCAAACACACTGCTTCCTTTTGTGACAACATGGGAAAATCAACAAGCCAGAATCAACAAAAAAGCCAGATTACAATTTGCAAAATTACACTGGGGAAAATAATAATTTTTGGAGACATGTCCTGTGGTCTGATGGAACTAAGATTGAACTGTTTGGCCATAATGACCAGTGTTACATTTGGAGGACAAAGGGGAAAGCTTACAAGCTTAGAAACACCATCCCAACTGTAAAGCATGGGGGGCGGCAGCATCATGATGTGGGACTGTTTTGATGCAGGAGGGACTAGTCCACTTCACAGCATAGATGGCATCATGAAGAAAAAACATTATGTAGAAATACTGAAGCAACATCTTAAGACATCAGCCAGGAAATTAAAACTTGGCCACAAATGTGTCTTCCAAACAGACCATGACCTTAAGCAAACTGCCAAATTAGTTAAAATGTGCTTTAAGGACTACAGAGTGAATGTTTTGGAGTGGCCATCACAAAGCCCTGAACTCAATCCTATAGAAAATTTGTGGCTAGAGTTGAAAAAGCTTGTGCGAGCAAGACAGCCAACAAATCTGACTCAGTTACACCAATTCTGTCAGGAGGAATGGGCCAAAATTCCTGCCAACTATTGTGAGAAGCTTGTGGAAGGATACCCAAAACATCTGACCAAAGTTATACAGTTTAAAAGCAAAGCTAAAAAAATACCAAGGAAATGTATGTAAACTTTTGACTGTCTAGAAATTAATAAAAAATTCTTAATTTTCTCATTATTCTGGCATTTAGCAAATGTAAATCATTTAGGTAATCCTAACAGACCTAAAATAGTAAACATTTAGGATGATTTACCATCAGACATTTAAAAAAATTTTTTAGAGTGTATGTAAACTTCTGGTTTCAACTATGCATAAATATAATATTGTATAGCTTCCTATTAAAAATATGAATTTAAAAGATACATTTGTGAGGGGTGTACTTATATATGCTGAGCACTGTATCTATCTATCTAAAACACAATAATGTAAGGGAACTCAAACAATTTGAGGAAACTGACTGGTTTTATAAGTACCATGAACTTACTCCATTTGAGGCTACAAAATATTAAACAAAATTATAATGTTTATAAATAAAAGGACTAAACTTCAACTGTAACTTCATTCATTAGAGATATGGAATCTCAGTGTTACTTGATCAAACTTAATTAAATAGCATTAAATCAATCAAGTTATATGTTTAGTATAGCATATTTTTCATTGTTGAATGCTTAGAGTTAGCAGTCACATCTGCTCAGACTGAGGTACAAGCAGATGTATCTGCTTGCACTGATGTAGCAAACATAACCCATTCCATTATCTGATTACTATTACAGATACAGTAGATAAGCTCTAAAACATTATTTGTTTGCCAATTGGATCTCCAGCTGTAGTAAACAAAAGGACTATTATACCCATTGCCCTTTAAATAAAGCAATACATGGTCTTAAAAGTTTTTGGCCAATTGTCATTCATTGAGTTCCACCCGCCTGCTCTACCAAATGGTTGACCATATTTTGACTGTTTTAAATAATGATTGATAAATCATTTAAAGAATGACTGTTTTAAATAATGATTTACACACACAGCACTGTTGGTTTACAGAAAAATCAAATAAACATAATTCTGTTCCACTACTACACTTGATTTTGGTTATATTGTAAAAAAAAAAAAAAACAAGACGTTAAATGAGAATCTGAAATATTTTATGGCCTACTTCAAAAAATAAAGAGGATTTAGCATTTAAAAATGTTTTATATTGATTATGTTTTGAAATAAATTGGTCTTACACTTATTTTTCATGGTATAAGTATTAATTCCGATACCATAACCGACATATCAACCATTAGGGAGAGGTTGATATTTTACAAATTATGGGATGTGTTGAAAAAAATGCATTGTGTAAAATAGCAACATTGAGAGTTAACAAATGCAATGCAAAAATGTTTTTCTCGGTGGGGCAGTTAAAGGGTTTATGAGTTGATGCAAGTTTGTTCTTATAAATAAATATAAAATATTATATTTTAATCTAAAATAAAATATTGGAATAAAATATATATGATTAATTTGGAAATTTGACTGTTGGATTTTAAACTCTATCTTTTAAAATATATCTTAAAAATGTTTAACCTTAAATCTGCGCTTACACATTTTTCTGGAGTTTTTCTTTTCAGTTTAATTAAGTGATTATATAACTCATTCCATTATCTGATTACAATTACACATAGATAAGCTCTATGAATTAGTTGTTTTCCAATTGGATCTTCAGCCAGTGTAAACATAGATTAATCTTAGCCTTGTATGTATGACTCCAGGTGTGTTTGCGCACTGACCTCTCATGGCTGCCCTGAGGGGGATGCGCGTGACCTCTGGGATTGTGGTGAGGTCAGACAGCGTGCCGTTTGATGCCGTCGGGCTGTAGTGATCACTGCGAAAGTGTCTTTTCAGCTCTTGAAAAGCCAGACCAGCTGCTCCACAGCTACAGTGCTGCATGAAAAAGTCCTGCAAAAAAGAAAACAGTTTAAATTAAGAATCTCACAAAACTGGTCATTCGATTTTTTCACTTTGCAAGTCATCTATTCATGAATTTATGTGTAAAATGACACATAGATTTGTAATGCTTTGCGTATTGAATGCATAAGATGCTCCAAAGCAAAGTGTGGTCATTTGAGACAGAGGAGTACTTAAAATAGTTCACTTTATGAAATCTAAATTAAATTTGTTGATGTTCACGCCCATGGGTCAAGGATAGCACATACTTGGCCCATAGAATAGACATCTGGTTCCGATTTTTGTGCAAGTGGAAGATTACTGAAGCCCTCAAATATCTGCATTCACTAGCAACACCTATTTAAGTCTAATTTTGTTTCAAACCTTTTACAGAAATTTTAGTTGTGAATATTATAAAATATGGTTTATTTATAATGACATATTATCTTTACTGTATGTTTTACAATATATTATTAAGCTGTGAGAGAATTTGGGGTGTGAGAGTAGTTTATTCCTTTCATGGACATCAGCCTTTTTTCATTTAGCAGCTCAGAAAAGTTAAGAATTAAAGAAAATAAAACCCAAAAAGTTAAGGTAACTCAAACCATTTGAGGAAACCGATTGCAACAAACAATTTAAGTTCAAAAACTGATCCTAATGAGTACTGTGAACTTAATCCATTTGTGTAAATGAAGCAATTTGAGCACAGTAAAACCCGATAAATGAAGAGAACTCAAACCAATTGAGTTCTGTAAAACCCAGTAAGTTAGGGCAACTCAAACTGTTTGAGGAAATCGATTGCTACAAACCATTTGAGTTAAAAAAAACTAATCTATATGAGTACTGTGAACTTGCTCCATTTAAGTTGAAGTAATGAGGTATTTAATTAACTCATTACCTTCAACACTGAGTTCAAAACTCTTTTCAAATGAGTAGAATTAACTTTCAGTAAATTTTGAGTTAACTGCACTCATTTAATTTGATAAAGTTGAGTGTTGAGTTTTACAGTGTAGGAATATTGTCTAGGAGGAACTATTTAAATAATAAAGACATATTATTTGTGATCTGTCAATCCTGCAGAGAACATTTCACTCTTTACAGTCACAATCATGAGATGAAATCATACTGGCCCTGAGTTACTTTTCCTATCTGGGTCACTATTTTAAGCATTTTCCTTGGACCACCTCAACAACTGAAATCTGCTAGTGTCATTTACTGTACACCAATTATCTATACTGTTGTTACACATTTACCTCCCAACCAAATATGTAGTGTAATAAAATACTACTTATAAACCGAACCAGCCACACTTTTACATACTTTCTGGTCTTGTTTGAAACTGTCTGATTTTTGGGGGAAAGTCTTCAGGTGTTTTTCTGCTGTTTTTTCATTGTCAGTAGACCCAAACCCCCTAACAGCACTGTTTGGAAGCCTGCCAGAATATATTGAATTAAATTCATTACAGGCCGATAGTGTAGCCTTTGCGACCTTACTGGCTAAATTACTTATTCTTATGAATTGGAAGTCAGCAGCTCCCCCTTCTTATCGGCAATGGGTTTTTGATTTCTTACATGCTCTTCAAATTGAATAGATTCAGTTTGCAATAAAACAAAAGCCAGAACAGTTCCAGAAAGTCTGGAGCCCTTTTCTAAAAAAAATTTAAGGAGACACCTATATCTTAATAGCCTTTTTTTCCTTTCTTTTCTTTGTAACACTTATTTACTTATTTATTTATTTATTCATTTTTTTGTTTATTTTTTAGGAATCTTATTTTTGTTATCTTATGTTTGTATATATTTGTGTATATATGTGGTATTTACCTTTTATTTATATACTCATTTAGTGTATAATTATGTTTTCCTGATAATTTCTTGTTTGGTGAATTGTATCAGTGCATATATCTATACGTATCAGTATTATGTATATTTTATTGTCTGACCTAAGATGAACCTAATAAAAAAAAAAAAAATTAAATAAAAAAAAATACTACTTATATTTTGGATATTGTTACACTGTAAAACCCAACAGTCAACTTTATCAAATTAAATGAGTGTAGTTAACTCAAATTTACTCATTTGAAAAGAGTTGTGAACTCAGTGTTGAAGGTAATGAATTTTCTCAATTCCTCATTACTTCAACTTAAATGGAGTAAGTTCACAGTACTCATATAGATTAGTTTTTTTTAACTCAAATGCTTTGTTGCAATCGGTTTCCTCAAACGGTTTGAGTTGCCTTAACTTATTGGGTTTTACAGTACTCAGTTGGTTTCTCTTCATTTATTGGGTTTTACTGTGCTCAAATTGCTTCATTTACTCAAATGGATTAAGTTCACAGTACTTATTAGGATTAGTTTTTGAACTTTGAAATGGTTTGTTGCTATTGATTTTCTCAAACGATTTAAGTTACCTTAACTTTTTGGGTATTACATCGTAAAAATGGGAAAGAATCTATGTTTTGTATTTATTTGTAGTTTTTTTTTTTTTTTGGTAGGATTAGCACTGTAAAAATGCAGGGTTCCACACAATTCATTCATGTTGTCCCAACACAAATTAAGTTAACTTAACACTTTTAACAAATTTATGTGGATTGAACATAAAAAATTATGTTGTCTCAATGAAATCTCAAGATTTGTGTTGTTTCAGCTTATTTTAAATAACTAGTTTGAACGAGCAAAAAATATATATTTTTGAGCGAGGGATGGAGAATAAGATCATACTTTACAACGACTACTGAACAGTTACTACCTTAATAATAGGTAGGTAATAAGCCAGTAGTTATTAGCATGAATTGTGATGCACTACAGCCTCCAAAATTTACACAGCAGTGTTTCTTGTCAGTTAGATAATAAGATGCTTCCCAAATCTCTATTTATACAAGATTATCCTCTTGGTTCTATCTGTATTTGCATGGTAAATCCTGTTTGATTGATTAGGTGATGATGCCATGGCTGATGTAGTTTGCTGAGGATTTTATGTTGTCGTTGACACTGAGAACAAAGACATGCAGGTCTTTGCTGACTTCAAAATGAACTCAGATTTCTCTGAAAGCATCCATGCATCGTGAAGATTCTTGAAAAGAAAGAAGCAAAAACTATTGAACTTGGACTGGAGATAAAGGAATTTGTCTTAAATGTTGCATAAACCAAAACACCAGATGCAGTACTGTGATGAAGAATATCTGTTCACCGGATTGGTCATGGAGGATAACTGAAAAGATCAAGGTGTAGAACTAACAAGACAGGCGGAGGACACTACAATGGTGGCAATTGCATATTGTCTGAGGCCTGAATGCTTTTTATGAGTACAGATGAAAGCATGCTGTGAGGGTTTAGGGGTGGTTGGGTAAGGGAGGAGGCTGGCGAGACAGCGTGGTCCATTACAGTGGAGACTGGGGCATGTTTCAGGAGTTCCCCTGCCTTTTGATGTGTGTAACAGCATGTTCCTGCCTGTTGCTTTTTCTCCACAGAAAAAAAAAAACATGCACAGGGGATCTAACATGCGGGGAGTTCAAGCAGTGTGGTCCACTTACTATTCCTGTGTGACATATTAAAGGAGCAAATTAATTCTGTATCCACTGAACGTTTTTGGCATCCTAACGATTCCATTAACAAAACTTTTGTAAGCACTGAACATTTTATTCAGCGGGCAATTTGTTTGATGTTTTACAATAAAAAAATGTAGGGTCCCGCTTTATATTAGGGGGCCTTAACTACTGTACTTGCATCAAAAGCAAATACAATGTACTTACTGTATTTATAAAGTATTGCAAAACACTTTTAGTGCTCTTGAGGTGGAAGACAGGTAAATTTAGGGATGGGTTTGGTGGTATGAGTAGGTTTAAGGGTGGGTTTATGTGTAAGGGATGGTTAACAGTGTAATTTCATCCAGGTTAATCAATCAAAAGTACAATGTAAAAAAACATGTATTTACACAATAAGTACATTCTAACAAACAAGTGATTTCAGTACATATAGTACATTTAAGAGCTGAGTGGAAACAGATTGTAAGTACACTAACATACTATATGAGGTTGTATGGATTTATAAAAAAATAAGCACCATAACTGTTATTATTGGTTGTTATACTGTTTAAGATCTTTCAACAAGTTCATTTTAAGGTTATACATTTTTTTGTCTACTGCACTGCAAAAATGACCATCTTAATATAAAAAATAAATGATTTAAGAAAATTAGAAACAAGTTAAGTTATCTGCCAGGGCAGTAAGACAATTATACTTGGTAAGATTTCTTAAAATAAAAAAATCTTAGCTAGGCTTTAAAAAATGTCTTAAAATAAGTATTATAACACTTATTCCAAGCAATTTATTTAGTCTAATTATCTTAAAAAGTGCTTTTTAATTACTTTTTAAACTGTTTGCTTTTATATTTGTGTTAAAATGTCTTAAAACTAGAGTTACTAAACAGAAGAACTCCTCTTCATTTAAGAATTGTTGTTATACAGTGCTCAGAATATAAAGTACACTCCTCACAAATCTATCTTTTAAATTCATATTTTTAAGTTGAAACCAGAAGTTTACATACACTGTATAAAAAGGCACATAACCATTTAAAAAAAAAAAGTCAGATGTTAATGTGACAACTTTTTTCTCTTTTAGGTAAGTTAGGATTATCAAATTTGTTTCTGTTATGCTTAATAGCAGAATAATGAGAGAGATATTTTTTGAGAAATTGTTATAACTTTCTTTGAAAGTCAACTTTACATACAATAAGATTATTATGCCTCTGAAACAGCTCAGATGACGATGTCAAGGTTTTGGAAGTTTCTGATTGGCTAATTGACAACATTTGAGTTAATTGGAGGCACAACTGTAGAATAGTATTTAAGGAAAAACTCAAACACAATGCTTCCTTTTGTGACAACATGGAAAAATCAACAAGCCAGAATCAACAAAAAAGCCAGATTACAATTTGCAAAATTACACTGGGAAAGAGAATAATTTTTGGAGACATGTCCTGTGGTCTGATGGAACTAAGATTGAACTGTTTGGCCATAATGACCAGTGTTACATTTGGAGGACAAAGGGGAAAGCTAATAAGCTTAGGAACACCATCCCAACTGTGAAGTATGGGGGCGGCAGCATCATGTTGTAGGGCTGTTTTGCTGCAGGAGGAACTGGTCCACTTTACAGCATAGATGGCGTCATGAAGAAAGAACATTATGTAGAAATACTGAAGCAACATCTCAAGACATCAGCCAGGAAATTAAAACTTGGCCACAAATGGGTCTTCCAAACAGACCATGACCCTAAGCATACTGCCAAATTAGTTCAAATGTACTTTAAGGACAACAGAGTGAATGTTTTGGAGTGGCCATCACAAAGCCCTGAACTCAATTCTATAGAAAATTTGTGGGCAGAGTTGAAAAAGCTTGTGCGAGCAAGACAGCCAACAAATCTGACTCAGTTACACCAATTCTGTCAGGAGGAATGGGCCAAAATTCCTGCAAACTATTGTGAGAAGCTTGTGGAAGGATACCCAAAACATTTGACCAAAGTTATACAGTTTAAAGGCAAAGCTAAAAAAAAATACCAAGGAAATGTAAACTTTTGACTGTCTAGAAATTAATAAAAAATTCTCAAAAAAATAATTCTCTCATTATTCTGGCATTTAGCAAATGTAAATAATTTAGGTAATCCTAACGGACCTAAAATAGTAAACGTTTAGTATGATTTACCATCAGACATTTTTTTAAAAATGGTTATGTTCCTTTTTTTAGAGTGTATGTAAACTTCTGGTTTCAACTGTACATTAGATTAGTCAGTACTGAAGCCAAATCTGGAGCTTATCTAACAAAAAAAACTTACGATAACGGTCCAAAAACTAGTACACCCAAATTTATAAATATAACGGAATGTATTTTGCCACTAAAGAACAAGTGTGATTAAGCTTTTATTTATTTATTTTTTTAAATGGGCAATCTTAGGACAAGTTATTAAAACAAGCTAAAATTTTATCTTAAAAATACAAGGCTGGTCTTAAATTATGTCTGTGATTGTATTTAAGCTAAATTTGCAAGTAAATAGCTACTTTTAAGCTTTACTTAGTAAGAAAAAAAGATAAATAATCTTAAGACAGTCATAATTATTGCATAGTATTGTATTCCTAAAACAAGATTTGTTTTGGCAAAAAATAAGATTGTAACTCTTTAAAGATAAGGATTTTTTTGCAGTGGGTTTTGTTGTATGTTTTCTATATCCAATGCAAAATGATATTGTCTTGCATATTTACTATGAGTGTTGAGTTTAAGATTAATTGTACAGAGTATATACAGGGATCAGAGAGTGAAATTTAATACCTTTTAAGACCTTTTTTAAGACCATACATTCCATACATTTTAAGACCTTATAACCACTTTAGGTTTCAACCGGAAACACTGGCGAGAACTTACAGTATATTTACTAAATATTAATGTAAGAAACTAATCGAAAACTAAAACATTATTCATATACTGAATAAAAAATCTATTAAATCTAACTAATTCATCAGGTTGGTGCCTATAGAACTGCAGAAATAATGGTTTTTGCAGTAAACAAAGCAGCATGATGTCAAATCTAGCAGGATTTTATTGATTTCATAAACTACACAGCATCCTGATATTCGCAGATTTAATTCAGGCAAACTTTAGCATACAACCATACATTGCATAATCAAAAATGATATAATATTTAATACCTTGCAAAATAGCATTTAAGACTTTTTAATACTTATTAAGGGCCTTAAATTTCTCTACATTGATTTATCAACTTTTAATACTTTTTTAAGACCCTGCGAATACCCTGTTGTAAGTGGACAAATGTGTCTGCTAAATGACTAAATGTAAGGTAATGTAAATGTATACTATTGTCATGAATTCGCGTTCTACAAAACTCATGAGAACCATTTGTTAAACGATTTGTTCTGATTACCAAAATTTAAATGAGGGCAAAATATATCATATGAGCCTATGTTTGATTTCCAGGCAGAAGAACTTCTTTCCAAAGTCCCCCTTTCTTATGCCTTTCTTTCTCCTGTGCTTTCTTTGATGACCTTTGAAGTGCAGGCCCCTACTGAGCTCACTCAATGAGACCGTGGAAGTCTTTTCCGGCCTTAGGGCCCAACCTGCCAGAGCCTGTTTAGAGTTTACTTTATGAAAAACCATGAACAAATCTACTCTCATTGAACAGCACTTCGCCCAGGATTCAGGAAGATGTCTACACACTAAAATGTAACAAGTCTTTAATCAGTAAAGGCATTCATTTGCTGTGTTGTATCAAAATTGGAACACAATCAAAGTTGTTGCTACCATTCAAATCCTAAATTCATGGGTTCCTTCATTGAACAGCACCCGGTGTGTCTCACAGAGAAAGTAATGTAGCGGCTGATGAAGTAAAAGGGAAGAGTCTCAAGCAAATCCGAACATAAGAGACACATTTAAATGCATTTCAATACCATTTGGAAACATTTCGACTGACTACTTGTGATCTACTTGTGTGTTGTTCATGATGCACAATAAATCTTGTTAAGGGACACATAATAAAAGGCATCAAACACTGACTGACAACAAAACCTGTCACCATTTTGAAAGTATTCTCTCAACCTTGACTGCAATAATTTACTTGTTGCTATACAAAAAAAGAATTGTAGTGTCCAGTGATTTTGCTTTTAAATTTGATAAGTCCATTTAGCTTTATACCCTTTTATACCTTTTACAATATCTGCTTTTTAGATTGCATCCATTTTCAACAAAGAAGAACATTTTGGAGCTATATTACTAATTTAGTTACAAAATACAAAGGGAAAAACAATGACAAACATGTCAGAAAAACACAGATCACTCTACAAAGCATGGTAAAACATGTTGATAGTTTTCCTGTGGTTTTGGGCTGATAGCATTCAAGCCAGATGCACCATTTCTGAGATGGAAACAAACATGTGGTTCAGCTTTTTATATGCTACAGATTGTTAACTCAATTAAATCTGAACAGCTTTATTTACCCAACCCAGGCTCATTCTGATTACGTACCCCTATATACATTTCTGGAGAGAGCAAAATACGTCCCAGGAGCTACGTATTTTTGCAGTTTTATTTTCACGAGTCCACCAGAGGCCGCTGTGTATGCTTTTTCAGATGTCAAATTTGTCTCGCAAGTGCCATTCGTGCCTGCTGTTCTTACGTAAATCCACCAGAGGCTCCTGCCGACTCACTGATTAAAGCTGCGGTCACACTAGAGTTTGTGTGTGCAACGTCGTACGGCGCTGCGAAAAGGGGCGGGATTAATCAAGATGATTAGACATTTAAAAAGCGAGCGATTGGTCCATGTTTTAAATTTCAGTCCAGAAAGGTCATGTTTTGATCCTCGATTGGTCTCACAAAGTCAAGCGATGCGATTTCACAGGCCAGAGTTTACCAAGCTTGAACTTTTCACTGCAGCGACCTGCGAAACTTGTGTTTCCGGTCTGACGCATTCGTGTGCGTATGAATGGAAGTCTATGGGGAGAACCGTCCAGTGTGACTGCAGCTTTACTGACTGCCAACTGATCGACCCCCTCCCCCACCTTCCCCCTTCCCTAAACCCAACCAATAGTATTTTGAAAAGCACCGATTGATGCGCCCACCCCCTTCTCTAAACCCAACCGCCTGATTTTTACCACGTTTTCAGATTTTACCATGTTCTCACCCTGTTATTACCTTGTTTATTTTATTTTTTGGCTTTTGTTTTTGTCTTACCTGCTTTCTGAAACCGATCTTCACAGGACTCGAATCCCAACTCTACTCTGCGTCTCAAGTACGCCGACTTGGTAAACTAACTAAGTGGTCAGCTGGTAAGCACAACAAGAAAAGGCGTCATACCACCCCATATCGTTCGTTTTAAAGAGAAAATGCTGCCATACGGGCTGCACGGTGGCACAGTGGGTACCATGTTCGCCTCACAGCAAGAAGGTCGCTGGTTTGAGCCTCAGCTAGGTCAGTTGGCGTTTCTGTGTAGAGTTTGCATGTTCTCCCCATGTTCGCGTGGGTTTCCTCAGGGTGTTCCAGTTTCCCCCCACAAAAAAATACCCCACCACCTATACCACATGTCTAAAAAAATGTGGTATTGGTTAATTGAGTAGGCTAAATTGTCCATGGTGTATGTGTGTGAATGAGTGTGTAAGGATGTTTCCCAGTGATGGGTTGCAGCTGGAAGGGTATCCGCTGCATAAAAACATATGCTGGATAAGTTGGCCGTTCATTCGGCTGTGGCGACCCCAGATTAATAAACAGACTAAGCCGAAAATAAAATGAATGAATTAATTAATTAATGCTGCCATACGTAGCTCTGGCTACATAATTTGCGATCTCCAGAAGCGTATATAAACTCTCAGAAATAAAGGTAGGAGAGCTGTCACTGGGGTGGTACCTTTTTCAAAGCTACACATTTGTACCTAAAGGGTCTCTATTAATGCCTCAAGGGTATTATTAGTATATTAGATTTTAGATATTAGATATTAATATTACATATTAGTACCTAGAAAGTACAAAAGTGTACCTCTTAAAATGTTTATATACTAATATAAGCTTTTGAGGTACCAATATGGACCTTAAGTACAAATGTGTAGCTTTTGAAAAGGTACCACCCCAGTGACAGCTCTTATACCTTTATTTCTGAGACTGTAGGGCTACATTTTCAGAATGAGCCTGTGTTGGATTTACCAGAATTCTTTCGCATTTTGGCACTTTGCAATAAATAACTGCTAAATGACCTAAACATTTGTTGTAGATTTAGTTGAGCATATTTATTTTTGTAGGATTTACATTGGTGTTCATCTGCTTTGCAATCAAACAAAGCAAAAATGTCATGCCTGAGAAAGCTTCTCTCAATGATACCAAACCAAAACACAAGAAAAGACTTTTGTCCTGAACAATGTCAACACGGGACACATAAAAACAAATGAAATCCATGTGAGCGGACACCAGGTCCTTTGAAACGAATACCCCGTCTGTGTATGGGTCGAAAAAGGGCTGAATCCAGCAGCTCTGTTAGTTAAATACACTTTTACCCATCATGGCTAAATACTCTAAACCCTACACTCAAAACAGCTGGATTTACACTAAGACAGTCTGAACCAATAATCCTTTGCCCCAGGCATCAAATAGGGCTTTACCCACAACAAATTACTGCTCCAAGACATCATATTTTGAAATCAGACCTACAGTGATACTTTTAAACCAACATAGGCTCAATCTGAAAACGTACCCCTATATACGTTTCTGGAGTTCGCGAAATATGTAGCCAAAAGTACGTATGGCTTCATTTCATTTTTAGAACAAACGCTATGGGGTGGTATGACGCTGTTCTTTTTCGCGCTTACCAGCTGACCGATTACCTCCATATGGATGGCTTTCCCGCTGTTACCAGTTTGTCCGGTTAGCTCGCCATGTATGTTGGTTGACTTGAGACAGAGACGAGTTAAGTCCGATGAGGAACAGTTCCAGAAAGCAGGTAAGACAAAAACAGAATCCAAAAAAAATAAAATAAACAAGTAAATAACAAGGTGAGAATGTGGTAAAACGTGGTTAAAATCAAGTTAGAGCTTTTCTTTTTCTGGATTGCTTTTTTAAATTGTCGGTTGGGTTTAGGGAAGTCAATCTGTGCTTTTGAAAATACTATTGGTTGGGTTTAGGGAAGGAGGAGGGAGGGTTAGTTGATTGGTCAGTCAGTCATTCAGTCAGTCAAACAGTCTGTCAACAGCGGCCTCTGGTGGATTTACGTGAGAACAACAGGAGCAAATGGCACTCGCAAGAGAAATTTGAGATCTGAAAAGCATACACAGCTGCCTCTGGTGGATTCGCGAAAACAAAAAGTGCAGAAAAACGTAGGTTCTGGGACGTATTTGGCGCTCTCCAAAAATGTATATAGAGGTACATTTTCAGAACGAGCCTGGGTTGTTTTAAACCATTTCAAATTGACAAGTATGTTGTGTTTTCAAATCTGGACCTACAAAAGAGTTTGAAATGAACTTTTCACAGTTACCAGCCATTCAGAATTTTTAAATGCCAATAAAAAACATCAGTAATAATAATTAGTAATGATTAAATCTACAGCTTAGATATAAAAAAAAAATCGATCTGATTCTTAATAATTGTTTGCAAGAAAAAAGCTAAATTTGGGAACTATTTATCTTCAGTGTCCTTGTTTAATGTATTTAATATAGTAATAACAGGTAGTACATTTAGTAAATAAATATTATTCAGTTGTTTTCTGTATAGTTACACTGTAACAAGAACATTAAAATATGTGTAAGCCAAAAAATTTGGTAATTTATCTTAAAAACTCTAAGAGCAAATATTTAGGCCCCGTTTACACTAACACATAGTTTTAATACAGCGTTTTAGAATATAAACGATCCGCGTCCACACTGGCGTTTCACTTAGCATTCCTGAACAGCTCTCCATCCACACTACACCGCTAAAAATGCACATCATGTGACCAAACACACACATTCTGCATGCACTGTAGCGTATGTGGGCGTCTGAGCTCCAGGCAGTCAGCGGGTGCTTTGAGCACAAAACCCAAGGTGAGAGCAGTGCACGTCAGACTGTTCATTAAGGATCTACCGCTGGATTTAATCATCACTATATTTGTTAAACGTGATATTTAATTCATCTAACGACATATTCCCACGACTTTGGTCTTTTGAATCTATTACTTGTTCTCAGGTAACGTGTTTTGGCTGAGCGCAAAGATAAGTTAATATATTAATGTATGTAACCACGTACACTGATTCTGCATATCTGACTCATTGCTTACATTTATTTCCTATAATGTATAAACTTATTGTATGCTATACTTTTATAATGCTCATTACTGATATTTAAAACTGATATTCAGCAAAAGAGAGGGTATGTTTCGTATTTTCAATGAAAATGAAATGAGGAAGTTATGTTATAGGCTCTGTTTCGTTATTTATATGCATACAGTGAAGATGATGGTCATATAAATATGTAGCTACACAACGCCTCAACATTGTTGGTGTCTGTTAAGTTGTTAATATCAAAATGAAAATAGGCAGTTCATTACATCATGTTTTCATTTTATTGTTAAAAAAGTAAAAGAACGTAGCCTGGGTGATGTGGATGGGGTTATAAAGTACACTTTTCCCTTTAAAGATTTACCCGACGTGTGCTTGGGACTGGAGTTTGTTTTCCATATCAAACTTGCGAAGTCTGAACTTACAAGGAGAGGATGCAAGATGTAAGATGTGTAGGCTACTTAATATTGAGGAAAAAGCCCCAATCAGATTGACTGTCTGCAGCCACGCCTCAGTTTTCAGATGTCTCCGTTTTCCCCCATCCACACTGACATGGCATAACCATAGCAAAACTTAGGCTTTTAAAAAACTAAAACGTATTAGTGTACACGGGGTCATAAATAGCTCACTTCAAATTGAATGTTCAATGGTAAACACTGAAGATAAGTAAATAGGCTATAAATTCAAAAAGGGATTAGCTATTATTTCACAGACTGGTTGCGCCATTCTGTATGTGCATTCAAGGTGCTACTTCAAAACAGTTAATCTAATCAGCAGCATACAGGCAAAAGTTCACTTTTTCTCATGGTGGCTTTGAGTTGAAATGAGTTTAAAGTAAAAAAAGTCAACTCAAAGTGAAAGGGACATCAAAAGCTTTTATACTTTAAGGTTGTGGCTTCTCTCTCAGTTTGCAAACCTCTTTATGCTTTATTTTTCTAATGTTTGATCTTTTACGGGGGAGGGCTCTGATAATTATTACATACAAATTGAAAGAATCATAACCTGAAAAATTGGCTAAATCATTGATATGCATTGTCCACCACTGTAGATTTTCACTCACATTTAGTAGGTTTGTTGGTGTTCATTCCAATAACTGATCTACACAGTTTTGTTTCGGGCAAGTAAGCTAGGGGTGTGTCTGGAGGTTCAGGGTCTTTTGATTGACATTTATTACTAGAGTTTGAAACAGAATGTAGTTGACTTTTGATAGGTAATTTGCAAAAGTATACTGTTGCTAAGGCATGTCAAACGTCTTTGAACCTTTTAGCAAAAATACATTTTCTATTCAATTTTATATACAGTTGAAGTCAGAATTATTAGCCCCCCTTTGAATTTTTTTTTTTTTTTAAATATTTCCCAAATGATGTTTAACAGAGCAGGGAAATTTTCACAGTATGTCTGATAATATTTTTTCTTCTGAAAAAGTCTTATTTGTTTTATTTCGGCTAGAATAAAAGCAGTTTTTAATTTTAAGGACAAAATTATTAGCCCCTTTAAGCTAATTTTTTTTTCAATAGAACAAACCATCATTATACAATAACTTGCCTAATTACCCTAACCTGCCTAGTTAACCTAATTAACCTACACTGTAAAAAATGGCCGTGATTTCAACGGTAAAAAACTGTAAAAATGCTACAGTAAAAATCCGTAACCTGGTTAACCGTATGTTTCCTTAATATATACGGCGAATAACCGTAAATTGACTTTCCCAGAATTCCCTGCATGGCACATCACTTTTTATGCTTTTTGTTGACATTACTATGGATCTTTTTAGTTTTTCCCCATCAGTAATGTACATTAGAGATTTATGTTACATCTAATGTTGATAAACAATGAATTATTTCATGACTTTAATTTTATGCGTGTTAACATACTGGTGTTTAGTAGCTGTGTAAAGGACACTGAGCACCTTCTTCTCACTGATACACTTTTCTGCTTGTGGGAAAAGTTGTTTGTGATAAACTTTGGTTCATTATGTATGAACTTTCTCATCACCACCTGCATATGGCTGTGTTAACGTGTCTATCTGTGTAACAAAAGATGTGTAGATGTTGCTAATCAATAAACAAACATATTACCTCTATAAATTAAAGATATATGGTAGTTTGCTGTAAAAATTAGAAATTACTTTTACGGTTTGTACTGTACTTTTAACGGTTAAATACTGGCAACCACAGCTGCCGTTTTTTTACCGTAAATTTTACGGATTTATTTTTTACAGTGTAGTTAAGCCTTTAAATGTCACTTTAAGCTGTATAGAAGTGTCTTGAAAAATATCTAGTTAAATATTATTTACTGTCATCGTGGCAAAGATAAAAGAAATCAGTTATTAGAGATGAGTTATTAAAACTATTGTGATTAGAAATGTGTTGAGAAAATCTTCTCTCTGTTAAACAGAAATTGGGGAAAAAATAAACAGGGTAGCTAATAATTCAGGAGGGCTAATACTCCTGACTTCAACTGTAACTACATTTTTAATCACTGGACCTTCAGGAGTAAGACTGGACAACATTGAGTAAGCTTTTAATGGTAGAGACACGCCATTAAACACTAAACCAAACAAAAGGTAATGAAGGAATGAAAACTGTTTCTGAGGAATGTTAACTTTGGTGTTGTAATGCACTAAATTAGGACAAAACTAAATAAAAAAGACTAGTACACACCAGACAGACTAGTCAACAGCAACCAGCATGTAGGCATGTTTTCTTTCTCAATGAGCTCAACCAGCTTTTTGACATGCAGAATTGGACAAAAACTGCTGACTATGTCTGATTAAAACCCAAATAAAATTAAAGCTGACCAGCATTCAAAAACACCTGCCATTGCCTGCTGGCCACCTATCAGCTGGTGTGTTCCCAGACTTAAAGATGAATCTGTTAGGCAGTTCATACCTCTTTAGTCTTGATCACCCTGCCTTCCTTCTGCAGGCCACAGATCTGTTTCTGTAGTCGGAGGTTGTGTTCTTGTAGCTGTCCAATCTTCTCTATGAGTTGGCAGATGTGCTCTAGGTACCCCAGTCCAGAGCCCAGTGGGTTGGATTGACTGGCCTGGTTCACCTGGTTGACAAGACGAAACGGAGACAAAATCAATTTATTATTATTTTGTTTACTTTTGTGACGCTGGACACTGGGACTGCTCCCTTGGAAAAAGACCCCCCACTTCTCTCTGGACAATAGGTAGACTCTAAATAAAGGGATTACTGAGATGTTTATGTATACCATAGGGGGTTAAGCAACTTTTGTAGAGTAAGCCAACAAGAACAGTGTGAACAGCATCCTATTGTTTGAAAGCCAATGGCTCATTTGATGGGCTAATGAACACAAAGCAAAGCAAAGGTTCTTACAGTAAAGATCATTCCAGAAGCATGCCTGCATGTCTTCAGGTCAACCAAATGATTTTTATAGTGATGATGTAAGGCATAATAATCTCCACCCACTGTTTAATGCAAAAAAAAAAAAAACTTTTTACAATCACTGTGAAATTCTTAATATGATTCATAACAGCTATGAACACAGATTCAGGCAAACAATGACACTATTTTCCAATAGTTTGCAACATTTAAAGAGCCCCTATTATGGGTTTTTTAAAATGGCCTTCCATGCAGTGTGTAACACAGCTCTAAGTGAAGTGAAATATCCAGCTAAGGCTTAAATCTGAAAGTGCACCGTGTTTAAAACTATTGTTTCATCTATAAAAGAGTCGACTCATAATGGTTCAAATGAATCGCCGTGGTAATGAGTCTTTAGTCATGTCAGCGTGACGCCGAAACGGAACTCAAGTCCCGCCCATTTGTTGCGTGCGCAGACCAGGGACAATTTAAACCCCCGGCCAGAAACACTGTAGAAAGAAAAAGAGGAAGACAAACACTGTAGCCGATCCCAGGTGAATCAAGTCGCGTAGACGCTGTGCACTGAAGTGTGAGGAAAAGTTAGTGTTGTTTTCCTTACCCAAAGATGAGGCTGTGAAGAGTCAGTGGTTGAAGTCTATTTTTGCAAAAATACCTCAGCATTGTAGCCCCAGCCTTGTGCTGTGTTCCTGTCATTTTTCTGACGAGTGCTTCAGCAATCTACATGCTTACAACGGGGGATTCATCAGTCATTTGTTAGAGGAAGGATCAGAAAAGACTATTGATGTATGGGACATCAGTTTCCTCCTCCATTTCACAAGTGTAAGTAAGTGAGATTAAAATGGTTGCCTGCTTGTTTTTTCTAGCTTGTAAATTATGTATTTAATTGTGTTTTGTTACTTGTAACCGCTTGTAGTATCTCTGGTTAACTCTATATTCTCATATTGCATCTAAAACCATGTTGAAAACACGATGCGTGCCGCTGTGTTTACGGATTTAAATGCGTTTGTGAGCTTGCGATCCACTGCCGTTTGTCATTGCAATGGGCACCGTCAGCTGTTCCTACACACGTACAGCGGTCAAGTTTCAAAATAGTTCAGCTTTTGCCGCTGTGTGGATTAATAGTGAATGTGTGTCACTGCTTTTACTTATGGTTAAGAATAGAGCAATATGCTGGTGTTTAACTGCATTGTCTTAATGCACTTCTGCACTGGGCTCTCACATACACTCTGCACTCTGACTACCTCAGAATTGTTTATAAGCCGTGGAGGGCATTTCTCTCTGTCTCACGCTAAATGCAGTTGACCAATCAGTCCACCAGCAGACTGGGTCATCGGACCAATCAGCGCAGTTTAGCCTCATGCTAAAGCCTGGTTTATTCTTCAGCGTCAAGTGATCGGCATGACCCACGGCGCAAGCCTCGCGCGTAGCCGTGCATTTATACTTCTGCGCGCTGTTTCTGTTTCTCTGCAATACACTTCCGAAATGCTAGCTGACAGTAGGTGTTTATGTTTCTCTATGTCGAGTTTCTTCGCTGGTGTTTTGTTTTTCTGAACACTTCCTTAATGTACAAGTGGCTCAAATTCGCTCATTTTGATGCGGGAACCGGCGGACGTGCAACAACTTTTATCATAAGGTAAACACAAAACAACAGTCTCCATCAGGAGCTCCTTCGGGACTCCACACTTGTAAACACTCGCTGCATCGGGCGCGCGGCTCTCACCTCCACCCACACTCGTCAGCGCTACCAAGCCGACCAATCACAGAGCTTGCGCTACGCGTAAGCTTTACATTTTTTGAGAGGTGCGCGTCAACGTCAGCGACGGCCACGGCGAGGGGCTATCCACGCGTAGGCTGGGCCGTAGCATACGCGTGCGCTTGACGCAGAAGAATAAATCAGCCTTAAGGAGGGGTTTGGGAACAAATGAATCGCTGAACGAATCATATGGAAGTTGTTGGGATAATTAGGTAATGAAAGTGTTTTTTGAGCTTGCATGCATATCAGACTGTTGTTGGAGACCCCCAAAACCAAAATTTAAAAAACCCAAAGATTTTTTAATGCATAATAGGGGCTCTTTAATTTAGTAATTTAATTGAGGACAATTTTCAGTAGTCAAGAGTACAACCTTGATAATTAAAACCAATACTGAAAATGTTGTGTATTTAAATGGATTTAAAATTAATATTTACAGTACATATTGCACAATCCCAGTGCAGACTTTTGGTTCTAACTGAAAAGATGAAAAAGTTTTTGGGTTTTTTCAGTAGCAAGTCGGGAAAAATTGTACCTGCAATGGTTATTTTGCTCATGAATCTAAAGGTAACTAGTTTAAAGGGTGTGATTTATCTGTAGCAAGTGTTTTATCTCCTGGCATTTATTTGTTGACTCATCCTTCCTTCATTGGTTGCAAAGGTGCAGACGTGCACGTTTTTGAAAAAAAAAATCAAAAGAAATTTTGAACAAATATTTATACAATCATCAACATTCCAAAAAGTGTCCCAACAAAAGCAGGATGTGAGTTCAGTCCTCAGGCCTTTTCCCTCCGAAAGCTTTTCCGTGCCACTTACGTCCAATCCAGTCCCAAAGCCCAGCATTAATGGAAACACAGGGGCTAAACAATAGTAGACATGACGGAGAGATGAAATACTAGAAGCTGACATCATTCGTTTCCTCAGACAGAGTGTGAGATCCTTGGCAGGTCACGCTTCTCCCGTGACCATGAACTTTTCTCATGCCTTTCTGGTAATAGTATTTTATTTACAATCATAATTCCATCAATGCTCAAATTAATTTGTAGCTTTATGAATCAAAATTATACATAGATCTTGTTAAAGATCTCACCAATGGCACTAGTAAGCCACAGAAGTCTAATAATAATAATCTTCTGGTGAGGAAAGGTAGAATACAGTAAGCAAAAAAAAAAAACATTACTATTTAAAATAGGTATAGATTCCCTGTTTACAGCTGGAATTCAAATGCATTTTAGTTGATCTTATCACAAGTAGATCAGAGAGACACATTTCTTTTTATACCTGATGTTTTAATGAATCTATCCCAGCTAGCAAAATTCATGTGCCTCAAATTCAGCCCACACCAGACACTTACATTCGGCCCACATACCGCATGGAATGATGGCACTTGGGAGGTCAGCTCCTGTTTGCCAGATTTAAGCCACAATTAAGCCTTAGCAATACTACATATCAGCCAGAATTCAACCAAACGAACCAGAACTGACCCTATTCTGGGCCACAGTTTGCTTTTATTCTCACCCAGATCCGGCCCACACCAGACACTTAAATCTGGCCCACATACTGAATGGAATGATGGCTCTAGAGTGGTCTGCTCCTATTTGCCAGATCTTGGCCACAAATTAGCTATAATACTCCCCATATCTGCCATGTCAAAGAGCTATGGTTTGATCCCTATAATTATCAAATGATCACTGTACTTTATCTTTACCAAAAGTGACCTATCATATGTTTTAGGACAGGGGTGTCCAAACTCTGTCCTGGAGTTTAGCTCCAACTCTAATCAAACACACCTGAATCATCTAATTAAGGTCTTACTAGATATACTAGAAACATCCAGGCAGGTGGGTTGAAGCAAGTTGGAGCTAAACTATGCAGGACACCAGCCCTCCAGGACCGAGATTGGACACTCATGTTTTAGGATAACAGTACCATACTTGCCACATCTTACCACAGCTGCTTTGAGCTCACACCATCTTTAGCCAGAGATACTTGCCCATATTTGTCATATCTCATCTGGGCAACTATAGGCTCACAGCCACATTAGCCAGAGCTTACTGTGCCGAATATTTTCCAAAAGTGGTCCACATATGTTTTAAGATAACTGGGCCACATTTTTCATACCTTCTCTGGGCCACTATAGGCTAACGGCTACATTAGCCAGAGTTTACTGTGCCGAATATTTGCCAAAAGTGGCCCACATATGTTTTAAAATAACTGGGCCACATTTGCTATATCTTCTCTGGGTCACTTTGGGCTAACAGTCATATTAGCCAGAACTTACTCTGCCAAATATGCGCCAAAAGTGGCCCACATATGTTTTAAGATAACTGGGCCACATTTTCCATATATTCCCTGGGCCACTATAGGCTAACAGTCACATTAGCCAGAGTTAACTGTGCCGAATATTTGCCAAAAGGGACCAACATGTGTTTTAAGATAATTGGGCCACATTTGCTATATCTTCTCTGGGCCACTTTAGGCTAACAGCCACATTAGCCAGAGCTTACTGTGCCGAATATTCGCCAAAAGTGGCCAACATGTGTTTTAAGATAATTGGGCCACATTTGCTATATCTTCTCTGGGCCACTTTAGGCTAACAGCCACATTAGCCAGAGCTTACTGTGCCGAATATTCGCCAAAAGTGATCCACATATGTTTTAAGATAACTGGGCCACATTTGTCATATCTTCTCTGGGCCACTTTAGGCTCAAAACCACATTAGCTAGAGCTTACTGTGCTGAATATTTGCCAAAAGTGGCCCACATTTGTTAAAGGATAACTGGACCACATTTGCCATGTCTTCTCTGGGCCACTATAGGCTCAGATCCACGTTAGCCAGAGCTTACTGTGCCGAATATTCACCAAAAAGTGGCCCACATATGTTTTAAGATAACTGGGCCACATTTTCCATATCTTCTCTGGGCCACTATAGGCTAACAGCCACATTAGCTGGAGTTTACTGTGCCAAATATTTACCAAAAGTGGCCCACATTTGTTAAAGGATAACTGGGCCACATTTGCCATGTCTTCTCTGGGCCACTATAGGCTCAAATCCACATTAGCCAGAGCTTGCTGTGCCGAATATGCGCCAAAAGTGGCCCACATATGTTTTAAGATAACTGGGCCACATTTTCCATATCTTCTCTGGGCCACTCTAGGTTAACAGCCACATTAGCCAGAGTTCACTGTGCCGAATATTTGCCTAAATATTAACGGCCTAAATATGAATTGGAATATTTGGCCCCCTTTTGCCTTTATACAGGTGGGCTACTTTAGGTTCACATTCATTTGGTCTGGGCCGAAGGAAGACCACCAGTGCCGCATAACTGCCTAAAGTGGCCCACATTTGTATGTTATCTGGGTATTTGTCCATTTTCATCCACATTCCTGAATTGTTACAGAATATGGCCTAGAGGTGGGTGTATGGGTGGGTTTTGATCTAATTATGTAAATTAAGCTCACAAAATATGAATGAAAAAGGAAACAAGGTCAAATTAAATTTTTTATATTTGTTGATGAACTACACTGAAGGCTGTGGCGTCCTCGATGATGAGTCAAGAGCACAAGACTGATCACTTCAAATATCCCAGTGACAGACAAATCTCTGCATAGATCTCTTTGGCTACAATCACCAGGTGAGCTACTTGGACCTGCGACTGAGCCTGATTTCTCCCAAGGTTTGTTCTGCCACTGTCACTTCTGACTTGCTTGATTGGGACCAGTGGAGCTGTTCTTCAGTGGATCATCCTTCAGAAGAGACGTTTGTATTAAACTGAACTCAATACGTTTTAATTTAGCTAGAACTACACCAGCTTTTTTCCACTACTACACTGCAAATTTCATTTCAAATTTCAACATATACTCATATAATAATCCTCTACTTCTGTCAATTAAATATAACAAGCTACAACTGAAACACAGTGTAATCTTTCAGGCTTTATGTGAACGAACAACAGTCATTCTCTTATTCACATTCAAAGTGGCAGCCAAACAGGTGGCACATAACCAGGTGCTCCCTCATAAAATAACATCCAGCACTGGTACTTCACGTAGTACATGGTGAAGCCAAAAACTGTAGCATGCCTTCGTGAATGCAGAAAAATGACAGATCTTATCTACTTCCTTTGCCCAGGATCCCAAGTGGCCCAGGAGAAGGGAAGACACAAAGGTTTGGGAAAGCCCCACTCCCTTTCTCCACCTCCTTCCCTTCTAAATGTGGAAGATTTGTGTTTCTCACGTGCTCTTCTGAACAGACTAAGAAACAAAAGTGGGGAAAGTGTTGATAATAAAAAACATGGAGATATTTTTTTCTATAAAGCTGTTAACACTTAAGATTGACGTTATAGTTATTGATTGTGTATGGTGTGAATGAAGTGTAGCTCTCTCTGCTGTGAGGATGTGGTTTTTTAACCGCATTCTGAAGATCAAAACAAACTGAGGAAAACAACTGTGCATATGCCTCTGGGCTGGATTGCAAAAACAATATTTTTCTAATTGCATAACCTCTGTATTACCAAATATGAGGAAATATATCATAACTCCATTAAGGCGTGTCTGAGAAAATAATCCTTTATTATTATTTTTTTTTTTTTTTTCACTGAGTTAAGTTGAAAGCAATAGTTAATGTGACACCAGTGGAGAGGAATCAGGCTCCAGATGTGATTCAGAAATATCATTCAGGAAAATGTTTTCAACTTCATGCATATAGATATGGGAACTGATTAGATAACAGAATAGCAACAGATCTTTTCTTCCATTATTCATCTTATTATTATATGGGACATGCACACAGTGGATACATGTTTATCAGATTTCCAAACATTAAGCCTATATCGGATTGTTACCACTGGCCTGAAGGAGATTTTTTTAAAAGGTCTCTATACACTCTGTAATGACAGATGTACAGTACACTGTATATCCCGCTGTTGTAATTACTAATATTAAGTTAATATAACTTGACATTACTTAAAATACCAAGTTTTGACATCATAACTTAAACAGTGTGTTTAACTTACTCATTAGGCAGCAAAAAACTTTTGATTAATATTTTAAGTTCTCTAAACTAAACATTTTCATTCCTTCATTCATTTTCTTTTGGACTTAGTCCCTTTAATAATCTGGGGTCGCCACAGCGGAATGAACTGCCAACTTATCCAGCATATATTTTACGCAGCGGATGCCCTTCCAGATGCAACCATCACTGGGAAACATCCATACACACTCATTCACACACATACACTACGGCCAATTTAGCTTACCTAATTCACCTATACCGCATGTCTTTGGACTGTGGGAGAAACCGGAGCACCCGGAGGAAACCCACGCGATTACGAGGAGAACATACAAACTCCACACAGAAATGCCAACTGACCCAGCCGAGGCTCGAACCAGCGACTTTCTTGCTGTGAAGCGAACGTGCTACTCACTGCACCACCATGATGCCTGCAACTTAACATTTTAATTTCTTTAAACGATTCACCATGTCTGTTTAAAATGATTGGTTGCACTTAAAATTCTGCCTTGACAACCACGCTGATTGGTTGATATACAGTTGAAGTCGGAATTATTAGCCCCCCTGTTTATTTTTTTCCCCAATTTCTGTTTAACAGAGAGAAGATTTTTTAAATACATTTCTAAACATAATAGTTTTAATAACTCATCTCTAATAACTGATTTATTTTATCTTTGCCATGATGACAGTACATAATATTTGACTAGATATTTTTCAAGACACTTCTATACAGCTTAAAGTGACATTTAAGTTAGGCAAGTTATTGTATAACGTTGGTTTGTTCTGTAGACTATCGAAAAAAAATATAGCTTTAAGAGGCTAATAATTTTGACCTTAAAATGGCTTTTAAAAAATTAAAAACTGCTTTTAATCTAGCCAAAAAAAAAACAAATAAGACTTTCTCCAGAAGAAAAAATATTATCAGACATACTGTGAAAATTTCCCTGCTCTGTTAAACATAATTTGGGAAATATAAAAAAAAAGAAAAAAATTCAAAGGGGGGCTAATAATTCTGACTTCAACAGTATGTTATATGACACAAGGTGGTCATTTTGTTTGTGATGCTGAATTTTGCTGAAGAGCACCAGGACAGAGTTACTACCTGAACCCATCTGACGAAAGAGAAAAGTTAAATTAATAAGTAGATATTTAATGGCTTATATACATTTTTCTTAATTGATATACACACAGGGGCATCACGGTGGCACAGTGGGTAGCGATGCCACCTCACAGCAGGAAGGTCACTGGTTTGAGCCCTGGCTGGGTCAGTTGGCATTTCTGTGTGGAGTTTGCATGTTCTCCCCAATGTCCGCGTGGGTTTCCTCCAGGTGCTCCGGTTTCCCCAACAAGTCCAAAGACATGCGCTATAGGTGATTTGGGTAAGCTAAATTGTCTGAAGTGTATGGCTGCGTCCGAAACCGCCTACTACTCAGTAGGTAATGCATTTGAATTTAAACGTACTACTCGGCCGTTAGAAAAGTACGTTCTATACAGTATGAATGTAAGAAGTATGAATGGAATTCGGACGTTCTACATTCGCCATTTTGTTATGGTCACAAGACCTACCTGCGTCAGTCGATTCACTCCCATTCATGAATTCTCTCGTGGAGCATCATGGGATAGCGCAGCGTGCATGGGATGCGCACTTCAGAATCTCGCCGGAAGTAGTAAGTCATCCGGGTACTTTTCGCATCCTGATTTTCGAATTCTATGAATTCGGACATACTACTCAGCTCGCATACTGATTTTAGCGTACTGTATAGTATGGAAGTATGCGGTTTCGGACGCAGCCTCTGTGTGTATGTCCTGGTCCTCCATGTTGGAGGTTGAGTGTTGGGCTAACAATCCACCTCGTAAAAATGAGATGTTACGAAACACCAACATGGTGTGGCTAAACTTTGATATAAACGGCCCTGGGAGTAAGCAAGTAAGAAAAGAATATAAAAGCTGAAATATTTGGAAGTTCAATCTATTGGCCATTTTAAGTTATCTGTACTTAAACATTTCTGTTATCTGTAATTAAACCTTGAATTTAATTCAATGAAGATATTACATTTGGTCAACTGAATTAAATGAGTTGTGGATTTCCCATTACTCCAATTAACTGAGGGAATCACTTTCCTCAAATCATTTGAGTAGTCTCAACTTATTAGGGTTTACAGTGTACTGATATGTACTTTGATTTTAAAGAAGATTCTGGAATGTTCTAAAGAGTTAACAATTTATTTTCTCTTACTGTCTTACTGTGTTATTGTGTTAATTGCTAAATTATTTCTTATATCTAATATTTCTTTTGTGATTTACAATGCAGATTTTCAAAGCAACTTAAGTTAGAGAATCTCAGAAATGGACTTAAGTCAGATTGTTTTTTAAAGCAGCTAGCTCTAAAAGACAATAGTGTTGTCAAAGCCCTGCTCACACTGTGCGATTGCAATCACAATTTGGTTGTCGGAGACAAATTTGGGAAATACTAGATTCCAGTAATTCTATGCTAAAATTTGTGCTCTTTGCTAATTTGACATGTTCACGAACAGCCACTTAGTGTGGTTTATTTATAAACTAATTTTGAGAGGATCACGTGCTTATGATCAACACGGCTGGCACCTTATCAGCTCCGTAATCTGCCCTATTAGATGATTACGGACACACTATAAATAACCAGAGATTTCACTTCAGGTATCTTCGTCTCGAAGTCCCCCCCTCCTTCCACCCCTACTTCCACCCTTTCCTATAGGGCGACACGGCGGCCCAGTGAATAGCACTGTTGCCTCACAGCAAGAACGCCACCAGTTCAATCTCCCATTGAGCCGGTTGGCGTTTCTGTGCGGAGTTTTCATGGTCTCCCCGTGTTCGCGTGTGTTTCCCCCGGGTTCCCCGGTTTCCTCCCACCGTCCAAAAACATACACCTTAGTCAATCGACTAAACCAAATTATTGCCTAAGACAACTTTAGTTTACACTTTTCACACGCCGATAAGCGCGGGAGTTCTCGAGACCTTCCTGAGCTCGAACTTCCCTCTCGCCCTTCTAACGGGAGGGAGCCCCGGGCTCGAGGATATACGAGCTCAGGGCTCTCTCCCGGGACAGCATGCCAATTACGCTTTATTGATCATCAGCTAAGTGTGAACTCTTGAAATGGGCATTGCAATAAAATTTCCCCTTAAATTAAGTTCTGGCAGTCTCCGAATATTGCAGACACTTCAGCTCTAACTGTCAAACCAAGAACCAATAGCTCCAAATACTCAGTCAGCACAATGTCAAAACAGTTCTGATTTTAATTTTAAGGTTGTGAGCAAAATGGTGGCTACAGTTTGTTTAAGTTTGCTATGAGGTATCATGTCAGAATGCAGGATAGTGAAAGTGTCAACGATGGATGATGTTAATCTTTGTGTGAGTTTCCTCCCTTGTCCATGTTTGACATCTTACAGTCTAACGTGGAGATTACGTCCGTGCAGTCTGACATGCTACAATTGTTTAGGATTATTACAAATCCCACAATGTGGCTTTAGATAATGTCAGGATTTAAATGATGGTTCAGTTTAGATCAATAACAACTGTGAAGATTATCAATTTGAACGAAGGTCATTTCAGTTATAATGGGCAATAGTGCCATTATTCAGCTCAAGTCAGTTCAATGTTGATTCAGTTTAGTTCAATTCTAGGCTTGATGATAAGGTTTATCACTTTATTTAGTTCAGTTAAAAAAAAATTGTAATTTAGTGTGGTTATAATGATAAATATCTGAAAGTTAAGTGACATTAAACAGACTACCTGGTTTACTTTATGCCCATTATTGTACCACACGGTGACTCCTGTTATTCTGTTAAACTCCTGTGGGAAATGCATCAAGCTTTGGTTCTTCTTGAAGTTAGCACAACTTTTCCAGCTGTTGTTCTGGTGATTACGAGACTAAAACAAAGATGATATTGCTGACTGAAATGATGTCTTATAAAATAAGCCTTGTGTATTTATCCAAAGAAGTCCTTCTAGACCAAGAAGATGTGTTGATATCCTGCATTTTTCTGTGCATCTAAAAGCCATTGAAAACCTTTCAAGTGTCATGACCTGTTACGTCACATTTCGAGGTGTCAGCCAAAAGCTTGAAGCTGGATGTGGCGCACACAGTGCCGGTCTCCATGCCTCATCTATCATTAGATTAAAGTCGCACACACTTTAGAAATGTTTGCTTTATGACTATGTTTATATGCTACAGCTGAGGAATTCAGCTCCTCAACTGTAGCCTTCCTGGGGGTGGCTGAGGGGGGCAATAAGGGCAAGAGCAATTTGGCTGTCTTCATTCCTCCCTGACACCATAGTTTGCTCTGCCCCATGCATCCGTCAACTCAAGACTCTAAAATTCTTTTAATGTCCTATAGACCCAGAGAGACTCACATATGCATGCTATCTGGCAACCAGCCAGACACATGCATCTGGTTGACAATCAAAGTCTATAATCTCTTTTTTATTTCCCAATTCCATTATAAAAACTGTGAATAAGCCTGTCTACAAGTTGGCCCTTCACTGATCCATATCTGATTGCTCAGGCCACACATAATTTGAGCCTACAGGACTCAGCTGAATTTGGAAATTGTGCATCATCTGCCCCTTGTGTATTCATTTCTCAAATATTCGAGCTAATTTGATAATGCTTTCATCCTTCGATAATAAATAAAAGATAACTGGTTACAAACAACATTTGCTGCAGATTTTATTTGACTCCTTTATGGAAAAAACTGCAATTTTTAAAGATAACAAACATCCCCTTTACTCAGCTTTTGAAATGTTACCATTAGGATGCAGGTTTAAAATTCCAGCTCGAAGAAATGCTGATACAAAGTCATTCATCCCAATTGCAGTTGTTGTATTAAATTAGATGACTGTTTAATGTGAATGGTGTGGTTGTTAAGAATGATCTACAGTAATATGTATGGAGCTAATTTGTTTTTAAGTTTTTAATTCATGTTGGTGTCTTGTTAAAGACAAATTTTCTTTCTGTGGCAAGCAGAACAAACAATAAAGTCTAAACTAAACTAAATTAAACTAAAAACAGTTTTCTGCAATTGCTGAGGGACAAAGGGCTTATGAAGTCAAACCATGAAATGTCTCTGCATCTGGTCAAAATGTGGAGTGTTCAAAGGGAATTAGTGCTAACTCTGTACTGGGCTTTGTAGCACTAGTGGCAGTGGAGATGTTAACTCCTCTACTGTGAGCTCATAAAATTGTTCTTTTTAAACTAATAAAACATCAGATTAAGGGCTCTATTTTAACGATCTAGGTGCAACGTCTAAAGTGCAAGGCGCAAAAGCATTAAGGGCATGTCCGAATCCACTTTTGCTATTTTAGGAACAGAAAAACACGCTCTGTGCAGCGGTGCATGGTCTAACAGGGTTGTGCTTATTCTCTTAATGAGTTATAGGTGTGTTTTGAGAATAAACCTATCAGAGTCTCATCTCTCATTCCCTTTAAGAGTCAGTTGCGTCGCGCCATGGCGCATTTGATATTTACATGGGGGACTTTGTAAGTGGAAAAACTGAACGCTTCACTAGCGAGAAAACAGTTAAACAGACCATCTGCAGCACGAGGATAAAGAACGAGCCTCCTCCAGTCAGCATTTACTTTCTCTTCGTGGAGTAAGGAGACAGTGGAAACTCACTCCACTGAGGATCCTGCATGTTTTAAGCAATGTGTAAGCAAGGCGCACAACTAACGTGCTCTGCGCTGGACTTTAGACCTGCTTTCAGCTGGTCTATTGCACAGTTTATTTTAGTTCCTCAAAATAGCAACGTGCCAACAATGCGCCCTAACACACCACCTTTCTAGTCTGGAACACCCATGAGTCCACAAAGAGGTGCAAATGGATTTGCTATTTAAAAAACGTGGCGGAAAACAGGAAAATTAGGGTTGCGTTGGTCTGAACAAAGCAACATGTTGGGGCAAACACGTCTTGCGCCTTATTGCTCCAGGTGTATGATAGGACCATAAATGTTTCACCTTAAAAATTTTTAGCTATTACTATATTTTATTATTATATTTTATTATTAAAGCTGCAAGCAGCGATAAAAGGGACCTCGCACCCGGCCTCACCGCTGCCCGGTGGCCTTAGGTTGACAGAGAACAGTGGACAATAATAATTTAAGCTGATAAATATTAAAAAATCTGATAAAATCACAGATTTATAAATTTTTTTTTCTTTCAGCATGTGGCGCTATAACTGTGACTCAATATTGGCATGTGTATGTCTTCAGGAGAGAAATCTCGTTGAACCTTTGAATTTTCAGGCTGATCAGACAATGTGTGGCTGAGTTATAAGTACTTTCTTTTCCATGTCTATACACTGAACTTTGGTAGTCTATCACGGACACGCCCTTTGACAAAAACTCTAGATCTTCACAATTTAATCTCACAAAGGCCTTTGGTTTATACTGACAAAACTTGCATTCGATATGATAAAATTTTTAAGAGGAGTTTGTAACAGTGTAAAACATGTCATTTCCTGTTTCCAGCAGGTGGCGCTATAACTGTAACTGGATATTGGAAAACGTATAAACGTGTTCAGATCAGGACTGTTATCAAAGGTGTGAATATTGAGGCAAGTCAGACAATGCACACCTGAGTTATAACAACTTCCAACTTCCTACGAAAACTCTAGATCTTCGCAATTTAACATCGCCAAGGCTTTTAGATGACAATATCTGATAAAAACCCTAGGAGGAGTTCGTTAAAAATCCAATGCCTGGAAATGGCAAGAACTGCACTTTTTCGGCAAAGGAAGTTAAACATATCCGACTTCCTGTTGGGTTTGAGAGTTCACTCCTAAAGACTTTTTGTAGGTATTGGCATGTTTGATGTGTGTGCCAATTTTCGTATGTGTGCGTGAAACACAGCTCGGGGGCCACTTCGTCAAAAGTGCATAGGTGGTGCTGTCAAGCCATTTTGCCACACCTACTTCCAAAAGTTATAATAAACGTAAATTTTTGCCACTTCTGGCATGTGTGCAAAGTTTCGTGAGTTTTCGAGCATGTTTAGACCCTCAAAATTGCAGTTCATTCTAGAGAAGAAAAAGAAAAAGAAACTGAGCAATTCAATAGGGCGTAGGTGCTCGGTCCCTAAATAAAAAATTGTCTGCCATGTAATCACTTAAACCTGCTATTTTCAGCTATCTGTAAAAGTTCCGTTCGTTTGTATATAATTGTTCTAAATGGGAGAATTTGGAATCAATTCAATTCTATGAGTTTCATTATTTTATTGTTCTACCGTCTTCTGTACGTCTGAGAATGAAATTAATAGCAAGTTTTCATTTTTGAATGAAGTATGCCTTTAAGAATGATTGCATTTAGTTTAATTCCACAATATATCAGTGTTGAAAGTTATCAATCAGTCTATTGTGATTGGAATACACCTGCTGTACATTGAAATCTTCACTGTAGCTCTGTGTCCTTCCTACCCTCATATGTTGGGAACAAATCAGATTAGAAGTGAGAGAGAGAGAGAGAGAGAGACAGAGAGAGGCCCTTTGAAGTTGTCATGTTTGAAGCGGATGGGAAAAAAAGCTCATAGTCCCTTTTCAATATCCTCTTCCTCAGGCCACAGAGCTCCATTAAACAGGCAAGGGAATTAGCTTATTAGCTGTGGTGACAGGTGATGATGAGGGCCAAGTTTACCGCCCTGGCTACCTGTCATCATAGCTCCCATAAAGTCGACCATTCGTATAAAAAAAAAAAGTTCAGTCGCTGGCCACCAAAAGACCTAGAAGCTATCAAAGAGGCATTATTTGGGTAAATATGTGAGTAATTTGAGCTATTTGACACCTGTTTGATGCATCCAGGGAGGCTTGGACGAGTATGGTAGACTGAGGGAAACAGTCCAGATGAGAGGCAATGGCTGTTCCAGCTGTAATCTGCACAGCAATCTGCATGCTCTCTCAACACAGATGAACAGGTGCTGTGTGATGTGGCGGCCACGTTAAAGGGAAGAGATCTGAAGCTTTCCCTGCAGTACATCCTCTAGGCTCTCAGTACTGTACTTCAGCACATCTCCCTCAGTGATCTGTTGTGGCTGCTGTGGTGGTTATCCTTAATTACATCATTTTACTCATCACATAGTTGCCACAGTTGAAGCTGACTTTCAAATGGTAAACCGCATTTGTATATTTTAAAAATTAAGATAAAAGTTAAATTACACAAATGTCACCAAAAATGTCAGCCACAGCCATATCACACTGCAGCCCAAGACTAAGCAGGGCTGAGCCTGGTCAGTCCCTGGAAGGGAGACCACATGGGAAAACTAGGTTGCTGTTGGAAGTGGTGTTAGTGAGGCCAGCAGGGGGCACTCAAAATGTGATCTGAGTGAGTCCTAATGCCCCAGTAAAGTGAAGGGGAGACTATACTGTCAGTAAGCACCATCTTTTGGATGAAACTTTCTGGTCATTAAAAATCCCATGGCACTTGGGAATATCCCATGGCACGTATCCTGAGCAGTGAAGTTTAATTTTAAACTAATTTCGAGAGGAGCACGTGCTCATGATTGACCCAGCTGGTCCACATTAGCTAATCATGATCTTCCAATCAAAGCACCCCAAGTCACTATATATATCCTCATTTCCTCTCTACAACTATCTTCATCTGGAAGAAACCCCCCTCCTCCCCTTCTTCCACCTTTATCCAGAATGGGCGGCACGGTGGCCCAGTGACTAGCACTCTTGCCTCACAGCAAGAATACCAATGGCGTCCGGTCCTTGCTGGGTCATCTGGTATTTCTGTGCGGAGTTTGCATATTCTCCCCGTGTCCGCGTGGGTTTCCCCCGGGTTCCCCGGTTCCCTCCCACTGGCCAAATATGCTCTATAATAAGCCTAAATCTTTTTCTAATGTCTTGCTCTCAAGAAGTTCACCTTGGCCTCAGGAGCGGGGGAGTTTGAGGTCGACCTGAGCTCAATTTCCCCTCGCCATGTGAAAGGGGGGAGCCCTGGGCCCGAGGATCCCTTGAGCTCAGGGCTCTCTCCCGGGACAGCATGCCAAACAAGCTATGTGATAAATCATGAGCTAAGTGTGAACTCTTGAAACTGCTGTGGTGGTCATCGTGGAGTGAGAGCATGAGACTGACTCCTGTGATGCTCCAAGGACAGACGAGTCTTCGCTGAGGTCCAGCTTCCTGCGCCTAGACTGCAGCTCTGCACAAGACGTTTGGCCACAGGAGAAATGGTCATGCCCAACTGAACCAGGTTTCTCTCGAGGTTTTTTAAATCTTCACTTTCACCAATTGGTAAAGTTTTTTCCTCGCCGATGTCGCCATGGTTCGGGATCTGTAGAGCTGCACATCGATGGAATTGCTCTTCAGTGTTTGGACTCTCAGTAGTGATTATTAACCCACACTGAACTGAGCTAAAATGAACTGAACTTAATCTCTGAAAACTGACACTGTTTCAGTTCACCATAATCTTCCATGTGAAGCTGCTTTGACACAATCTACATTGTATAAGCGCTATACAAATAAAGATGAATTGAATTTAATTGAATTGAACTTATCGTAACCCTGGTGTCCTGGCCATTGGCCCTTACCGATTATGGCCTCCCGTTCATCCCCATCCACCGAATTGGCAGTATCACTGTCTCTCCACTCTAAGCACACTGCTAAGCACACTGGCGCTGTTGTCCTGTGGCTGCCGTTGCATCATCAAAGGGGATGCTGCACACTAGTGGTGGGGTGGAGAGACCTTCTCATGATTGTGAAGCGCTTTAGGTGTATGGCCATACACAGTAAATGCGCTATATAAATACACATTACATTATATTACACTTATGGTTTTAATTTGGTCCAATGTAAAATCAAAGTTGTGTTAAAAATGCAAACAAAATAAAACTAGATGAAAAATAAACTTTGATGTTGGTTTGAGAAAGCCAACGTGACTGCGCTAGGACTGGGAATGGCAGTTGTAATGTAATGTGTATTTATATAGCGCATTAATTGTGTATGGCCATACACCCAAAGCGCTTCACAATCATGAGGGGAGTCTCTCCACACCACCACCAGTGTGTAGCATCCACTTGGATGATGCGACCGCAGCCACAGGACAACGGCGCTAGTGCGCTCACCACACACCAGCTATTGGTGGAGTGAAGAGACAGTGATAGACCAATGGGGGTGATTAGGAGGCCATGATGGGTAAGTGCCAATTGAGGGAATTTGGCCAGGACACGGGGTTTACACCCCTACTCTTTACGACAAGTGCCATGGGATTTTTAATGACCACAGAGAGTCAGGACCTCGGTTTATTGTCTCATCCGAAAGACGCCGCCCACTGACAGTGTAGTGTCCCCTTCACTTTTACTGGGGCATTCGGACTCACACAGACCACAGGTTGAGCGCCCCCTGCTGGCCTCTCTAACACCACTTCCAACAGCAACCTAGTTTTTCCCATGGGGTCTCCCATCCAGGTACTGACCAGGCTCAGCCCTGCCTAGCTTCAGTGAGTAACTGGTCTTGGGCTGCAGGGTGATATGGCTGTGGCAGGAAGGACAGCGGTTGCTAAGTGATTGCTAGGCAGTTGCTAAAATGTTTATGGCATTGTTAGGTGGTTGCTAAATGGCAATGCTCGTGTACATGTTTGATCAAGTGCTAATAGTAGGCATTTCTAGCATATGTTATTACATTTAGATAATCATAAATAGCATGTAGCTAATTGTTATTAGCACTTGGCTTCCATTATCATTGTTACCATGCATAGTACACAGGAAGTCCCATTTGCTAGCATGAGTCAAATGAGCCAATACCCAGGTCCCTATGATGTTCTGTTGTAGAGATATTGCTGTTTTTAAACAGTTGCTAGGTTAGCTTGTTTTGTTGCTATAGGGACATTGACAGGTTAGTGATGATACATCAAAGCTTCTTGCCAATATGAGTGATATAAATCAACCCCAATGTCTTTATGACAGTCAAAAACTGGACTTGAACAATTATTTCTTCCTGGTGTTGGGTTGCGGATGGAAGGGCATCCGCTGCATAAAACATATGCTGGATAAGTTGACGGTTCATTCCGTTGTGGCGACCCCTGATTAATAAAGAGACTAAGGGAATAACATTATGTACAAATGGCTTGCCATATTTTATTTAAAATACAATGCTTAATAAGTGTGAAAGTGTAACCTCTCTATATATATATATATATAGTAGTATTTTTTGTTTAATGTATGTTCTGCATCACTAAGTTTTGTATGACTGTTACATATGTTATCATATAATCCTGTATGCTTGTCAGTTATATACTTTATATACTAGTTATATACTAAAAAAAGTGTGAAAGTGACACATGCAAAAATGGCTTGCCATATCAGTAAAAAATATGGAGTTTAAGTCAAAAATGGCTTGCCATATTTTGAGAAAAATAATGCTTAAAAATAATTTATTGGAAAATTATAAGTCTGATAAACCTTAAAGATATAGCAACAAAATCTAACACAGAACACAGCTTTTGGCCAAATTTGAGGCTTGTATAATTTGTTTACATGCCCGGATTATTAAAATTTAATATTTAACATTTTTTATTCAAAAAACGATAAGTCTTATCAGCATGAAGAGATATAGCAACAATGTTGAATGCAGAAGGCACATTTTGACCAAATTTGGGCCTTGTAGCATGAACGGCCTAGGAGGAGATACGTTTGTTTTCACTGTACTGTATAACAGTACAGTATGTTGGCTTTCTCAAGCTGAGAAGAACTTATAGAGACTTTACTGTGTATATATATTTAGACAACATAGATTTTAAATTGATAAATCAAAATATACCAAAATTTGTTTATATTGTGCCACTTTAGTTAAACTGAGTTTGAGTGTTTTGTTCAAAATGTCCGTTAAAGTCTTATTAAACATCAGCCAAAAATTCACCTAACAAAAAAAAGTGGGCAACACATGCCAACTGTATCTTTTTTTAACATAGAAACGGGAATTTAATGTAGTCTGTGTGACATTTTACTAGGGGTGTCAAAATTAATCGTTTCTTCTGTGCACCACGATGCAGACGCGGACAATTCAGTATCGGTTCAGTAATAATCATAACCGGTTATTATACTGACGTCATTTATCTCACATGCGCTATGTCGCCGTAGCTTACTATGGCGAGGGAGGCGAGCCGCGAGTATTTACAACGCTCTAACTACGAAAAACTCAGAAACTGTGCACAATTTCACTGCGTGTGTGTTTGCTGAACACTGTTTCACTGAAACTTACAGCAAAAGCCCCTATTTCACGGCGATTAAGAGAATGAAAGTAATCTCCATTTCTCTCTCTCTCTGTCTCACTGTGGCCCATGAGTGCATCCGTGAAGAGCACCAGCGTGTAAGAGCCAATCGCAGCCCTTTCTGTTGAGCGCTTGACCAATCAAGGGGGTGTAAGAAATAACTTGGTAGACAAGGCTCAGAAAGCAAGCGGGATATTTATATTTGTTTATTTGCTATGGACCATTTCAATGTGGTCATGTCATTGGCCCATGAACATTTCCTGCTTGACGTTACACTATTTCCTAACTGTAACAAGAGGCAATTCAATCATAACTTGATTTTAAATCAGCCGTCATAACACTATTTATCAATATGTGGACCTTTTTGGATTCTCAGAAGCAATGGAAATTAAAAAAATGTAAAACAGGAAATACGTTAGGACCATTGTTTTTGTTTACATCCCTCAAAATGGTCTATAAATGCTCGTGTTATTTAAAGGTACAGTTTATATATCTGACTGTTTGTATTAAAGGACAAAATTGTTTTACAAATAGTATATAAATATATTTATACATTTTAATACAAGAATTGCTGTGCTGTGAAGAAAATATAAAACTGTGTATGGAAATAATCATCAATGCACCGTGATGCACCGAGATATCGAATTGAACGGAATCGATGGCATGATAATTGTAACCGAACCGAACCGTGAGACCAGTGTAGGTTCACACCTCTACATTTTACTGTAAATAGTTTACCGTACCATACTGACTAAAGTCAATTATAAACTCTAGATTTCATCTAAATATTTCACTCTGCATATCTTAGAAAACACTTTATAGTATCATATGGAAAGATATGTAAATAATATTCATTAGAATATTAAAATGATAAGCCCTCTGTTAGCTAGATGAGGTGTGCCATATGAGCGCCATATTTGGAAAATGAGCAGAAATGCTGAAAGAAGCATTTAGTTTAGAAAAAAAAGCACAACCCACAGGAAGACATTTATCCTGTTTTCCTTCTTGGTCATTGAATGCACATTCAGTGATGAGCTGATGACGTCAAGATGCGGGAAGACCGACATTAGGGCTAATGAGAAAGGATGTGTGTGTGTGTGTGTGTGCTTCTAAAATGTAAACACAGACTATTCATTTCACCATGCTGACATTTCATTTCATTCACAAACGGGTTACTTTCACTGCCTGAGACTGCACATTCCAATAAATGTCAGTAAGATACTTAAATCTTCTAGATGCAATTAGGATAAATGGAAAACAATAACCTGTACACTGTTGTCAAGTCATGTTTGGCAGTGGTAAACAAACATTGGTTGTTGACAGAAAGAGCATTTCACACTAATCTTAATGCAAGAATCTCTTAAAAAGCTTAGCATTTATACTAAAAGAGTAATTAATTTTGTATTTTGCCTTGTGAATACAGTCTCAAAAAATACTGTGTAATGCATAGCAATATGGGATAAAGGGGAATAATATTAATACTTGTGCCACTTACTTGCTAGCTTGCTATGACTAATCATTATTGATTATGTGAAAGCAGATGTAACACCAGGATGTTTAGTAAATAACAATAATGCATGTAAATTATTTTTACTACCTCACTTAACCTGCAGCACTCCTCCATATATTCGTCCAGACTGTCGCTGGTTGTACTTTTCCTCAAAGGCGATTGCTGATATTCAGGTCCTGTTGTGCCATCATAATGATCGGCAGAACTCCTCGACATGGTTTCATCAGTCATTGCAGTGTTTCTTATTTCCTCTTGTACTGTTGAGATTTCAGTGTTAGTTTTACAGTTCTCTGTGGTATTCCTCAGGACTCTATCCTCAGACCTTTCTGAATCTGTTATGATGTCCATTAAGTTGTCCTTAGCTTTCTCATCCTCTGTTTTGTCTCCCAGAATGGTATCAGAATCTTGTTTAGTGCACTTACAAGATGTTTGTTCGGTTTCCAAAAAGACTAAACTATCTTCGAGACGATTGTCAGCAGATAAAGGAGAGTTCAGGTTGCCAGAGTCACATGAAGACTCTCTACTGTGGACCACAAAGCTTTGCTCTGAACCAGTTGGGGTGGATGGGGAAGTTGCTCCACTAGTCATCTCTACCCCAGAGTCCTCAGATTCAAATTTGTACAATCTTGGAAGCCCAGAATCAGCAAAAATCGAACATAGATAGTCTGTTTTGGTTTCGGGCACAGTTGTTTCAGCAGCAACACTGTGGACGGACATCACATCGTCAGCCTGGAGAGGCTCTGTGTTATCCTGCTCAGACATCGAAATGGAGATGGATGAAATGGAATCTTCACCATTTAGGAGTTTCTCAGGTAAGTTGTTTAGGAGTTTCATTTTTGTCAGCACAACTTCATTCTCTAAAACAATATCCCCTTTGCCTGCAAAACAAATGGAAAGAGAGGTTTTCACTATATTAAAATGTTTTATACAGTCAACAAGTATCACGTTTCCTGAACGCTATTGATAGTTCAAAACTAAAAGCCCCATCCTAGTTCATACCTGTCAACCCTCCCGTTTTTCTCGGGATCCTCCCATATTTTACAGTTCTATCCCGCTATCATCCCGTAAAGGTACTTTTCCGTATTTCTCCCGTATTTTCAGTCTTTCTCTGAAGGGTGGAAATAAACATTAAAGAGCCGATCCTACCTATTTGCAACCCATACCGCCGAACCACCAGGGGCCGCCCCTTGCTCTTAATGTGAGTCTGTTTTGTGCTTTCGTTTTATTTAGGTATGAAAACACTTTGAAATAAATATAAAAATGGCGCGACTCATTTCTTTTTAATTACAGGTGCTGTCGCCCCTCCTATGCAATTCTCAAAACAGTCATATAGCAGTGCGTGACTGTCAGCTGACATGCTCCATAGTGATAAATAGACGCTGTTTCCCAAACGGATTCTGTACACGCGATTTGAAGCAGAGCGAAAGTCTGGGTTTTGGGTGCATGTTTGAACAGACATATACACATAATTAATAATAATAACCTCTAAAGATGTCGATCTTGGTGGGGTTTTTTTTTTTTTCAAACACAACTAATTTTGTTCTAAAGGGGTGGGGTATCCCTTATTATGGTGGGCATATCCCTTATTTTCACATCCCAATGTTGACAGGTATGTCCCAGTTAAATCTTTGACGTGATCCTTAAACAAACAACGATATCGCTACAAAATCTTTAAACATCAAACTAGGATGGGGATTGACAGGGTTATCATTGTCATGATACATTTTATTGGTTCATTCCAATGTATGTCTGCATTATGTCTGTAAGTTCTTCTGCTCTGAAGGCTGCCGTCAACAAAGATAGGTTTCTTTTGTGTATAAACACAGGCCTACTTGACATAATCTGACTCTGCAGTTTTAAACCATGTTTAAGCCAGTACAACATATAAAACATAATCCTTATTTTACTTGTTCACTTAACTTTTGAAAACATCAGTTGCACAGACCTAAAACGTCTGAAGTTCAGTGAACAAAAAACTCTTTTGGAAATTGGTACTTAGAATTAATACATTATCAGAACAAACAAACATAGCTCAATTTAAAAAACTAAAACGAAGAACAGAGTTTTGTGCGAAATTATGTTGCACGGGGGTGTGAAAAGGGGCGGTATTAAACAAGATGATTAGACATTGGGTTAGGTCAGAGTTCACCAAGCTTGAGCTTTCCAATGCAGCGAACTGCGAAACTTGTTGCACGAGATTGCGTTTCCGGTCTGACGCGTTTGCGTGCATATGAATGGAAGTCTATGGGGAGAAAAGTGCAATGTGACTGCAGCTTTAGAAACAAGACAGGAGGCAAAGAAACAATAACGCTAAACAAGACAAGGATCAAAACAGGAAAAAATGCTTTGTAATGCTTCAAAGGGAAAAACAAGACTCAGCAAAGAGTCTGTGTGAATGAGGTGTCTTTATAGTCAGTAATCAGTCCATCATGAGCTTTCAGCTGTGTGTGTGTGTAATCAGGAAACTGGTTCCTCCATTTGAATTGTTCATGAAAATTATATATTAAATACATTTGATTTCTCATTTTGATTTATTATTTGATTCTTTGAGCGTTTGATTTATCATTTGGGTAGTTGTTTAAAAGTTCAATTTATGATTTGATCTTTTTAGGCATTTGAAGTTTTATTTTAATTTTATTAGGAAAAAAACTTTCATATACATACATGACAGTTAAATATAAATTAAAAGTTCACATGCGTTAGGCGTTGTTAGCATTAACGTTGTTAATGTTAGCATTATTGCAGTTGTATTTTGGGTAACACTTTATTTTGATGGTCCATTTGAGTATTAGTAGACTGTCTACTTAATATCTGTTGATACTGACATTTAACAGTCCTTCAACAGACATTTAACTGACTATAAGAAACTTCGCAAGTTCATGTCAACTTACGGTGCTTTCACACCTAGACTTTTGTTCCGGAACCTGGCGCGTTTGCCCAGTTAGCGCGGTTCGTTTGGCATATGTGAACAGGGCAATCGCGCTCTGAATCGTGCCAAAGCAATCGCTCCGAGACCGCCTGAATGAGGTGGTCTCGGCTCGATTGAAACGAACCCTGGAGCGGATCGATTGTAGTGAGAAAGCGATACGATCCGAGTCCGCCTATATCACAGTGTTTTATGGATATGTAATAGGCATACGGCTATATGAAGAGAGAATTATGAGTAGATTACGAGTCATTCCAGACATCCCAAGTCTCCCGGAAGTTCCGGGAGTCTCCCGCAAATGCACAGAGACTCCCGGATGCCCGCAAAACGAGTGATAATCTCCCGGAAATCGCGCGTCTTCCTCCCGGTACTCAAAATACGTTGCGCACCCTTCTCATCACCTCTCCCCACCGCATCCCTCCTCGCTCTTCAGACATGTCACGCGCACGCTGTCAAACACCACCAAACCACCCCCGACAGCTGAGCGGGACTCTGCAAAATAAACCGTGAAACTCTGACCAATGTGAGGAGAGTTTACTCACACGTGACTTGTTTTAGCTGTTTTGGTCCGTTTAGAAACTTTGCCGTGTGAAAGCGAACCGCGCCAACAACAAAGAGCAACAATGTAACAATTTTAATCCCTGTTTCGGAACAACTGAATCGATTCACAGGTGTGAAAGCACCCTTACACTAACCCCAATCCTAACCCCAACCTAACAGTCTACTTATAATCTAATGATAATTAATTGACATGTAGATGCAATGTAACTTATGTTCAACAAACGGACCATCGAAATAAACTGTGACCGTATTTTGTTGTTGTAGTTAATAATTATGACCTTAATTTTATTATTGGTGTTACTATTACTTTTGTCATTGTTATTGTTGTTGTTGTTGTTGTTGTTGTAAGGGTTAGAAATACTGCAACCTTTATTTTGTCAAGTTAGGAGGTCTGAGATTAACTCAATTTAAAGTAACAAGTTGTAATGTAATGTAATGTAATGTAATGTGTATTTATATAGCGCATTTATTGTGTATGGCCATACACCCAAAGCGCTTAACAATCATGAGGGGAGTCTCTCCACACCACCACAAGTGTGTAGCATCCAGTTGGATGATGCGACGGCAGCCACAGGACAACGGCGCCAGTGCGCTCACCACACACCAGCTATAGGTGGAGTGAAGAGACAGTGATAGAGCCAATTCGGTGGATGGGGATGATTAGGAGGCCATGATGGGAAAGTGCCGATTAATGGACTTTGGCCAGGACACCGGGGTTACACCCCCTACTCTTTACGAGAAGTGCCATGGGATTTTTAATGACCACAGAGAGTCAGGACCTCGGTTTAACGTATCATCTGAAAAACAACACCCAATGACAGTATAGTGTCCCCTTCACTTTTACTAGGGCGTTAGGACTCACACAGGTTGAGCGCCCCCTGCTGGCCTCACTAACACCACTTCCAACAGCAACCTAATTTTCCCGTGTGGTCTCCCATCCAGATACTGACCAGGCTCAGCCCTGCTTAGCTTCAGTGAGTAACCGGTCTTGGGCTGCAGGGTGATATGGCGCTGTTGGCCGAGTTGGCTTTTTTTAGTAACTTTTTTTGGGTGAACTTGCAAAGTTTTGCTCACAAAACCAATCCTTTTACCTTAATAAAGAAAATTTAGATTTAGGTTAAGTAAATGTGTTGAATGTACAGATATTTTACTGATTTTTACCAAAATGAAAAAATAAAAAAACAAGTAATTTCAACTTTTTTCAAGTTGGATTTTTTACAGATACAGTGGAGCTGAATTTTTGTTCAGCTCTAATTATTCATATTATATTAAAAGCATTTATATACAGACATGCTGTCCTGTGCTGAAAGAGGTCAGCTTATCTTATCATAAAGCATTCTTTATCATCAGTGGTCCACAAAAAAGTCATATATACCTGTCTTACTCTGAACTTTGATCTGTGCATTAGCTTCATGCTATTTTCAGCTCCCTCATAGTATTGGAAATCTGATACATCTCAGGTGTTTTTACCAAATCTTTATCCCACTGTTCCCATGTAAGAGTCTGAGCTTGTGTCCTCATTTGAAAGAATGGAGGATTTTTGAATGCACATGTCTGGTGAGTACTTTAGAAGAGAAATGAGAAAATAAACAAACAAACAAGTAAATACATAGATTTATTTTCAGGCATACAGAATAGAGCCACTGATCCGCTAAATGCTCACATGGGTATAAGTTATACCATATATGAAGATTCCGAATTGCAGGATTTGCAGTCCTTATATTCTTAATACTTAATATTTTGAAATATCTGTAGATGTGTTGATAATGGAGTATATGTGCTAAAATATTATATTAGTCATGTCCCCCTTTTTTATAAAAAGACTAAAAAAGATACAAGACTGACAAGATCTCTTTGTTGAGTGGAAATGAATGGTTAATTAGATGATTCACTGGATGTTCATTCTGAATATATTAAAAGAGGAAATGCTTCACTCGGTTACAAACTGAGGAAACTGAGACATCTGAGTAGGCATGGGATGATAACCGTTTGGAATATACCGCGGTTTGGAAAAGTCAAGGTTTTAAAACCGCCAAAATTTTCTGTAATACCGTTCCTAAGGTATATGTACGATTTTTTATTTACATTTCTTTTTTTATAGGACAAAAGTATCTTTAGCAGAAAAAAATATCCAAAGATGCCGTTTTAAATTGTAAAGAAATCTGTGTTTTTGAAACTAATGAAGACAGCAGAAGTCAATGATTTATTTGAATTATTTAGCCTGACATGTTTACTGCTCCAAAATATTATAAATCTTTCAAAAAGTAAAATATATTGATTGCAAAAGGGAAAAAAAGTTTTTGTTATTTACCCAGACATTTAAAAAGAATATATTTATATTTATATAGAGAGCAGTAATCACAATACCATGATACCGTTAAACCGTGATAATTTTATTCAAGGTTATCATAACGTCAGAATCTTATACCAGCCTATGCCTACATCTGAGCCCTCAGTTTGTAACCGAGTAAAGCATTTCCTCTTAAATATATTCAGAATGAACATCCAGTGAATCATCTAATTAACCATTCATTTCCACTCAACGAAGAGATCTTGTCAGTCTTGTATCTTTTTTTAGTCTTTTTATAAAAAAGGGGGACATAACTAATATAATATTTTAGCACATATACTCCATTATCAACACATCTACAGATATTTCAAAATATTAAGAATATAAGGACTGCAAATCCTGCAATTCGGAATCTTCATATATGGTATAACTTATACCCATGTGAGCATTTAGCGGATCAGTGGCTCTATTCTATATGAGCCCTGAAGATTCAGATTATTCTCTCTAATACAATGTGACTGTAGTAACCGTACACTTTATCATTACCGTTACCATTTCATGACCATTTAGACCTTGAAAAAGATAACAATAACAACCATTTCAGCCATTCCCAGCTTTTTCTTTGATTGACAGGTTATCGTTTTATGATACTTTTAATAATAAGCACACATCAAAAACACACCCATGTGTTTTGTTATTTTTTTAGATATTTTTCCCCAGATTAGATTGTGCCTGTTAAAACATTGATCGTATTACTTTTTTTCCCCCCATTAAAAACAGTGCTTCTGTTTTTGTAGTTCTTTCTCATAAACCCATGTGCATACCTGGACTCTAGTATAAACCTGTGCAAGATCTACTACAAATACACTTCATTATTTTGTTTTATCAACCTAAATGAAGCAACAAACGGTAAAAGGTTTAAAATAATCCTGTTCTTTTGTTGTAAATCAACAATTTTCCAGAAAAGAATGTGTCTGCTCATTATGAAAGCAAATATAATATATAGAAAACCTAAAAGACTGATAAAATATCTATTGAAAACATTACTAATAGTGATCTGTGTTGCTGATCAATTCTGCATAAACATATATCTTTTAACAGTATAAACACATCGTCTTAGATATTTCCCAAAAATTACACACAAGTGGTCTCAACATGAAATCCAAGCATACAGTAATTGCAGTCCTCTAGGCCTTGAATAAAAATTTTTGCTAATTTACTTCTGCAGGTCAATTAGGCTGACCCATTGGGTCAGTCTTTCCTACACCCATGGTCTCCAGCTGGGACTACAGAACTGCTGATTGTGGGACATTTTTGATGCCACTCAGTAGGAGCAAGAAGTCAGCATCAAAATCCCCCTCGGTTTTCAATTAACATCGCTCAGACGTGGCCGCTTGTAAAGAGAGATCAAAAAGACCTTACTAGCCCCTGGCAGCCAGGAATGTAAGTAATGCTAAGGTCCTTCATACTGCAGAGTATAATGATTTCAAAATAAAAACAGGACAATGACAGCGTTCACGGGAATCAAACCTCATGGTTTTTTTTTTTTTTTTTTTGGTCCCGATCACTTTGTAGGCTGCAGATATGTGCAGAGGTATTGTTTTATGAGAAAAAAGACAGATACAATACTAATCTCCTCCAAAAAGTAAAATCCTTATTTGGAAAATAACAAATTTTGTCATTTTTCAGTCATAATTCATGACATTAAATAAGATAAAAAGTCATATTTATAGCATTAAACACTTGTCAGAATTAGTGATGGGAAGTTCGGATCATTTTACTGACTCGGATCTTAAAGTCTCGTTCATCGAGATGAACAAATCTTTTTTCGAGTCATTTCGTTCATTTTGCCAAAATATTATTAAAATGTTACGAATTGCTTCCAAACACATCTACATCTAGCCCAAGGTTGATCACACTACAAACAAGTCATAAATAGAATGCTATAAGTAAGAGAAAATATTCATTTATTGTTTACCTGCTCTTTTGTCTATGAAGATATTTTTGTCTCTTTGCTCAGCTCAGCTCACCTCTTCATGTCTTCAAATTTCAGTGATGCGTTCACGTTACACTGACAGTCCATATAATCTCAACCAATGTACACAGTCTGAGCCGAAAGGAGCCATGATTAGCTCACCTTTCGTGTCTTCTGGTTCGTTCATCACGTGACAGAATTTAAAGAGACATTACTCAAACCCGAGAACTCGGGAGGTGAATGGATCAAATCTCTTTCCGGCTCTAAATGCATACGATTGGCTTCTGTCTTTCACGTGATGACCGAGTGACTCAAACAGAGGACTCGAGACATGAACGGATCAAATCTCTTTCCGGCTCTAAATGCATATGATTGGCTTTTGTCTTTCGCGTCATGAATGACTCAAAAGACTTGAAAAATGAACAAAACCTGCACATCTGTGCGCATGCGCGGATGAACAAATCACTCCCTGAGAGGACTCGTCGTTCCCGAGTCATATTGAAGATTCGTTCAAAATGAACGAATCGTTCAAGAACGACCCATCACTAGTCAGAATGATTATTTTTTGGAACAATTATATCATAACTCCAATTAAATAATTTAATATGCCATTATATATATATGAGAAATATCATATACGTAGCAGTGCCATATGGCTGTATATTGGCACTGGTGGGAGTCATGCATTGGGCTTAGCGTCCCACCAGTGATAATATACAGCTATATTGCACTGCTACGAGTGTGATATTGCGTTTATACAACAGCATAATTGTGTATATAAAAAGAAAATCAAACACGGAGCTGACATCAGAACAGCAGAAACCATTGCTACTTCACCAACGTCACTTTCTGAGCTAGTATTTGAATTATTCTCTAGCGCACAGGTGTCAAATCCAGTTCCTGGAGGGCCACAGCTCTGCACAGTTTAGTTCTAACCCTGCTTCAACACACTTACCTGCAGGTTTCAAACAAGCCTGAAGGCCTCAATTAGTTTGATGAGGTGTGTTTAATTAGGGTTAAAGCTAAACTGTGCAGGGCTGCGGCACTCCAGGAACTGGATTTGACACCTGTGATCTAGCAAAACAGGTGATGACAAAACAGGTGATTTTGCTGGCATTTTAAGATTATAAAGCTGAACAGCATGAAATGCCATCAGTCTAGAGGTATTTCCCAGTATGTCTCTGTTGCAATCGGATGTCACAAAAATTAACCCTGAAAAAGCCAAAGCAGTGCAAACTCTACTACAAACACTATTACTGTTGTGTTTGCTATAAGGAAAAATGCTAAACACATGCGGGCATTTCTTCTTTCTTTCTTTTACTGAATTAGTCTGCAATAATGAAAACCAAAGACTCATTAGCAACAAACAGATGGCCAACCAAAAAGTAACTCAGGGTTATACAAAGAGTGGCCTACACAAAATACATATATTCCTGATATGCTAGTACCATCTCACACTCAACACACTACAATTACTATGGTATAAATACAGCCCTACAACATAAAAAAGACAGAGATCAACTTAGAAGGTCACTCACCAATTTCATCACATTTTGATCCGCTGTAGTTTGAAAATACGCAGATCTCTTCTCCTCTAAGGGCTTATTATGCGAATGGACAACATTAACCGTCTTTGCTCTGCTCACTGACAGGCATCTCCAAGCACTATCCTTATTAATAAACTGTATAGTTGCAATCTAAACAACTACATTCTCGACTAAAATAGCCTCAAAATACATTATGTTGTCCAACAGCTGCAATACGCTCATCTCACGCGACCGTATAGGATCAGCACTGTAAACATTTTGCAACAACATGCTGTGGACTACAAACCTCTAGCTGTTGTCGCGATTTCAAAATGCAGATATGATGTAAACGTCACTTTAATATTATTCAGTTAAGTTTAATTTAAACAATTAAAAAGCATATTAGACATTAAACAAAACCTCTCTTAAAGAGTGTCCTCCTAGGCTTCAGTTCATGGCACCAGGTAAATACCATGGGGGCTTCCCTGCTTCAGCCTATGTAACCGGGTGAGCGATAAAATAATGCAGTCATCTGTAGCACACCCTTGTGTTGTCTAATAGTGTTGTGCTGGTACTAAAGAACGTCAATTTTCTGCTGACTTTTAAGCACCATTGAGCGCGTTCTTAAACATAGCTGATTTGCCATAGTATTTAGCAGTGCTCAACAGAAATGACTGTGATTGGCCATGAAGGCCATCAGTTCACCGAGTACAAACACAGATACATGGACAGTGGAGCGCTTAAAGCTGCAAAGATCCATCGATTGCTCGTCTGTGTTTGCGCTCGGTAAACAGTGGTGAAGTGCAGTGAACTGATGACCTTCACGGCAAATCACAGTCATTCCTGTTGAGCACTGGTAAATACTATGGCAAATCAGCGGTGTTGCGTTCAACAGCGCCTAAATGTTAGTGGGGAAATTGCCGTTTTTTTATTTCAGTACCGAAATTCAGTATCATGACAAGTGTAATATAGTGAAAGAATCAGTTCATTAACTTGAGTTTGATGAGTGGCATCTAAAACCTGTGTTTGGTAAAGATAACGTTAGCTAACTAGTGCCATTTCCTTTAACTTAGCTGAAAATGAGGTCTAATATGCCTTTTTATTTTCACTTTCCATTAAGAACAGACCTTCGGTTCACTCGGAAGGTGGTGAAATTATAAATTTGTGTCGCTTTCTCTTCGCTCATAAGATATACAGCCAGGTACTCAACATTCCTGTGTGACTCAGGCAATACTTCTGGGTTTCTTCCCACTGCAGCCTCGATTTCGTTTTTTAAATGGCGGCCACGTAAAATTAGTTTATATTTGTCAAACTGTAGTCCTCTGCTTGGCACTCGTGTGTGCGGAGAAATACACAAGAGTGAAGAGGCTGTACGTGTTCTGATATTGCAGAATATCACACGGCTATCAGCCAGTCAGATCCGAGAACCAGAAAGAACTGTTGTATACATATATTTTAATATATATATATATATATATATATATATATATATATATATATATATATATATATATATATATATATATATATATATATATATATATATACAGTTGCAATCAGAATTATTCGCCCCCCTGTTTATTTTTTTCCCCAATTTCTGTTTAACGGAGAGAAATTTTTTCAACACATTTTTAAACATAATAGTTTTAATAACTCATTTCTAATGACTGATTTATTTTATCTTTGCCATATTGACAGTAAATAATATTTTACTAGATATTTTTCAAGACACTTCTATACAGCTTAAAGTGACATTTAAAGGCTTAACTAGGTTAATTAGGTTAACTAGGCAGGTTAGGGTAATTAGGCAAGTTATTGTATAATGATGGTTTGTTCTGTAGACTGTTGAAAAAATATATAGCTTAAAGGGGCTAATAATTTTGACCTTAAAATGGGTTTTAAAAAATTAAAAACTGCTTTTATTCTAGCCGAAATAAAACAAATAAGACTTTCTCCAGAAGAAAAAATATTATCAGACATACTGTGAAAATTTCCTTGTTCTGTTAAACATCATTTGGGAAATATATAAAAAAGAAAAAAAAACTCAAATAGGGTTCAATAATTCTGATTGCAACTGTATATATATATATGTGTGTGTGTGTGTCAGTGTCATAGTCATGATTTCTAATGATAATTCTATCCTTTATCTCATAATTTAGTGTCAACAAAATGCATTTTTTATCTAACTCTTTTAACCTTTATATCTTTATTTTTATGCCATAATGTCATTATATATTTCATTATTTTACTTGTGTGTTGGAAATGAATCTTCCATAATCTTCAAATGTATCTGTGTGCATATTTTTCTCATTGACTGAATTTCTTTAACCTGCAGTAGTGTTTTTGTTCTAGACCAGCGGAGAATGTTTTTCACTGTGTACAACTGGCAAGTGCTTCACATTTTTGAGCTGATAAAATACTCCGTTCACATTCAAGAATCCTGGAATCATCTGCTCCAGTGTTTTTTACAGCTGTGCGTAGATTAATAAAATCACTGATATATCCCAGATGGACTGGATATAATAGCGAAGCGATGTTTTAAAGGGAAGACTAATAAATAATTAATTTGAAGAATTTCTGGGAGACGAAACCACTCAACACACATTTTGTCAATTATATGTCCTGAAAGGGAGAGGAAAAAGTCTGCTTCGGTATAACCAAATGCTGCTGCTAATCATTTGAGATGAAGAATGTGAGAATCATTAAGAGCCATCGATAGAAACATCCACAGGGATGAAATGTGAAGAATTCACAAGCTCAACTGAGAACATGTTTACCCCATCTGGCCTCACCCACTCATGTTTACCACATTTCTGCACTGCTGTGATCGTGAGTTCTGCTGTACAGACACAAAACTGAGGGTAAAAATCTCGGATTTTCAGTACCATCAAATATCAGATGAGAAGATGATTCATTTCTGCTATTTGGCTGAACTGACTCAGGTGATATAAAAAAAGGGGTTCAATGTCCTGAATATAAAGTTTATTACCACTATATGCTTTATTTTGATGTTCTACTTTAGATATTCTCTACACTATACGAAATAAGCAATTACATTTTAACAAATTAATTTTTATGAAACAATTTTAAACAACTATGGGCTTAGTCACTTTAATAGTCAGGGGTCGCCACAGCAGAAGGAACCGCCAACTTATCCAGCATATGTTTTAAGCAGCAGATCCCCTTCCAGCTGCAACCCAACAATGGGGAACACCCATAGACTCCTGCATTCACACACATAAATATGGCCAATTTAGCTTACCAACTCACCTATAGCACGTCTTTGGAATGTGGGGGAAACTGAAGCACCGGAACCCTGGTAGCAAAGAATTCTGGCCCAGATTTGGCATAAAGCTGGCACGGCAGGCATTCATCCGGCACTGGCATACAGCATGTGGGCCAAACATGGCCCGGGTTTGGAAGAGGTGGCACCGTCTTTAAGGCGGCACACAAGATTTGGGCCAGATGTAAAATGTGGTGTTTGGCCCAGATGTAAATAATTGATATGTGAGCCACGTAAGTTTGGCCTGTCTTGACCCACATATTAAATACATTAAAATAATTTTTGAGTAAAGAAAAATATTCTACCAATCAGGTCGCTTTGAGAAAAAGCACACCCATAATGTGCCTAAAGCGCAATGCATCATGGGTTTATCAATTTCATTGCAATCATGACACACCAACCTATCTGGCCCAGTTCAGGCCCAGTTATGAAATATTAACTTGGCTGACACTTGACCTAGATATGATCCATGTTTGGCCCTTGTCTGGAAGCCAGACTTGGTCCAGTCATGTACCGTAATTCACTGCGGCATGTGGGCCAAGCAAAAGCTGATTGTGTGGGCCAGAGCTGGGCCAGAGACATTTTGCTATGTGGGAAGGAAACCCACACGAACACGGAAAACATGCAAACTCCACAGAGAAATGCCAACTGACCTAGCTAGGGCTCAAACCAGCGACCTTCTTACTGTGAGGCAACAGCGCTACCCACCGTGTCGCCTACATTTTAATGAATTATTTTTTATGAAATATAGTTTTAAACAACTATGGGCCAGATTTACTTACAGTTTGTGTCAGTGCAAAAAACAGTCAGCACTCTTTTGCCATAAAATAGTAATGTCAGTGTTTACTAAACACTTGCAGAGAAGAATAGCATAAAACGGCGTCAACGCAACACTTTTTTTCTTCAGAATATGCATTTGGAGTTTCTGGGTCAGACAAATTTTATAGGAGGGAAGTATTTAAATGAATCACACAACTCGATTTACTTTTGTGCGATTTGTTTGTGCTCCAAAAATTACAGGTATTTGCTCCATTATTTAAAGAGCCCCTATTATGCATTAAAAAAGGTCATATTTTGGTTTTGGGGGTCTCCAACAACAGTCTGATATGCATGCAAAGTCAAAAAGCATTTTCATTGTCTCATAATATGCATTTATTTTTTACCTAATTATCCCAACGACTACCATATGATTCATTCATTTGTTCCCAAACCCCTCCTTAGCGCGATGCTAATCTGCGCTGATTGGTCTGATGACCTAGTCTGTTGCGATTGGTCGACTGCGTTCAGCGTGAGACTGAGAGAATCGCCCACCACGGCTTATCAACAATTTTGAAGTAGTCAGAGTGCAGAGTGTATGTGTGAGCCCAGTGCAGGAGTGCATTAAAGCAATGCAGTTAAACACCAGCATATTGCTCTGTTCTTAACCATAAGTAAAAACAGTGACACACATTCAGTATTAATCCACACAGCGGCAAAAGCTGAACTCTTTTGAAACTTGACCGACGCACATGTGTAGCAACAGCTGACGGTGGCCATAGCAACAACAAATGACAGAGGATCGCAAGCTCTCAAACACATTTAAATCCGTAAACAAAGCGGCACGCGTCGCGTTTTCAACGTGGCTTTAGACGCGATATATAAAGAGTTAACCAGATACACTACAAGCGGTTACAAGTAACAAAACACAATTAAATGCATAATTTGCAAGCTAGAGAAAACAAGGAGGCCACTATTTTAATCACACTTAAGTCACTTACACTTGGGAAATGGAGGAAGAAACTGATCCATGAACTGTGTACTGTAAAGTTCCTTTCAAGCTCTGACAAAGTCCCATACATCAATAGTAACAAACGTCCGACGAATGCCCTGTTGTAAGCGTGTAGATTGCTGAAGCACTCGTCAGAAAAACGACAGGAACACAGCACAAGGCTGGGGCTATAATGCTGAGGTATATTTGCAAAAATAAACTTCAACCACTGACTCTTCACAGCCTCATCTTTGGGTAGGGAAAATAACACTAACTTTCCCTCACACTTCAGAGCACAGCGTCTGATTCACGATTGATTCAGTGTTTGTCTTCTTCTTTTTTTTTGTACAGTGTTTGTGGGTGGGGGTTTCAATGTCTGGGTCTGTGCGTGCAACAAATGGGGGGGGCTTGAGTTCCATATCGACGTCACGCCAACACGGCTAAAGATAGTTTTAAATACGGTGCACTTTCAGATTTAAGCCTTAGCTGGATATTTCACTTTAGTTACAGCTGCGTTACACACTGCATGGAAGGTCAATTTCAAAAACCAATAATAGGGGCTCTTTAACATCTTAAATAAGCATGTCTTAAAGTTGCCCTGAAATCGAAATTTACTCTTCTTATTTTTATATGTATAGTCTTTGTTACAAACTATAAATCTATGCACTTCACTATTTTGTAAAAAATAATTTACAATCATAAACGTTAATCAAATACCATAACCTTTCCTCAGACTTTTTTTTCACTTCCTAGTCACAATCCTTTAGGGCAGGCATATGTGTCGTTTCCGCTCTGAGTTTTTCAATTCGTCAATCTTCCTTCATTTTCTTAGCAACGCCCATCTTTCAACAATCCAATCGGTTCCCAAAGAACAAAATCATGTTTCAAATGAAACAGTCCTAAAAAAACTTAATGGAAATTTACTTTCCTTTTCATGGCAACATAACCTCCTAGTTCTTAAGTGGCTATTTAAAATACTTTGAATGTTTTATATTTTGTTACAGACATACAATGTCATCCTGCAACTGATTTGCAGCATATGAAATGTCCAAAACGCTATTTTTACCTGTCCAAAATGGGAAAAAATGTTGTTTTTACTCTCTGATAGTCAATGCATGTTCAAAAAAAATAATTCTACGTTAAATATGCATAAAAGAAAATTCGGGAAAAAGTGTTTTATGTAAATTCGGACCACGAGTCCACATATATGGACATCATTTTTCTCTAAAAGTACATCATATCAAAAGATGATACTTAGGTTTTTATTCTAATTAGGTTCCAATAAGCCCAAATAGCAAAGAGAAATAAAAAATGCATGTAAAAAAACCATTTGGGCCTTAAGAGGTTTGCACCATGCCTGCCAAAATATAGCACTTTATAAGCATCGACTCAGATTATTTGTCACTATGTTAATTTGTATTGTGCTTATTATGCTGGTTGATATGTAATTGAGATCATCCACAGAAATGTCCACTGCCATCTGCGCTGTTGTAAAATCGCACAAATTTTCCCTGTTCAGTAAATCTCTGCCTATAAATGCAAACTAACTTTAACAGGATTAACAAGTTAAAATAAAAGTTACTTTTAAGGGACATTTGAACCAGGTAGTTAGAGGAACTCAGTTATAGGAACTAATCACAGAAGCCACAGGAGCGATGAGAGAATTTATTTAATGGGGTGGCACGTACAGGGGGGGAGCGAGTAAGGGTGCACTCACACTAGACTATCTGAACCGTGCCCGGACATGTTTCACTGTTCGTTTGACAAGTGTGAGTGTTCCAAATTGGGCTCAGGCGTGGTTCAGTTGGCCGGCGCTGGCCCGGTTGGAAGAGAGATGTGCCAGAGCGCGGTTCGGTTGGGTTTGTAGTATGAGTGCAAAGTGCGTCTGAGCCCGAAACTGAAGACACAACGTCAATTTTTAAGGGACTGTTTCATATGGATTCATTAATCATTTATACATTTCAATGAACGCAAACTGTCATAGTTTATTAAAGACACAATCCCCTCGCTGCATGACAGCTGCACCTTCAGCAAACCTCTTAATACCTGCAGCATGATAAGTTTTATGATAATTTATGAGTGTCAAAAGTTGTGGGTCTGTTCGGCAAAATAGGAGGGGGGACAATGGCGCTTCAGCATGGTTCAAGGCAACTGTACCTAGTGTGAGTACGACCTAAGAGGCTAAAAGTCAACATGGTAAAAGTCAACTTTTTATATTTAATACCTATGTTCTCGTTTGATTAAAAACTAACTAATTTAAATTTGAAACTGTTCTTGGACATCACAAATGGAAAAACAAAATACAAGACTACTTTACAAAAACGTTTGGTGTTTACTACTTAAAATTCAAATTCACAAGTGTCAGTATAACATGATTAAAACTCGTTAATCTTTGAAACAACAGGAAAGAAAACAACCTAACAATATCTATTTTTAGTGGTGCTGTTGCATCGCAGCTGAAGGAGCTTTTAAAATGCATTAACATCGCCACTGGCTTGCATGGTTTGGGAGTTGTGGAGCTGCGCATTGAAGGATTTGCTCTTCAGTGTTTGGACTTTTAGCAGTGAAAATTAAACCACACTGAATCGAACTAAACTGAATTTAAACTCTAAAAACTGGACTGACACAGTTTCAGTTTACTATAATCTTCTATGTTAAGCTATTTTTACACAATTTACATTGTAAAAGTGCTATAGAAATATTGATGAATTGAATTAAATAGTTTTTTGATTACCTTAATCCGACTACAGTCATAACTGAATTAAACAGAAATGAAATTAAGATGTGGAGTATGCAGATATTAGTGGCATTATTGAAGTAAACACCGCGATCAAACAAAACAAATCGTGAAATGCGGAAGTTTTTTCTTTCCATTTGCCTTGTGTTATTAAATTCCATAACACTCTCACCAGTCCTTACTCCTTATTTGCGTCGAATACCCCAGTTTGTCACGGGGGCATGAATGAAATGTTCATGAGTGATAGTGAAACTGCCGAACTGCAGTCACCCAAAATTACAGCAAACTCTTACATGAAAGCACTTCACGTAAATACCTTAATTATATTATTGTCTATTAAGGTAAATAACTAGATTACAGATGTCCATGTACACGTAGTCAGTAGTGTCTTCGAAGTAAGTGAAAGATCCAGAAGGGCATCCTGCTGATTTCATTCAGAAGGGCACTTTTTTGTCAGACGGCTCACCGGTCAGGTATACATCCGCGCTAAAATATCAAGGTGAAAGTCATCTTGCGTAGAATAGACCCAGCTCCCAACCCAACTTTGAGAATAGATTAACAGCGATATTTTTTTTATCGCTCGATGAGAGTCTCGCGTTAACGCCGATAACGGCCCACCACTAGTATAAATATATAGGTCTATACCTAAAATGTAATACTTACAATAACCAGAGAAGTGGTCTGCAGTCTGAAAAATGTATCTATTTGAAAGCTGTGAAATGGACAGTTCTCTAAAAGAATGGTGTTGAACATTATGAAATAGACAGCACTCTAACCCAATGGTGTTCTACAGAAGATTATTGGCAGTGAACCAGACACTGAGTGTACTGTGTGACCCTGTGCCATCTCTTTCCTTAGAAAACTAGGTTTAATTACCCTGCAGACCATTTTCTTGGTTGAATTCACACGATCACTCTGAAGTGACAAAAGTCAAACAGCATTAGCATCAAGCACTACACTAGAAAGTCTCTTTAGGCACCATAAAGTCAGCTAATACTCCTTGTTGACTTGTAGTTGTAAATCTACTTGTGGTAAACTGATTTTCTAAAGAGGACTCTCAAAATGAAGTGTTATCAATAACCTAGAGTCAGCGAATGACGGATAAGTCATTGTTGATAAATTACTCCTTTTACGAATATGTTAGCATTTTGATGACCTCAAATCTTAGAGGTTATTTCACGATCAGCTCGATTAAATAATGTGATGATGCTTCACGCCAGGTATGATCAATCAAGAGACAGCAAAGAAAACTTGTGTAGATTTGTTTTTTTTGTTAATCTTCGATGAAATTGTCCACCCAGCTGGATTTAAGTTTTAGACCCCATCCTTTTTTAAAAGCCATTTTTAAAAGCCATTTAGGATCAAAATGAGCCTTAAAAATGGACAAACTGCTAAAAAAATGCTTTTTTTGTGGTCAGAGCCACATGTACAGGCATGCATTTAGATGATCAATCATCTTGTGTTCGTTGTGAAAACACACTTGAGCGATTGCTTTATTATATTGCACTCTCTGTGTCTATAAATTCAAGCCTAATTAGTTGACTTAATATGGTAGGTGAATTCTGATTTATAGAAAGCTTTCCAGATATCTCTTGAATGGAAGTTGGAGGATGAAGTTTCAGCTGAACTTAAGCTATTGACAGTATTGTTTGTGGATGCAATTGGGATAAGTATAGGTGTTTAGGGAGTCTTGTCTGCAGACATGGCCATTGTGATTCTGGGTGGAGAGGTCAGAAGCAGGCCAGGGCAGGTCGTCTATTTTTACAGCCAGGGGAATGTCTAACCCCTGTTAGCAATTGGGTGGCAGACTGAATGACCCTAAGAGCATAATAACCAAAAATCTCTGGACTGGCACTTTTATCACGGCATTGTTTTTTGTTAAAAGTTATATGTTTTTATTTGTGCATGTTCTCATATACAGTATATACAGTTGAAGTCAGAATTATTAGCCCCCATTTTTTCTTTTTTAGATATTTCCCAAATGACGTTTAAAGTTGGCGGTTTATTCTGCTGTGGGGACCCCAGATTAATAAAGGGACTAAGCCGAAAAGAAAATGAATGAAATGATGTTTAGCAGAGCAAGGAAATTTTCAGTATGTCTGATAATATTTTTTCTTCTGGAAAAAGTCTTATTTGCTTTATTTTGGCTAGATTAAAAGCAGTTTTTATTTTTTTAAAAGCCATTTTAAGGTCAATATTATTAGCCCCTCTAAGCAATTTTTTTTTTTTGACTGTCTTCAGAACAAACCACTGTTATACAATAATTTGCATAATTACCCTAACCTGCCTAGTTAACCTAATTAACCTAGTTAAGCCTTTAAATGTCACTTTAAGCTGTATAGAAGTGTCTTGGATCTAGTTAAATATTGTTTACTGTCATCATGGCAAAGATAAAATAAATCAGTTATTAGAGATGAGTTATTAAAACTATTATGATTAGAAATGTGTTAACATTTAAACTGTCCGTTAAACAGAAATTGGGAAAAAAAATAAACAGGGGGGCTAATAATTCTCACTTCAACTGTATATGCTTTAATGTTGTATTAAAACACCAATTATGAAAATAATATGGTATTATATTTTATAATGATATACTTTGATGCAAGATACATTTATTGTTTTAAGACAGTTGGCATCTTAAATCATTCATTCATTCATTTTCTCGTCGGCTTAGTCCCTTTATTAATCTGGGGTCACCACAGCGGAATGAACCACCAACTTATCCAGCACATGTTTTATGCAGCGGATGCCCTTCCAGCCGCAACCCATATCTGGGAAACATCCATACACACTCATACACTACGGACAATTTAGCCTACCCAATTCACCTGTACCACATGTCTTTGGACTGTGGGGGAAACTGTAGCACCCGGAGGAAACCCACGCGAATGCAGAGAGAACATGCAAACTCCACACAGAAACGACAACTGACCCAGCCGAGGCTCGAACCAGTGACCTTCTTGCTGTGGGGCGACAGCACTACCTACTGCGCCACTGCGTTGCAGCATCTTAAATCAAAATATTTAAAATGACATTTTAGCACACTCAACATCTTTATATGCAACTTTATAATTACCTGTATTATCTTTGAAGACTGTCATAATAACGTCAAAAAGCATTGGTGTAAAAGTAAAATATAATTAATGTAATTTCTACTGAAAATGTACAGTTGAAGTCAGAATTAATAGCCCCCCTGATTTATTAGCCCCCCTGTTTATTTTTTTTCCCAATATTTGTTTAATGGAGAGATTTTTTCAACACATTTCTAAACATAATAGTTTTAATAACTCATCTCTAATAACTGATTTATTTTATCTTTGCTATGATGACAGTAAATAATATTTTACTAGATATTTTTCAAGACACTTCTATACAGCTTAAAGTGACATTTAAAGGCGTAACTAGGTTAATTAGGTTAACGAGGCAGGTTAGGGTAATTAGGCAAGTTATTGTATAACGATGGTTTGTTCTGTAGACTATCGAAAAAAAGGGGCTAATAATGTTGACCTTAAAATGGTTTTTAAAAAATTAAAAGCTACTTTTATTCTAGCCAAAATAAAACAAATAAGACTTTCTCCAGAAGAAAAAAATATTATCAGACATACTGTGAAAATTTCCTTGCTCTGATAAACATCATTTGGCAAATATTTAAAAAAGAAGAAAATAATTCAAAGGGAGGCTAATAATTCTGACTTCAACTGTATATAAAACATAATGATTTAAATGTATAAAATTATTCCTATTTTTTAAGAATCATGGAATATTTTTTGAGAAGTATAGACCACTCATTTTCATTAATATACTATCTACAATACCCCTTTTAAAATATACACTTTGTGCCAGTTCACCCAAAAATGAAAATGTACTCACTCTCAAGTCATTCCAATCTTTTAAGAGTTTCTCATTGTGAGAACACAAACAAAGATATGTTGAAGAATTTTAGAGAGCCATTGACATTCATAGTAAGAAAGACGTAGTATGGAAGTCAGTGGCTACTGGAGTCCAGCATTCTACATAATATCTTCTTTTGTGTTTAACAGAAGAGGGAAACTCAGATTGGTTAGAAACAAGTGGAGGGTAAGTAAAAGATGATAGAAATTAAATGTGGGTGTTAACTCTCCATTGAGGTTTGAAGTGCAAATGAATAAAACAGATTAGCACACTTGTTTTCTTTTCTTTCTTTTATTTCAAGAGACAGCTCATAAAAATATTCAAGAACAATAGCAACCCTAACCACCCAAATGCAGCATTAGTGAGTCAACCTTTTATAGGCAAACCCCCATTTAAACCAAAAGCTTCTCAGTGGGTTAATAAACGAAGGTTACATCAATTGACTTGTCTTCTTTCTGTCTGGATTGCCTGTTACTGAAAGAGGTGACAAAGGCCAGATGTCAGGTTTGATGAGGTGTGAAATGTACCATATTCCTTTTTCTCCTTCTTCCTAATCTAAAGCCAGCAGACCTTTTAGTGCCTCGCACCACTCTGTCTCTCTCATCACAATGCCAGAACGTTTACACTGCACTCTTTCTGAGCTCCACCAAGCCAATGGTTTTGACCCTAAGGAGTCTTTCCAGAAGCACATTATCAATGTGAACTGAACGGCCAGCCTTTCATTATCTAGCACCATTAGGATAAGGCAAGAATGTGCGGGAGCAGTAACATCAGTCAAGCCCTCAGGCAAACTCACCCCACTCTTGTATCTTCTTCAGTTTCTTTGAAAATACCCATGAAATTGTAGATTACTGAGGAAATTGTTGGTTTTTAGAAAGTTAGGTTTGAATTTTTGAAGTTTTACACTTATGACCGCAATCAATGCAGAATTGCTGAAACAATTGTAAAGGACTGCATTTCTGTGAGGCCATCTCAGTCTTAATGGCATTGCCTAAATTCTAATGTCATCTGTCTTGTCTAGTTTTATATGACATGGAAAATATTTAATGTCATTTTAAAATGCCATATTTTCTAAATCTATGTTTTGGGGCATCTAGCATCTTAATAATAATATTTAAAATGTAAATTTTAGAAAACTAAAGAAAGTTAACATATTTATATTTAAATTTACTTGCATTTCCTATGAATAGCTTTTAAATAATTCCAAACGCATTGATGTAAAAGTAAAATAGAATTAATGTAGTTTCTACTGAAAATATGTGACGTGTTAAAATATATTTGTTATATATTTATATATTGTTATATATTGTAATACAGTTGTTACATTAGATAAAAATAAAGGTAAGTAAAAAAAGGTAATGCGCAATTGTTGAAACAATAAAGAACACAAAGGGGATAGTTTACACAAAAATAAAATGTCTCGTCATTCACTCAATCTGTACTTGTTCAAATTCTATTTGAGTTTCATTATTTTGTTAAACACAAAAGATATTTTGAAGAATGCTGACAACCTGTAACCATTGACTTCTATTTGCTTTTCCTACTGTGGAAGTCAATGGTTACAGGTTTTCAGCTTTCTTCAAAATATCTCTAATGTTCATTAGTAGACAGAAAATCAATGTTTTGTGGCATTTAGCATCTTAATAATAATAATACTTAAAATAACATTTTAGAAAACTAAAGAAAGTTAATATGTTTATATTTAAATGTACTTGCATTTCCTTTAAATTGTTTTAAATTTATGCTTAAAGATGTAAAAGTAAAATAGAATTAAGGTAGTTTCTACTGAAAATATGTATGTGTTTAAATATATATGTTATTCCACATTTAGAATGATGACATTGCAATGTGTTACATTTAAAATAGGTAAAAAAGAAAAAAGAAAAGTTAATACACAGTTGTTAAAACAATAATACCAAACATCTGTATGTGTGGCCATCTCAGTCATAAAGGGGATAGTTTACACAAAAATAAAATGTCTCTCGTCATTTACTCAATCTGTACTTGTTCAAATTCTATTTGAGTTTCATTTTTCTGTTAAACACAAAAGATATTTTGAAGAATGCTGAAAACCTGTAACCATTGACTTATACTTATAATCTAATGAGAATTAGTTGGCATGTAGATGCATTGTAACTTAAACTCAACAAAACCATCAAAATAAAGCGTGACAGAAAATCAATGTTTTGGGGTATTTAGCATCTTAATAATAATATTTAAAATGTAAATTTTAGAAAACTAAAAAAAGTTAATATATCTATATTTCAATTTACTTGCATTTGCTTTGAATAGTGTCAAAATTATGCCTAAAACATTGATGTAAAATAGAATTATACTACTGAAAATATGTTAACATTGATAACATTGCAATCTATTACATTAGGTAAAAATAAAAGTAAATAGGTAGAAAAAAAAAGTTAATACACAGTTGTTGAAACAATAATAACGAACATCTGAATTTCTGTGTGGCCATCTCAGTCATAAAGGGGATAGTTTACGCAAAAATAAAATGTCTCTCGTCATTTACTCAATCTGTACTTGTTCAAGCTCTATTTGAGTTTCATTCTTCTGTTAAACACAAAAGATATTTTGAAGAATGCTGAAAACCTGTAACCATTGACTTCCATAATATTTGCTTTTCCTACTATGGAAGTTATTGGTTACAACGGTTTCAACTTCCTTCAAACTATCTTTAGTGTTCAGCAGAAGACAGAAAATTGTAACACTTTATTTTGATACTGCTTCTTCAACAGACATTTAACTGACTATAGGAAACTTTGCAAGTACATGTCAACTTACACTAACCCCAACCCTAACCCCAACCTAACAGTCTACTTATAATCTAATCAGAATTAGTTGGCATGTAGATGCAATGTAACTTAAACTCAACAAATGGACCATCAAAATAAATCGTGAGCCAGAAAATCAATGTTTTGGGGTATTTAGCATCTTAATAATAATATTTAAAATCTAAATTTTAGAAAACTAAAAAAAGTTAATATATCTATATTTCAATTTACTTGCATTTGCTTTGAATAGTGTTAAAATTATGCCTAAAGCATTGATGTAAAATAGAATTAGTTACTACTGAAAATATGTTAACATTGATAACATTGCAGTCTATTACACTAGCTAAAAGTAAAAGTAAATAGGTAGGAAAAAAAGGTAATACACAGTTGTTGAAACACTAATAACGAACATCTGTATTTCTGTGTGGCCATCTCAGTCATAAAGGGGATAGTTTACGCAAAAATAAAATGTCTCTCGTCATTTACTCAATCTGTACTTGTTCAAATTCTATTTGAATTTCATTCTTCTGTTAAACACAAAAGATATTTTGAAGAATGCTGAAAACCTGTAACCATTGACTTTCATAATATTTGCTTTTCCTATTATGAAAATCATTGGTTACAATTGTTTCAACTTTCTTCAAAATATCTTTAGTGTTCAGCAGAAGACAGAAAATTGTAACATTTTATTTTGATGGTCCATTTGAGTATTAGTAGACTGTCCGCTTAATATCTGATGATACTGCTTCTTCAACAGACATTTAACTGGCTATAAGAAACTATGCAAGTACATGTCAACTTACACTAACCCCAACATAACAGTCTACTTATAATCTAATCAGAATGAGTTGGCATGTAGATGCAATGTAACTTAAATTCAAAAAACAGACCATCAAAATAAAGCGTGAGCCAGAAAATCAATGTTTTGGGGTATTTAGCATCTTAATAATAATATTTAAAATGTAAATTTTAGAAAACTAAAGAAAGTTAACATATTTATATTTAAATTTACTTGCATTTCCTTTGAATAGTGTCAAAATTATGCCTTAAGCATTGATGTAAAAGTAAAATAGAATGAATAGTTTCTACTGAAAATTGTTATGTGATTATATATATTTGTTATTACACATTTATAATGATGACATTGCAGTCTACTACATTTAAAATAGGTAAACAAAAAGTTAATACACAGTTGTTGAAACAATAATACCGAACATCTGTATTTCTGTGTGGCCATCTCAGCCATAAAGGGGATAGTTTACACAAAAATAAAATGTCTCTCGTCATTTACTCAATCTGTACTTGTTCAAGCTCTATTTGAGTTTCATTCTTCTGTTAAACACAAAAGATATTTTGAAGAATGCTGAAAACCTGTAACCATTGACTTCCATAATATTTGCTTTTCCTACTATGAAAATCAATGGTTACAACGATTTCAACTTCCGTCAAACTATCTTTAGTGTTCAGCAGAAGACAGAAAATGGTAAGACTTTATTTTGATGGTCCATTTGAGTATTAGTAGACTGTCTGCTTAATATCTGCTGATACTGCTTCTTCAACAGACATTTAACTGGCTATAAGAAACTTTGCAAGTACATGTCAACTTACACTAACCCCAACCCTAACAGTCTACTTATAATCTAATCAGAATTAGTTGTCATGTAGATGCAATGTAACTTAAATTCAACAAATGGACCATCAAAATAAAACGTGAGCCAGAAAATCAATGTTTTGGGGTATTTAGCATCTTAATAATAATATTTAAAATGTAATTTACTTAATCTGTACTTGTTCAAGCTCTATTTGAGTTTCATTCTTCTGTTAAACACAAAAGATATTTTAAAGAATGCTGAAAACCTGTAACCATTGACTTCCATAATATTTGCTTTTCCTACTATGGAAGTCATTGGTTACAACTTTCTTCAAAATATCTCTAGTGTTCACCAGAAGACAGAAATTCATAAAAGTTTGAAAACACTTGAGAGAGACTAAACAGTGAGTAAAAATATCCTTTAAATGTCCGTGTCCAAATTCTAATATCATCTCTCTTCTTGTGTCCTTAGGAAAGCTTTGAGTCTGTATTACCTGTGTGAGTCATGTGCGTCAGTGATTTCACACACTGGCTGATCTTACACATGAAGAATTCAGCACGGTGCAGCTGTGCCTGTTTGCAGTTATGAGTCACGTATAATATAACTCAAGCACAGAAGAAGAGCCCCACTCATGAAGCTGTCACCACTAAAACATTCGCATCTGATATCGCTCTGTTTCTCATACTGGTTTTGCTTGAGGTTGAAACACCTGTGTGAATCTCTCAGCCCATCACTAAAAGCACATACTCGATATATAAACATTAATATAGTCATTAATTGAGAACCACACCTGCTTGTTGAAATAAATCAGCTTGTAGTAAAGATTAACAAGCAAATTAATAGTTATTGTACAATTTAGTTCCATTATTGAATGAAAATATAGTGAACACAAGCAATCTATTGATGTTAATATTCTAAGTTTAGATATTTAAAACAAGAACTCGTTGAGCAATCCTTCAGGTCACATAATCCTATTAAAAATGCATGAGAGAAAGCACAAACAAGATGCTAAATGGCTATCATGTACAAACAAAGCAAAACAAATACTGTATCTCATTAAAGCTGACGTTTGCTTCGAATTTCTTACTGATTAAACACAAATCTACTCCTCTGCCACATGTTTTTCTAGTTAACACCAAAGCAACACTAACAACTGTAGTTAAAAACAAAGCATAATAAAGTCTGCGGTTTAAGCCTGTGGGTTTTCTATATGAGCTCAGCTTGGAGAGTTCACTTTATTGAAATGACATCAGCCCGGCTACCTGTGGAACTCATCTAATGAATGTTTTTGAAGACAACCCTAACCATGTTCGACCAAGCAGATAACACATCACAGTTCAAATTACAGGTTCCTCCTAAACATCCTCCAACACCTCAGCCAGACAAATTACTACCTGTGCTGCCCATCCAGGTGTTGCAAAAGCCAACAGGGTGAAGCAATATGACTTCATGTATCTAAAACTGAAGATCACGTTTTGAGTCACACCACTTACCTTTTCTCCATGGAGCAAGGATGGCGAAAGACTTGTGCCAGCTAAACACCATGCTTGGTTTCCTCTTCTTAAGACTCATTGTGGGTGTCCAAATCTTCAGCAGCGTTCAGTGGCAAAAAAAAGGGAAAATGCTCCTCAATGGGTCATTCAAGCACACCTCATAGCTTTAGTGTTGATTGACTGTCCTTCTCCTGAACTGAGAGCTTAAATTGTGCAAGTGCTCCAGAAAGGTGTGCTGTTTGTGATATATCCAGTTTTAAGCATATTGTCAGAACAGTTTTACACACGAGTGGCTGGTTGTGAAGGAGTGTGTGAGCTGAGGAGAATGAACTGCCTACAGCAGGACCATCAGCAGCTGGAGGAGGGGTGACGGATCGCCAGATGGAGGGAGGGGAAAGACTCCTGAGAAAGCTTTGTATGTGTGTGTGGAGAGAGGGAGAGATAGTGGGAGAAGCAAGAAAATGGATTTTGCAATCATACCAAAGTGTTTCTTGCACCTCTTTGAAGCCAACATAATGCAATTCGATAAAACTTGGGTTTGACGTCCATCTATCATACTTTTTATATTGGCTTAAGTGAAAAATTATGATTTCCTGATTATAACTGATTCTGGTTGTGTTTTATTTATATTGCCTTCAAGAATAAATATTAAATTCCTAGGTAAACTATTTTTTTCCAAGTCATTTTCTTGAGCAAATATTTTAGATTTAAATTAAATTACATCTTAAAGCTTGAACCAAAGTTAAATACTTTGAGACAAAAAGTAGCTGTAACAAATTACAGTAATTAAGTTTTAAGTGTAGTAGAAAATAAATTGGTACTGTAAAACAAAAAACGATTAGTTGACATTACTTTAAAAAATTGAGTAATCCTGTTGGATTTAAAGCACTTAGATTACATTAAGTTAAGTTTAATAGTTAAAATGTATTTACTCACTTTTTTAAGTAAGACAACAGATTTACTCATATTATATTACTTATTAGTGTAGAAATGAGATTGATGGATTCAGCATAAAAAAATTAGGTTGTCTCAAAAACAACTTAAAAACTGTGTTGTTTCAACTCATTTTAAATAAGTAGTTTGAACAAAGCAGCAAAAGTAATTTTTTAGTTTTTGGACTGTAATTTGCATGACCAAAACAGACATAAAATGTCTAAAAACTAAAAATGTTTTAATAGTTGCAGCAAGGTGGTGTGGTGGGGCAATAGGTAGTGCTGTCGCTTCACAGCAAGAAGGCCGCTGGTTCGAGCCTCGGCTGGGTCAGTTGGCATTTCTGTGTGGAGTTTGCATGTTCTCCCCGCATTTGCATGGGTTTCCTCCGGGTGCTCTGGTTTCCCCCACAAGTCCAAAGACATGCGGTACAGGTGAATTGGGTAAGCTAAAATTGTCCGTAGTGTATGTGTGTGAATAAGAGTGTATGGGTGTTTCCCAGTGATAGGTTGCAGCTGGAAGGGCATAACATATGCTGGATAATTTGGCGGTTCATTCCGCGGTGGCGACCCCAGATTAATAAAGGGACTAAGCCGAAAAGAAAATGAATGAATGAATAGTTGCAGCATTAAACATTTCAGCATTCAATGCTGTCACTTATAAATACCAACCCAGGCTCATTCTGAAAACGTACCTCTATATACATTTCTGGAGACCATCAAATTCATCCTAGGAGCTACGTTTTATAGCAGTTTTTGTTTTTGCAAATCCACCAGCGGCTGCTGTGTGTGCTTTTTGAGATCTAAAATTTCTCTTGCGAGTGCCATTCACGCCTGCTCTTCTCACGTAAATCCACCAGAGGCTGCTGTCAACTGACTATTTAACTAACTGAATGACTGACCGATCGACTGACCCACCCTCCTCCTTCCCTAAACCCAACCAATAGTATTTTCAAAAGCACAGATTGACCCGCCCACCCACTTCCCTAAACTGACAATTTTAAAAAGCAATACTGAAAAAGAAAAGCCCTCGCCTGATTTTACCACGTTTTCTGATTTTACCACATTCATACCCTGTTTATTTTATTTTTTTGGATTCTGTTTTTGTCTTACCTGCTTTCTGGAACCGTTCTTCACCAGACTCAAACACCGTCAACGTGTTCAATTCCTCTCTGCGTCTGAAGTCCACCGACTTACACGGCGAGCTAATGGGACAAAGCCGTCATACGGATGTAAGCGGTCAGCTGGTAAGCGTGAAAAGGAACGGCGTCATACCGCCCGTAGCATTTCATTTTAAAAATTAAATGTAGCCATACGTACCTCTGGCTACATAATTTGCGATCTCCAGAAATGTACATAGGGCTACGTTTTCAGAATGATCCTATGTTGCAACCTACATAACGTTTTTATTTTTTTACAAATTGAGAATTTACTTTAAAATACATGTTAAATGTTTTATCATGAACATTTCATACTGGCAAGTTCTTAAATTAAGTGGGTAGAAAAATTTTTAAAGTTCAGTGAATTTCATTTATTATATCTTTAAATTAATAATAAATAATAATAAATTAATTTTCATCATTTACATTTCAACATTTTCAATCACCAAATTTTCAAGTCACAATAAATATTAAACAATATTTAATATTAGGTTGGAACTTAAACAAGTTGATTATATAAATACCCCCATTAAACGTACAATAAAAGATAACAATTAAATCTGCTGACTCATTTAGTCAAGATACTGACTAGCAAACATTTAAAATTTGTATTCAGAAAACACCCAAGAAATTTTCACATGGTAATGTGTTTTCCCTAATAGACATTAATTAATGAATAATTAAATTCTCTCAAGATGTCATGGTCACTAAAACCTCGCGTTTTATTATTCAGTTTTAAAGTGTACAAATGTTTCATTTCACAGAAAAAGATGGAATTCATATGCACCCACACACTACAGCTTTATGGTCACAATGAAAGGCTCTCTCAGACGCTTCTTAGTTCAGATGTGGGAGGGCAAGCAAGTTAGAAAAGTAACGCAGCATTAAATGAAGCATCCCATTGTTCTTGGAATAAAAATGATGCATTAATTTGTCACATTAACCTCTTATTTTAATGTTTATTACATCCTAATTATATCTGTGATGACAGATAAGGTTTGTTTTTGTCACTGACGACATCTGAAACCATTGTTGCTTTCTGTTGTTTTATAAAGAACAGGTGAGGACATTAGTGACAGACACCGTGGAGTGGTTAGGAATCGCTCTTGGCTAGAAGATGAAGCTAAGAATGGGTAATTACCTCAAACAGGCCTGAACAATACTGAGGTCCCCAAATGCAGTCTCATTGTAAACCAAATGAAGAGCATGAAAGCCTCAGGTTCCCTGGATTTGTAATGCCTGTTGAATATGATTACATAGTTGCCATTTAGCTTGCATGAGACTTTTGTTATGCAGTCAACCATCACACAAAATTTGACTGACCTAAAGGTGTTGTTTTTTTTAATTCCTGACCCCACACAAAGTTTTCAAAGCAGCTGTAGCAACGAAACTCAGATAACAACTTGCGTGTCTTCGACCATCATCTGAATTTTTAAGCAATCCAACATTTCTGAAGTTGATGATATACAGTAGCTTCTTAAAAAGTACATACGAAATTTCTGGGTCACTGTTTTTCATTATTGTGCCTGTGATTCTTGTGTTTCCTTTCTGGGTGCATTTACACCAACCGTATTCAGCTAAAAATGGACAACTCTAAATGTGCTTTGGTCATTTGGAGTTTTGGGGTCCCTAAAAATACAAATGTTTGAAAATGACATTGTTCTTCTATATGTATTACCCCCAGTAAATTCTCCAACATAGGCTCATTCTGAAAACGTATACGTTTCTGGAGACTGCAAATTATGTAGCCAGCGGTATGTATGGCTGCATTTCATTTTTTGAATGAACGCTACAGGGCAGAATGACGCTGTTCCTTTTCGCGCTTACTGCTTACCTCCATGTGGATGGCTTTCCCGCTGTAATCAGTTTGTCCCATTAGCTTGTCATGTACGTCAGCGGACTTGAGATGCAGAGAGGAGTTGACCATGACGATGGGGTTCTAATCCGGTAAGGAACGGTTCCTGAAAGTAGGTAAGACAAAAACAGAATCCAAAAAATAAAATAAACAAATAAATAACAGCGTGAGAATGTGGTAAAATCTGAAAACGTGGTAAAAATCAGACGCACATGCCCCAGTAAAAATAGTCAGTGCCCCAGTAAATGCTTTGAGACATGATTTACTTCATATGCAAGTGTATGTATTAAGAGAGGTAATCCTGAAATAAAGACGTTATTCTCTATGTGCAACCAAACCAACGCTGGTGAAAGCAGTGCAGTTTAATCAAAAGACAAACTGACACATCTCTGCATGTGCGTATAAAAGCACACCCGCGCGCCTCACACACCGCTCCTGCTGGACCCTGACGCGCTGCTCTTCTTCCGGTGCGAGTCCCGGTTGTGAACATGCACGCCGAAAAACATACCCGCTGCTCATGCGCCGCTCATGCGTTGTGAAACCGGCATTAACAGTCTTTTATGTGAAGGTGACGGCACGCAGTGAGTTTTGCAAGTCAACAAAACTAAAGTTTAAACAATATGATGGTGATCATACTAAGCATGCCTCCTGATAGATTTTTTGGTAAAACTTTACAATAACAGTACATGAATAATGATGTATTAATGTGCAAACTAAACATTACTTTATTATGAGTTAATGATGAGTTAAGGTATGCACTAATTATGAACTAACTTGAACTACAACATGAGTCACATGACTTCATGTGTGAATAACGGCTACCTTAATTACTTGTTGGTACATGCATACCTGCCAACACTCCCATTTTTCCCGGGAGTCTCCTGTATTTCAGACCCGTCTCCCGTATTGGTCTGTCTCCCGGTAAACTCCCGGAATTCCCCCGCTCCTCAGCTTTTGGTACAGTCCGGGCTGAAACTTGGCGCTTGTGCTCTTCCGGTGATGCCCTGCTGAAAAATCCAGCTTAAACCAGCCTAAGCTGGTTGGCTGGTTTTAGCTGGTCAACCAGCCTGGTTTTAGAGGGGTTTTGGCCATTTCCAGGCTGGTTTCCAGCCATTTCCAGCCTGGTCCTAGCTGGTCAGGCTGGAAAATGACCAGCTTAAACCAGCTAAAACCAGCTTGACCAGTCTGGTTTAAGCTGGACATAGCTGGTTTTGGCTGGTCAAGCTGGTTTTAGCTGGTCAACTTCCAGCCTGACCAGCTAAGACCAGGCTGGAAATGGCTGGAAACCAGCCTGGAAATGGCCAAAACCCCTCTAAAACCAGGCTGGTCGACCAGCTAAAACCAGCCAACCAGCTGGTTTAAGCTGGATTTTTCAGCAGGGCGGTCGCGCGCTACAGTTCGCGCGCCCCCATCTCCCTAAACCTCAAACTCCTCCCGCTCCCCGCTCTTCAGTTTGCCCCAGTGTTGCCAACTTAGCGACAAATTTTCAAAAAAGCGACTAGCGACAAATCTAGCGACTTTTTTGTGTCTTACTGGCGATTTTTGTAGACTGTCGTTTGTCCATTACTGTACCGTCCCTACTCTTCTCAACGAGCCTCCCCTGCAGCCTGAAAGCAGAGCACCTCTCAGCGTACCGACGGCAAATGATTTAGAACAGGTGGCAGTGTGAAGGTATTTCCCTTGTACAGTCAACCCGATCTGCTTCTCCTTTATTTTAACAATTTAATTTGACCGTTTATTCTTGTTCCACAATCAGAGATGTTTTAAGGGAGAGTTTCAGAACTTGTCTGAGTATATTACGTCTGACAGATTACTGCAAATTCCCTACTCATCTATAATGATAAACTGTATTCAAACAGCAATACATTTAGTTAAATCGACAAGATTACATAAAGCATAGTGCGAATATAAAATACCCCATTTATTTACCATAGGCTGTTAAACAAACAGAAATGGTAGAACGCGATGACGTCAGTAATATGCAAATTAGCGTATGACGTGTCTCCCGGAATTTACCAACCAAATGTTGGCAGGTATGGGTACATGTTGTTAATTAATGTATTAGTTAACATTTAAGTTTAAGCTAAATGTAACCAACATGAACTCATGAGCTGTTAATGTATGATTATGTCATGACTTTACTTAGAGGGGCACATCATCATTAACTCATGCTTAACTACTCATGAGCTCCTGTTCATGCTGACGTTGACAGAACACTTTTCTATTGTTATTCAGTGTAAACTGACTAGTTGGACGTGCATAAGGAGTTCATGAGTAGTTAAGAATGGGTTAATGATGATGTGCCCCTTCAAGTAGTCACAACATAATTATATATTCACATATCATGAGTTCATGATGGTTAAATTAAGCATAAACTAATGTGGTAATTAATACATTAATTAACAAACAATCATGTACTAACAAGTAATTAAGGTAGCCGTTATTCACACATGAACTCATGTGACTCATGTTGTAGTTAAAGTTAGTTCATGATTAGTGCATACATTAACTCATTATTAGTTCATAATAAAATAATGTTTAGTTTACATATTAATACATCATTATTCATGTACTGTTATTATAAAGTGTTACCATTATGTTGTGACTTTACTTGAAGGGGCACATCATCATTAACCCATTCTTAACTACTCATGAACTCCTTATGCGCGTCCAACTAAGTTTACACTGAATACCATAAGAAAAGTGTTCTGTCAACATCAGCATGAACAGGAGTTCATGAGTAGTTAAGGATGAGTTAATGATGATGTGCCCCTCCAAGTAAAGTCATTACATAATCATACATTAACAGCTCATGAGTTTGTTACATTTAGCTTAAACTTAAATGTTAACTAATACATTACTTAACAACATGTACTAACAAGTAATTAAGGTAGCCGTTATTCACGCATGAACTCATGTGACTCATGTTGTAGTTCCAGTTAGTTCATGATTAGTGCATACTAATATTTAATGATTTACTTAACTCATCATTAATTCATAATAAAGTAATGTTTAGTTTACACATTAATACATCATGTACTGTTATTGTAAAGTGTTACCGAATGCTGTAATGTTTAAATAATTTTTGGTTAAAGATGCGTGAGGGTCATGTGACCATCAGGAAGAACGCAGCATCATTTCTCACAGGACGCGTTCTCTGTTCTCGCAGTCTCCCGAGTTCGTTCTTCTGAGGACACCTAAGACCGATCTCCACAAGAACTGAAGTCCGTTCTCTGCGTTCTTGGAATTGAGAAACAGCCCGAGTTTGAACACCCCCGATCTAGGCCTTCATGACAGTACAAAAAATAATAATAATTTCTTAAGGAGGCTAATAAAATTGACCTTAAATATTTTTTGTAATGTAAAAGCTGCTTATATTCCAGCCAAAATAAAATAAATAAGAAATACTGTGAAAATGTTTGCACTCTGTTAAACATCACTTGGAGAGCATATATATTTTTTTAAATTCACATCAAGTGTTGTTGGATGGCATTTACATATGGCACATAACTAATTACTAAATAGATTTTAAATAATTGTGTAATTTTATATTTACGTTTTACAGGATTTGAAGTATTACATTTTAGTTAAATTGTAATTTTACATGTCAAAACAAAACTAAAATAAGTCAAATTAATAACATATCACCAATAATAATCAATTCTTCACACAGGTTTATGATGGGAACACAACTCTGAAGAGTCACAAGTGAGATGTTCCCTGTGGACTGTGCACAAACACATCTGGTTGTTTTTTGGAACTGCACATAGATAGGATGTACAATGATGAGGAAAAGTTGGCCAAATGTATGTTTTCTTGGGAACCTCCAATGTGATTTTTCCACTCTCTTGTTGGTCTTGGATTCTTTAGATATTAGTCTCACCAGATTTGAAGCTCTGCATTTTGAATTGTTATATAACTTTGCCTTTGAAAAGCATTGTAGTGAAACATTTCGTGCTGCTTTGGAGCTTTCGCATCGTTTCGCAAAGGCTCACAAGGAGGTAAAAGAGGGGGTCTTTTAAATGAGAACTGGGGGAAAAAAATGAGTGGAATGTTTTGACAGTGATATTATTGCATTATCTATTTAAAGACTAAATATGCCAAAGTGTAAGCTTTCCCTGATGAAAATTAAAGTGTGAAAAGAAGGACCCCATAGACTGATTTCACGCGGCCGCCATTATTAACAGCGAAATCGAGGCTGCGGTGGGAAGAAACCCGGAAGTATAGACTAAGTCACACAGGAATGTTGTGTACCTGGCTGTATATCTTATCAGCGAAGAGAAAGTGACACAAATTTATGATTTCAGCGCCTTCCGAGTGACCCTAAGGTCCGTTCTGAATGAATAGTGAAAATAAAAAGGGATATTTGACCTCATTTTCAGCTAAGTTAAGGGAAATGGCACTACTTAGCTAGCGTTTTCTTTCCCAAACACACATTTTAGATGCCATTCATCAAACTCAAGTTAATGAACTGAGTCTTTAACTATATTAGACTAGTCACGATACAAAATTTCCGTAATGAAATATAAAAATACCCCAATTTCTCGTTAACATTTAAGACACTGTTCATGGAGTTCTTAAACAGCGCTGACTGGCCATTGTGTTCACGTGCTCAACAGAAATCACTCTGATTGGCTGTGAAGGTCATCAGTTCACCTCACCGCTGTTTAATGAGTGCAAACACAGACGAGCGATCCGCTGATGAAAAGACTGATCTGCACGACTTTAAAACGCTCCAATATCCGTCTATGTGTGTTTTCAATCTGTGAAGAGCAGGAAGCTAATAACCTTCACAGTCATTCTGTTGAGCACTGGTGAATACTACGGCAAATCAGCGGTGTTTATAAGCGCGCTCAGCTGCGCGTAAATGTTAGCAGGAAATTGACATTTTTAAAACTTCAGTACCAGGACAACACTGTTAAAGACAACACGAAGATGTGCTACAGAGGACTGCAGTGTTTTATCACTCACCGGGTTACGTGGGCTGAAGCAGGGAAGCGTCCCCACGGTGTTTACCTGCTGCCCTGGACTGAAGTCTAAGAGGACACTTAAGTGTATCACTCTTAAAGAGATTGTGATGTTGTTTGACGCCTAATATGCTTTTAATTGTTTCAATGAAACTGAACGGAATGATATTAAAGTGATGTTTACACCATTTCTGCATTTTGAAGTCACAGCAACAGCTGGAGGTTTATAGCACACAGCATATTGTTGCAATGTTTACAGTGCTGATCCTATACTTCCGGCTTTCTTCCCACCGCAGCCTCGCTTTCGTGTTCTAAAATGGCGGTCGCGTGAAATAAGCGTATAGGTCAGGGGTGCTCAATCCTGTTCCTGGAGCTCTACCTTCCTGCATAGTTCAGTTCCAACCCTGATCAAACACACCTGAACCAATTAATTAGGACCTGAACAGCACTTGATAATTACAGGCAGGTGTGTTATTCAGCTACTGTCTGAATAACTCTTGTGTTTTGTTTTAATATGAATTATAATGGAAGGTTAATAATAATATTCTCACATTAAAAAAAGACATTTGTTCTTTATTTCTAGTATACATTTCATTCCTTCATTTGCTAAAGAGATGGACATATGAATGTAAAAAAGTGACAGGTTATTAAAGGGCACCTAGCCCCTTTTTCCAGATTTAATACAAAAGCCTTTTGTGTCTCCAGAATGTGTCTTTAAAGTTTCAGCTCAAAACACCCATCAGATTATTTATTATAGCTTTCACTAGTTGTATTTTATAGCTCTCAACAGCTGTTTTTGTGTACTGTGCCTTTAAGGCTAGTCCTCCCCGCCCACCGTTCCCACGTGCCTGTCAGCGTGCCTCAGTCTCCCTCCCTCGGCTGCCTCAGACAACTGACAGACATAAAAGAAGCAGATCTCACGTAACGCTTGTGAGGAAAAACTACAGTAAGAACTTTACCAATGATTATTTGATGCATTTGTTGTGGAGCTGCAACGACAAGTCACACACAATGTCGTTACAAAGTTCACACACGCACACAGACACACAGACACATACAGTGCGCGCATTTACCTTTGCACTGTCTTTGCACGCAAATGTGACAGGATACAGGTTAATATCCACTGCTGTATGGATATCTGTTATGTTAATGTACAAAAGAAACCTGATTTAATGTCCACAAACCGGGATTGAAGTTTCTTCTTGTATAATTGTTCTGACACACGGCTGTGGTGATGAAGTAAATCTGAAGTAAATCGCTGTAATTCATTACACACATACACTGTTTTAAAACATTTTAAACTTGTAAAACTCACTGTTGATCACATTTGATGATGATTGATGATCCTAGCAAACTGAACAGACCTTTTATTCCCGGTTGCTTTGCGCATGTCCTGTCTTGTTGATAGGATTATAAACGTCACTACGGAGACATGTTAATACGCAGCTGTCAATCAATTCGGTGGGCGGGGGGACCGCACTCCTACGTCAAGTTGCGTTGGTCTCAAAACCGATCCAATTGGTCCACCGTTTTTATGTTGTTAAATTGAAAAAAAGGACTGGGTGTGTTTATATCACCCCAATATGACGGTCTATACACTATACCTACACATATGTCTGTCCAAACAGCTTGAAAAGTAGATTTTTCACCATAGGAGCCCTTTAAGTTGTTGCAGTGGATATTTTCTTCAGTTGTTGCTTTCATGTCACATAAATGAATAAAAGTCATAAATTACGAGTGTAAAAAAAAATCATGATTATTGTTATAATACTGTAACATCCCCGGCTCGTCCTCACTCACCCAATCCAGTATCACCATCTCACACCAGTCCCATCCAATCACGAGAACCTTCCCCTGAGTACTAACTATCTGCACCTGTTCATCATTAGCCCGGACACTATATAAACTCACCTCCTCCGTTCACTCATCGTCCGGTATTGAAGTCTAATGGTTGTCTTCACCCAAGCTCCCTCGTCTTCTCTTCTTCCATGGATGTTCCTTCTGAGTCTTCGTAACCATCGCACTGATAAAGGGAAGTGTCTTTACTATCTTATCACATCCGAAGATCTATATTCACCTACATGCACTTTGTGCACACTGCCACCAACGGAGGTGTTGGAATTGTTAACCCAGTCTTGACTGACGCCAGGTTGACCTGGCGAAGACTTATGTGGTGTCCTTCGGATGAACTCCCATTGCCCTGCACTGTGTGATATCCTCTTGTGAATTACTTTTAATAAACCTAATGAAAAGATAACCATCTCTGACTTCTTTGTATACCAGCGTGACAGAATACCGGACCCGAAAACAACAACATGGAAGCTAACGCCACGCTAACCGGAAGTGAGTTGCCTTCCGCATCCATGAGCGCTAGCTCCAACCTGGTGGTGACACCGAGTACTCCACTAGCTCGGCCAATGAGTTACTCTGGGGATCCGAGCACCTGCAATGGGTTTCTACTACAATGTTCTTTATATATTGAAGCCAACCTTGTGCAATTCCCTAACGAACTTTCCAAAGTTGCATTTGTTATTTCCCTTCTCTCAGGTCGAGCCTTGCAATGGGCAGATGCATTGTGGAGTACTCGTAGCCCAGTGATAACCACCATCCAATCCTTCGTCACTCACTTTAAGGAGGTATTTTCAGTTCCACTTACCCCTTTATCAGTGCACGACGAACTCATGAATCTTTCCCAAGGGAGGATGTCAATTCACGAATATACGTTGCAGTTTCGGACACTTGCCGCCAGCAGCGGGTGGAACCCTGTGGCGCTTCTAGCTGCTTACCGTAAAGGGTTGAAACCCTCCCTCCGTAAACAGATGGTCATTTATGATGACAATGCGAACCTTGAATCCTTCATCAAAAAGACTATTAGTGTGTGTCAACACTTATCTGCTTGTTCTTCTCTCTTTGATGATTCTCCATCACCGTCCAAATCTCCCACGATTACGCAGGACCCTGAAGAACCAATGGTCACTGACTCTTACCGGCTCGATGCCACGGAACGCCAGCGGCGTATTCAACATCAGCTCTGCCTCTACTGTGGAGAATCAACTCATCGGATAGCCACCTGTCCCATCCGTCCACCTCGACTCGTGGTGAGTAAAGTCATCCTCACCCCCACAGTATCCACCATACCTCATATTGTTGCAGAGTTGGTAATACACGATCAAACTTTTCCCGTACATGTTTTGTTGGACTCCGGAGCCGCTGGGAACTTCATATCCTCCACCTTTATCTCCCGCTATAATATTCCATCAGTGAGGAATGAAGTCCAGTACCGCATCACCACCATCCAGAGCTCGCCGCTAGGAGAAGGAAAAATCAATCGCCGTACCAAGCCTATCACCCTTCGTCTGGATCAGAATCATCAAGAGACACTTACCCTTCTTATTCTTCCTCGTGCTAATGTGGACGTCATCCTGGGACGACCGTGGCTTATTCAGCACCAACCCAGTATTAACTGGGAAACTGGAGATATCCTCGAGTGGGGATCCAAGTGCAAAAGTAATGGTCATATTACCCCCTCTACTGGTCACTCCACTTCATTACCTCTGCAGAATACGAGCATACAAGCCACCTCTCCTTCCAGCCATCCCATTCCCTCAGCATATCATGAGTACTTAGACGTCTTCAGCAAAGAACGAGCCACCCAATTACCCCCTCATCGGTCCTGGGATTGCTGTATTGATCTGTTGCCCGATGCCAAGTTGCCACACGGAAGGATTTATCCTTTATCCCGTCCTGAACATGAAGCTATGCACAACTACATCAGTGAAGCTCTCCAGCATGGGTTCATCCGACCGTCTACATCTCCTGCCGCCTCCAGCTTCTTTTTTGTCGCAAAGAAAGATGGAGGACTCAGACCATGCATCGATTACCGAGTACTTAATGCTGCTACCGTCAAGTTTGCCTACCCTCTGCCTCTAGTCCCAGCTGCCTTGGAAGAACTGAGAGAAGCTAAGGTGTTCAGCAAACTAGACCTCAGGAGTGCATACAATCTCATCCGCATCCGCCAGGGGGACGAGTGGAAAACGGCCTTTGTTACACCTTCCGGCCACTATGAGTACCTCGTTATGCCCTACGGACTGGCAAATAGTCCATCCATTTTCCAAAGTTTCATGAATGAGATCTTCAGAGACTTCCTTCATCGTTTCACTATTGTCTACATTGATGATATCCTTATTTACTCCCGTAATCTTGAAGAGCATCAAGACCATGTGACACAAGTACTCCAACGTTTACGACAAAACCATCTATTCCTCAAACCAGAAAAGTGTGAATTCCATCAGACCACGATATCCTTCCTCGGGTATGTCATCACCCCACAAGGAGTGAGTATGGAACAGTGCAAAGTAGATGCTGTATCGAAATGGGAATACCCGAAAACCATTAAAGAACTCCAGCGTTTTCTGGGATTCGCCAACTTCTATCGGCGGTTTATAAAGAACTACAGTGTCCTATCAGCTACACTCACTTCCTTGCTCCAAGGAGGAAAGCGAGTACTCACCTGGACCCCTGAGACGTACCGAGCCTTCGATCACCTTAAATCGAAGTTTGCCACAGCACCCATCTTACGTCATCCTAATCCCAACCTCCCGTTCATCGTTGAGGTGGACGCCGCAGACACTGGAGTAGGCGCTATACTCTCCCAATGGTCTGGTGAACCCAAAACCCTCCATCCTTGTGCGTACTATTCTCGGAAATTGACGACTGCGGAACAAAATTATGGGATCGGTGACCGCGAGCTATTAGCCATCAAACTGGCACTAGAAGAGTGGCGTCACTGGCTTGAAGGAGCCCAGCACCCCTTCACCGTCATCACTGACCACAAAAATCTCCAATACATACGAGATGCCAAACGTCTGAATGCTCGCCAAGCTCGTTGGTCTCTCTTCTTCGCCCGATTCAACTTCAACATCACCTACCAACCTGGGCACAAGAACGTCAAAGCCGATGCCCTATCCAGACTTTACTCACCTGAGCCTCGTAACGATTCCCCCGAATCTATTCTTCCTCCTTCCATCTCTGTGGCCCCTATATTATGGCAAATTGATGAAGAGATCCGACTAGCCACCTTAGAAGAACCAGTTCCCCCTGGTCTCCCTCCAGGCTTGTGCTATGTACCCACGAGATTTCGCATACCACTCCTGAATAGCACACACACCTCCCTCGGCTCAGGACACCCAGGTAGCAGGCGAACCCTCTCGCTCCTCAGAGAAAGGTATTGGTGGCCTAAAATGGCCCACGATGTCACCCAGTACGTTAAGGGTTGCTCGGTCTGTGCCATCACTACCACTCCACGCCATCTACCTGAAGGAAAGCTGCTGCCGTTGCCCACTCCCCGCCGACCCTGGACACACCTTGGTGTTGATTTTGCCACCGATCTACCCCCCTCTCAAGGATACACCACTATCTTAGTGGTTGTAGATCGGTTTTCCAAATCCTGCAAACTAATACCTCTCAAAGGTCTTCCCACATCCCTTGAAACAGCTGAGGCCCTGTTCCATCACGTCTTCAGAAACTATGGTCTCCCCGAAGACATCGTGTCGGACAGAGGTCCGCAATTTATCTCCAGGGTCTGGCGGGCGTTCTTCCACCTTTTGGGTACCACCATCAGTCTGTCTTCTGGCTATCATCCGCAAACCAATGGTCAGACCGAGCGTAAAATCCAAGAGATTTCCCGGTTTTTACGCTCCTACTGCCATAACCATCAAAACACCTGGAGCCAGTATCTTCCGTGGGCTGAGTATGCACAAAATTCTCTTCGTCAATCCTCTACTGGACTAACCCCTTTTCAATGTGTCCTAGGCTACCAACCATCCTTGTTTCCCTGGAATGGGGAAGCATCAGAAGTGCCCGCGGTTGATCACTGGTTCCAGGAAAGCGAGAGGGTCTGGGACTCAGCTCACGTCCATCTTCAGCGGGCAGTCCGGAGGTATACCGAGCAAGCCAACCGTCACCGGCTACCTAATCCCATCTACCAACCAGGAGATAAGGTATGGCTCTCTACCCGAGACATTCGCCTCCGGCTGCCCTGCAGAAAGCTGAGTCCCCGCTACCTGGGACCATTCACCATTCACTCCCAGATCAATCCTGTCACCTACCGTCTCAACCTTCCACCACAGTACCGTATTGCATCATCCTTTCACGTCTCCCTCCTTAAACCCTACACTAACCCTGTGTCTCCTCCCTCCACAGAACCTGAACCACCCCCCCCTCCCGACCAAACGGAAGTCATCAGTGATAACATCTACCAGGTCAAGGAAATCCTCAACTCCCGGCGGCGGGACGGTCGGCTCCAGTACCTCGTAGACTGGGAGGGCTTTGGCCCTGAGGAGAGATCCTGGATCCCTCGTGATGACATCTTAGATCCATCACTCCTCGAAGAATTCCATCAGAGACATCCCGATCGTCCAGCTCCACGAGGACGTGGCCGTCCCCGCCGTCGATTTAGGGTGCCAGGAGTCACCCGTGGAGGGGGGGGTACTGTAACATCCCCGGCTCGTCCTCACTCACCCAATCCAGTATCACCATCTCACACCAGTCCCATCCAATCACGAGAACCTTCCCCTGAGTACTAACTATCTGCACCTGTTCATCATTAGCCCGGACACTATATAAACTCACCTCCTCCGTTCACTCATCGTCCGGTATTGAAGTCTAATGGTTGTCTTCACCCAAGCTCCCTCGTCTTCTCTTCTTCCATGGATGTTCCTTCTGAGTCTTCGTAACCATCGCACTGATAAAGGGAAGTGTCTTTACTATCTTATCACATCCGAAGATCTATATTCACCTACATGCACTTTGTGCACACTGCCACCAACGGAGGTGTTGGAATTGTTAACCCAGTCTTGACTGACGCCAGGTTGACCTGGCGAAGACTTATGTGGTGTCCTTCGGATGAACTCCCATTGCCCTGCACTGTGTGATATCCTCTTGTGAATTACTTTTAATAAACCTAATGAAAAGATAACCATCTCTGACTTCTTTGTATACCAGCGTGACAAATACTCACAGAGGGAAAAGGTAAAATGGATCAGTGAATTAGAGGAGTGAGCTACAAATTACAAGGACAAATCAGTGCCAACTTTAATTCTTGTTTCAACCTGTACAGGCCCTTAGAACCCTTAAAGAAACACTCAACTTCAATTTAAAAAAAAAAAGAATTAAAAGGGGTTTTACATCTTTCCTAGAGTTAAACAGTTGAGTGTTACTGTTTTTGAATCTATTCAGTTGATCTCTGGGTCTGGCAGGAGCATTTTTATCTTAGCTTAGCATAAATCATTAAATCGGATTAGAACATTAGCATCTCATTCAAAAATGGCCAGAGTTTCGATATTTTCTCTATTTAAAGCTTGACTTGGCAATTCCAGCATGAAAGGTGGGCACTCTAAGGAGGAGGCTATAAAGACTGCAGTGTCCAGTGACTGCAGCCTCGCTAAAGCGTCTCTTGAGATCAAGGAAGTAAAGTTTACCTGCACAACACTCACAAGCTGGCCTCCATTCAAATAAAAAAATAAAAATTGCTATTTTCTAGGCCAATGTGGCTAGGAACTAGAGGTGTAACAGATCACTGTTGATCCGTGATTCGTACGGATCACAACCCACAGTTTAGAAAGGATTAATACATTTTACTAGTAGATTAATCGTAAATTTGTACCGATTACAGAGAGATTGTCATTTCAAGAGTTCACACTTAGCTGATGATAGATTATAAAGCTTGTTTGACATGCTGTCCCGGGAGAGAGCCCTGAGCTCATAAGATCCTCAAGCCCGGGGCTCCCTCCCATTTGCAAGGTAAGAGGGGAGTTTAAGCTCAGGTAGAGCTCGAGAACTCCCCTGCTGTAGTAGCTAATGAACAGATAGTGATTGCTCTTAAGATTTAACTACTTACTAGGAGCATGTCTATGGTGTCGATTTGGATTAATCAATTAACTTAAGTTGCATGTTTTTAGATGGTGGGAGGAAACCGGGGAAATCCCACGTGAGCACGGGGAGAACGTCTAATGTGGCTTGGTAAGGACTAGAACCAGTGACGTTCTTGCTGTGAGGCAACAGTGCTAACCACTGGGCCACCGTGCCACGCATCTATGAAAGGAGGAGGAGTAGGGGTGGAAGGGGGGATTCTTCAAAACGAAGATGACTGTTATATGGAACTTATCGTATTTATAGTGGCTTAGGAATTGTCTGATTGGTGAATCATAAATTGAATAATGCGGGACCGGCCGCAAACAATCATAAGCACGTGATCCTCTCGAAATTTGTTTATAAATAAACTTCACTTAGGCTTTCCTGTAAAATATAATGATGATGGAAGAAGTTGTGGTAGGTTATTCGGGATGTGGTGGGTTTCATTAAAGATGTTTTCTGTCACTACTTGTTTAGCCTGCATTAATGCGTTCAGTGTTAAGCTGCATGATTAATCATTAAAAGATCGGGATCTCAACAACCCCACAAATTATAAATGATGGTGATTTGCATACATTTTTAATCCTTCGAATCGCTGCATTCAAATCTGTGTTTGAAAAATGCAAAAAAGAAAGAGAAAGAGATTCAGTCTTTAGTCTTTTGAGTTAGTTATGAAGTTACAAACAGTCAACTAACACAGAAGTAGTGGGATAAGTTTATAGTTTAGATATAACCACTGATGTTTATGGTAAAGATTAAAATCACTGTCATATGCATTTAACTACACTAAAAAAAAAAAAAGTTGTAGGTAGCAATTACATTATATAACCAATAGGTGGCGATAACCAGCCATCAAAAATATGCCACTGAATAATTCTTAAAAAATGATACATCTAGCAATGAAACATGAAGGTTTATGAGTAAATAACTTAATCATGTATGAGACTAAAAATAAATATGTATTGTACAAATAATAATGTTGGATGTCTACATTTAGCGTCATCAGCAACAGTAGTAGTGACAATGAATTTTTCACAATACTGATTATTTTACTATTTATTTTTATTCAGCTGATTATTTCTTCATTTAATTTGTAATAAAATTACAGGTCATAAGTTTTGTTTGTTAAAACCAAGAGTGTCTTGCAGTACAGTTTTTTTGTAATAAATGTAAAGCAAATTACATTTGTCCCCTCCCCTTTTTGGCTGATCTGAAAAATGGTCCGATCTGTGACTAAAAAACCATAATGTAATCTGAACCGTGAGATTTGTGATCTGTTACACCCCTACAATTATACTCTCATTCTGGTGTAATCATCAAGGAATTTGGATCCCATACCATAACAACAGAGGGTGTATGACAGAGTATGACAGTTTAGAAAATAGCAACTTTTCATTTTCTGTTGGTCTTAGTACATGATGTACCTAGAAAAGTTAAGGTTTAAATCATCAAACAAATATGGTCATTTTTGAGCAGTATGCAAAAGATCTAATCCGATTCAATGATCTATGCTAAGCTAAGCTAGGACAAATCCCAATTCTACCCCTTAGCCCTTCCCCTTAGCCCTACCCCTCATTTTGTGTGTTCACGTGAAGGGGTAGCTGTGTCCCAATTCTCTTTAGCTTGAAGTCGTAGTGCTAAGGGGAAGGGCTAGATTCTCCTTAAAACTGAGATTTTTCAAGACCACACTCGAAACCAAGGGGTAAGAAAATTTCCCAGAATACACCAGCTACAGCGGCAGCATAGCTGCACACCGAAGTAAGGAGATGCACAAATTATTATTTTTTTGTAATTATTACAAATTTTTACAACAAACATGCACATGTTTTAATACATTCATTACCACGTTCGTGTTTTGCTTTAAAAAAAAATGCTAAAATAAAAACCGCTAAAATTTCGCTATCTATAATACATAATAACTATTGTATAGCAGTCACACAACATTCTGACACTCGATGACACTCGAATACCCTGTCAGAAAAGTCTAGTGGCTGGGAATAACCTTTTTACAGTCTCTGCTTTAATGTTTATGTTGTTTTTTGTGTGTTTACATAGATGAATATGGCCACTGTGTAAATACACAGTACAGTTATGATCTTATTGCCATATTAGATTGTTATGATAACATAATATATGCCTTCAGTGATTTCCTGAAGATAAATACCAAAAAATAAAGCAACTGGAATAACTACAGCAGTCGCGATAGTCTGATCTCATATGAAGCAAGAGATTGCAATGACATATGATGACGTTGTTCCATTTTTTAGGGGTAATTTTTTAAGCCCTTCCCCTTCACACTTTGTTTCAAGGGCCAACGGGAAGGAGAAGGGGTACAAAAATAGAATTGGGATTGAAAGTGCTCTGCCAGACGCAGAGATCTGTAAATAGATTACAAAAAAATTGCAAAACTCAACTACTTGACTCTGCAGTAGTTGTAAAATGAGCGTTATTTTTCAGTTTTTAACTTACTTTCAATTTATTGAACTTGTCCTATATGCTTTTGTTTTGTGTACTTTATTTATATTTTAACTAATGTTTGCGAATCATTCACGTACAGATGAGACTTGCTAATTAATTTGAGATCATAAATAGTTCTAAGTTATAAACGAATATTGTTTGTAGCTTTAGGAATCAATCCATTAACTGAGACATTTGAGAGATTTTCTCCAATAATCCTATTGCTGTGAAGTGTCATATTTTCATTCAATCGTAATATTTTTGCCTGTTTTATCTCACAATGTTTGCTGACAGTAGGCAGAAATGTAGTTCATTCATATCATCTCAGATCTCTCTCAAAATCTTGCACATTGCCTTGTGGGAGCAACAAAGCAGTTTAATACTATATAAGATCATCATTCTCATGAGACTAACATCTCAGGGAGCAAAACAAGCAAAGATGTTTATAAATGACTTGCGAGCTGTATATCTTGGCATATTTAATAAATATAGCAGCTTAGTCAGATTCACAGTAAGTAGAACCATATGGGTCTCCAAATGTACAAAGATCTTTTCAATTAATGCTTTGCTGATAGTGAGGGCATATCTGGTTCAGATGTCAAACGTTTTACTCTGTTTGACACACATATTCCACTTGTTTTTCATGGTTTGGTTTCAGGTTTTCCCTGTGGAATGATGAAAACCAGAGACATGTTCCATAACAATATTCACACAACCTTCAGTCACCAAACCCCACAGCACCGAAACCGTGTTTGATATTCTGTCGCATGGTTTTAAATCATAATTCCCCTGATGAGGTCACAGATTTGTATATTTTCAGCTTGGACAGCTGCACTGAAGCCGGACAGACCCCCCGTCACACCCTAAACACTATTTTCCCAAAACTCCCCAAACATTTTCCCTAATCTCATTTCCTCAAACTGAGGACCGTGCAACAAAGACATCAAATGAAATGTGGGCATCAGTTGAAAGTGTCTTTTTCCTACATCTGGTGACATGTCCTTCAACACATTGCAAGAGAGGATGTATTTTTCCTCTTTGGAGATTTGTTTACCAGATTTTTAGCTTTCTTTTTATTATTTGGTGGGTAGTCATCCTTTTGCATGTGTTTATCAACTGCTCAGATCACTCTAATTACTGTATAAGTGCTTGACATTAAAGAGAAGAGGATGTTGCCAAAACCAAGAATAACCAAATTAGTGGAAGTTTACTTTCAGGAAACTTGCCACTTTGGGTGATCAGGAATAGAGTTGTTTTGATGTTTTGTTCCTAAGAAAAACACGTGAGCTATCAGTATTTCTCAGCCATCCCTAATCTGACATGACTACATTTGGCCTTTCCTCCATTTCAGATGTGTTGACTTTACTTTAGGCCAGTGTTTACATGAATTTAGCTGGAACTGGGTCAGGCCGGGGTCCTTCACACTCTGGTAGATATCCGTGAGCTAACATATTAAATTATTCTTTGTGTTTTCTTAAGTAACAGTGAGCACTTTTAATAAACGTGACTGCATACCTTTCTGATGGTGTTTGACTGAATAAAAACATATTATATTTTCAAAAACCTTTGACACGTCACGAACTTCAACATTCCAAGATGCATCACTGGAAAAACACTCTTCCAAAACTGAGATCTTAAAGGATAGTAAAAACTAAAACTGTAGTGTGTAACTAACTAAACATTTATTTATCTGCTAGTGTGCCTGTAAAACTTTACTGTTCTAAATTTTTTACATTTTTCAAAACTTTCAAAGGTTATTCATTCATTGATTTTCTTTTCAGCTTAGTCCCTTTATTAATCTGGGGTCGCCACAGCGGAATAAACCGCCAACTTATCCAGCATATGTTTTACGCAGCAGATGCCCTTCCATCTGCAACCCATCTCTGGGAAACATCCATACACACTCATTCACTACGGACAATTTAGTCTACCCAATTCACCTGTACCGCATGTCTTTGGACTGTGGGGGAAACCGGAGCACCCAACCCGGAGAAACGCCAACTGACTCAGCCGAGGCTCGAACCAGCGACCTTCTTGCTGTGAGGCGACAGCACTACCTACTGCGCCACCACGTCGCCCCTTTCAAAGATTATGTCAAGTATATATTTTAAACTAAGCTTTTTATACACTTTGTGAACTTCATAGCCTTAACTTTTAAACTGCAAAACTGTATTCTTTAGGGGTATCTTTAGGTTCAATCTTAAAGAGTCATGAAACATCAAAACACATTTTTTGAGATGTTGACAGTCATATATGTGTCCCACGCTCCTAAAAACACTATTAGGACACATATATTTCACTAAAAAAGTGAAAAGTGATTGTTTTTGCGTTATTTCGAGCAAATTCATTCTGTTTTGAAAAGAAATTTAGAAGCTACATCACGGCGATTAGATCTATCTGTAAATTCCAGCGTGGAGACTGGATGTCTGTACTGGCAGGTACAACGTGACGTTCATGGGCGTTGCTAGGCTTATTTTAGGGGGGCTGTAGCCCGCCTATATTTCTACTCAGCCCCCCTAAAACTTTTGCGATTGGCTCATAAACTGTACACTAAATTATCACCTCAGTCCCCTTTAAATTTGATAAGAAAACGGCGGACGAATTCAGCTCCTCCCTGTCTTTTGTTTTTCATTTGATCATCAAACCAGTCGTGGACAGCGAGAGAACAAGGTGTGTTTATCGCTAAATTGTTATAATATCTGCTTATTTGCAGTTCTTTGATATAGACAACCTTTTATCACCTGTATTCCAATGTCATGGAGGAGCAGTCGGGTTTTCTCGGCGTTCACCTCATCAGCACAATAAAAAAATATAACGAAAAATGTAACTCTTAACGAACATTTCACTATTTTAATTTCAAAATCACCTACCAATATTAAACCCTTTACAGTTCGTGTGGCATTAACTATACCATACAGTCTTGCACAGAAAGGATTAAACACAGTGACAGAACCACTGAGAGAATGTTTCTCGTTTTAACTGTCACTGAGTCGCTGACAGAGATAGAAACATCAAGTGTTGTCTAGTATAAAAAAAATTCTACTTATTTACTATTATCATTCAGATCGTGAAATATGTGAATTAGCCTGTAAGTTTAAAAATATATATTTATATGTATGTGATTTAATTAGAAAAGTGGCAGTTTATTTATTTAATACATGGAAACAAAAAATGCATCTGAGTATAGAAAGTGGTTTTTACTACAGTAAACAGGGGGGTCCAGCCTATTTGGCTTATTCAGAACTCAAATGGCTGTGCCTGTCTATGTAATACAGTTAAATACTAGTATACAACCCAGATTAAACAAACATTTTTAATTAAGTGTATTACTATTAAATTACTACTTATAAATGTAATATTAGGCTTATATATATAAATATATATATATATATATATATATATATATATATATATATATATATATATATATATATATATATATATATATATATATATACAATGTTCAGACGTCAGAGAGACGCCACGTTGTGTTGCCAACCATAATTAAAACAAGTGGAAGAAGAATTGTTTGGAAACATGGATCGTCAGTGTTGCTTTTATAAATGTGCTGCAACGAAGGTTTTGTTTTCATTTCCCTGCTATGAGAGCACAGCTGGACTTACCTGTGGATTACAGTGGTCTGCTAACACGCGACAAAAATATGTTTGTAAGGAACATTTTTTACCCGAGAGCTTTTTGCATCTGGAAATCCGGATTGCTTTTGAAAAAAAGACGCGATTCCAGTTGGTGTTGATTGTCCTGTCTCTACAGATTTGGTAAGTGTGTGATCAGTGTTCTTTGTTTATGTTTATTCAGATGGAGAAGTTAGTTAGTATCATCTGCAGTACTATTTCAGTTTTAAAAGACATACCTTAGTCAAAATGATTTAGTTACTAAGTTTACCATACGTTAATATCACTACAATATTATAAACTGAAAGATCCACTGTAAATGCTGCTCTAAACATGTAAACACCTTAATCAAACTATTACCATCTTGTAGGATTTTTGTGACAGGATAGTCTATACACACACGGTTTTCTGATACTATTCTCTGCACCTACTAAGTGTTAGTTACCGAGAAATGCGGAGGGTTTTTTTTTTCTCTCATACGGTGTGCGGTATCAAAAATTCCATTAAAACTACACTCTTCCAGCAGTTCTTTGCATCAAATATCTTGTTTGTCAAGAGAGGCATGCATGAAATGTTCCTGAATGAAAGTGAAAGTGCCAAACTGCAGTTAAAGTCAACAAATTAATAATGAAACACCCGAAATTACATGAAACGCCAGAGGAAATGTGGATAGCGTGGTGATGCAATGACGTTAATCAAATTATGTGCTATAACATGTAAAACATGATCATGAAAGGAACATTCAAAAACCAGCTCATGTAAACACCTTTATCATATTATTGTCTTATTCACATTAAGGCAAATAATTTGATTACTGATGTCCATGTAAACGTAGTCACTGTCTATCTCCCCTGCGTCTGTGTTTGTATTGCCTCTGTGAAAATCAGCACGTGCACGTACTGAAACTTACCTTTTCATGCAAACCCTTCCCTCTTTTGCTACTCGACACTTCCACCCAGGGTCGCCGCTGGCCACCACGGGCCCTCTGGCGGGGGAGGAGAAGGGGGGCGAGGGTGATGTCGCGGACGAAAGTGACGTCCTAACTTGACTTGACGTCCTACTCCCACCTAAACAAAGCTGGACTCACCCACTTTCCTGACTTTTTTCAAACTAGAGGTGTGAAACCACCCTGCTGAGACAGAGGGGTTTCATGGCCCCTTTAAAAATAGAAAAAAATAGAATTTTCATTTTTGGTCTGCATGCATTGATATTTCATATCAATTTGCAATGGTGCACAACACTATTCTTTAGTCTAAATTTCCATATGTGCAGTTACAAAACCCCAATTTTCATGACTTAATATGGTGGAAAAATGTTCTTACTATTAGCATCTGTTTGTCAAGACATCAATCCTTTATCAGGTAACAAGATGAGCCGTTTTGGCAACAGCACAGAATGGAAAATACGGTAAGACCATCTGTTTCTCCCATCACTTATTCATAAAACAAAGAGAGGAGAAATAAAAAATATCTCTGATAAGAAAATGTCCCTGCTCTCTTTGCACATTTAAAATCCTGACATCAATGGCTACACCTGTGTAATGTTTATTCTCAAGTTTTCCTCAAGCATCAACACGTGTCTTACACATCGTCATTTGATCTCTTAAACAGTGAATAAACCTATATTTATCTTGAACAAGAGGACAATGAAGCAGGTCTTTCAGCAGGATGATTTATGATGAGTACAGGAAATCTTGAAGTGTTTGAGACAAAGACTTAGACAAGTTCCCTCATGTGAACTCCTTGATTGTTGCCACAAGATGAAGAACAATGTGGGCAGAGGACAATGAACATTTTACGCTCTACTGTATAGTAGAAAGATGAAGACAGGAAGCAAGCTTTGATGAACTGGCAAGATCACGTCTTTAAACAACAATCAATGCAATAAGGCAAAGATAAAACCAATTAGATGTCTTAAAAAACAGAAATGCTTTGAATTTTGGTGCAGTGGGTAGCACGTTCGCCTTACAGCAAGAAGGTTGCTGGTTCGAGCCTCGGCTGGGTCAGTTGGCGTTTCTGTGTGGAGTTTGCATGTTCTCCCCATGTTGGCGTGGGTTTCCTCTGGGTGCTCTGGTTTCCCCCACAGCCCAAAGACATGCGGTACAGGTGAATAGACTGATTTCACGCGGCCGCCATTATTAACAGCGAAATCGAGGCTGCGGTGGGAAGAAACCCGGAAGTATAGACTGAGTCACACAGGAATGTTGTGTACCTGGCTGTATATCTTATCAGCGAAGAGAAAGTGACACAAATTTATGATTTCAGCGCCTTCCGAGTGACCCTAAGGTCCGTTCTGAATGAATAGTGAAAATAAAAAGGGATATTTGACCTCATTTTCAGCTAAGTTAAGGGAAATGGCACTACTTAGCTAGCGTTTTCTTTCCCAAACACACATTTTAGATGCCATTCATCAAACTCAAGCTAATGAACTGAGTCTTTAACTATATTAGACTAGTCACGATACAAAATTTCCATAATGAAATATAAAAAACGCCAATTTCTCGTTAACATTTAAGACACTGTTCATGGAGTTCTTAAACAGCGCTGATTGGCCATTGTGTTCACGTCCTCAACAGAAATCACTCTGATTGGCTGTGAAGGTCATTCTGCTTGACGCAGAAGTATAAATCGGCCTTAAGGGTGCTTTCACACTAGCACTTTTGGTCTGCACGCGAGTTCATCTGATGCCAAGTACGGTACATTTAGCTAGTGTGAACGTGTCTTCTGAACTCGGGTGTGCATCCGTGATCCGTACCCGAGTCCACCTGAAAAAGGTGATCTGGGGTACAGTGGTCTGGGGTACGGTTTGTGTGAACTTTGGTACGATTCACTTCTGTTATGGATGCAATCGTACCAGATTAACGGAACTGAACCGCCAATTGTACAACAAACTTTAGTTTTCATAACGTTCATTCACGTGTGTACTGTATATCTGTGTATCACCTACAGACATGTGACAAGCAGGACTGACCCAGTGAAAACAGTGATAATGTCTGCTTGTCTCCACCAAAATTGACTTCTGCACACATCGCGTGATGTTCTGAACGTTTTTAATGTTTTTTTTTTGCGGCAGATATACGCAAGTGGCTGTCTGTATTTTGGTTTTGGTAACAAAATCAAAAGATTCAGTAAAAGCAGAATGACTATGCATGCGGATGTCTCCATTTTGGCGCCTTGTTTTTGTGGCCGTCACCTAGCAACAGCTGTACACAAAACAGCAGCTCGATGACACAAGCGTACCGGGGTTCGGGAGGAAAAAAGACGGTGTGAACGCAAACCAGCCGAGAAGGTGGCAAGGGAGGACAATCGAATTTGGGTTCGGTCTAGGCCAGGGGTGTCCAAACTCGGTCCTGGAGGGCCGGAGTCCTGCTGAGTTTAGCTCCAACTTGCTTCAAGACACCTGACTGGAAGTTTCTTGTATAGCTAGTAAGAGCTGGATTAGCTGGATTAGGTGTGTTTAATTAGGGTTGAAGCTAAACTCTCCAGAACACCGGCCCTCCAGGACCAAGTTTGGACACCCTGGTCTAGGCAGTTGAGCCAAGTGTGAAAGCACCCTAAGAAATGCTGGGTTACTTAAACCCAAACTGGGTAAAATATGGACTAATCCGAACATTGGGTTAAATTTGGTCCTATTAATTTAATTAAAAAATTAACCTAGCAGTTGGTTTAGTCCACATTATCACAAAACTGGGTTGAAATAACCTAGCATTTATTTTTTGTAAAAAAAGAATTAATACATTTTTACCATTACAGGCTGGCTATATTCACACACTGTTGCTACACAAACTGTGTTTAAACCTCATATAAAAGTGATTTTTGCATAATAGGTCGTCTGTGAAGTTTTTTTCTTAAAAAGTTGTAATTTTTTTTTAAACAATCTTTTGTAAAATGAGAACTGGTTATACAGATGTGTCCTAAAAAGTCATAAGTGTGTTCTAACAAAACTGTAAATTTAAACAGGTTGTAAACTAACTGTACTGTAATATAAATTTGCTAATTATTTTTTAATTATTTGAAACAGAGTTTAAAGAGATGGCTTACTCAAATTATTTTATGTATATTACAGTATATATTCTCACAATTTACTCACCCTCCAGTGGGTCCAAACAAAGACAAAATAAGATATTTTAAAGAATACTGGAAATTGGTAGACGTTGACATTTGTAAAAGGGAAAAGATACGTACGCTACTGGTTTCCAAGTTTTCAAAATATTTTATTTTCTCTTCAACAAAAGGGAGAAAAATGACTAAAAAGGAAGAAGTGGAGGGTGAGTAAATTCATTTTTGGCTGAACTAACCATTTTAGTATATTGTACTAAAGCATGTTATGTCCATGATAAGTATGATAGTTCTTTTTCAAAAGAGATGTTACATTTCAGGTCATATTTACACAAGTAAATAAGACAGGGAAACTATCAGTGAGAAAAGAGTAACAAAAAAGTGACTTTAAAATCTAAAATAACAGAAAGACTGCCGCAATGGAGGAAATGGGTTAATAGGTCATTTCCATATGTTTACAGGCAGCAGCTGTCCATGATAACCTTCCTGATAACCCGGATGTATCCCCCACTACTCTCAACTTAACACGCCCTGCACATGTATGACCACCCCATCTCAACCAATAAATGTTACTATCTGAAAGAATTCATAGTTGAAAGTCTCCTCTTTCACTCCATTGTTTGGTTAGGGCCCCTTCTAGATATTTCAGTCAATCATTTGCTAAAGTGAACTTAAGTGACATATTACTGTGCTGAACTTACTAACACGTACTTTCTGGTAAATCAAAATATGAAAATGTGTAATGTTTAGTTTGTTCAATTAGCAGACTCAATGTCCAGATAACATCTTATATTTCCAGTAGTTAATGTTAATTATTGTGGTTACTAACATGAACAAACAATGAACAATTAATTTCTTACAGTATCTAATCATCCTTGTTAATAAAAATAAAGTCATTCATTGTTAGTTTTATGTGAACTCCCAGTGAACATTACTGCATTAGTAAACACTGAACTACTGTATAAATGCTTTAATAAACACATTATGTACCATTATTGTAAAGTGTGACCAATTTTAAATGCTGAGGTACTGAAATATTTAGTTACTCAGTACTACGTTTTTATTTAAAGAACATGTCTTGTGTGTCAATGTTGATGGAAAAATATAATAAATGTGCGAAATGGTGACTAAAAACCTTTTTTTATTTTTATTTGCGTACCCTAACAGTGTAACTTTGTTTGTTTTTGGAGTATTGAAACAGCACTGTAAACAATGCAGGGTTCCACACAATTTATTCATGTTGTCTCAACACAAATTGATTAGGTTAACTTAACACTTTTAACAAATTTATGTGGATTGAACATAAAAAAAATTAAGTTGTCCCAATGAAATTTCAAGAATTGTGTTGTTTCAGCTCATTTTAATTAAGTAGTTTAAAAAAGTAAAAAATATATAGATTTTTTGAGTAAATATTGTTGAAGGTTTCAAAAATTCAGAATATGTAATGTAACTCACTGGCCACTTTATTAGGTACACCTGTCCAATTGCTCGTTAACACAAATTTCTAATCAGCCAATCGCATAGCAGCAATTTAATGCATTCATACATGTAGACATGGTCAAGACGATCTGCTGCAGTTTAAACCGAGCATCAGAATAGGGAAGAAAATGGTCTGAGTATTTCAGAAACTGCTGATCTATTGGGATTTTCACGCACTATCATCTCTAGGAGAATACAGAGAATGATCTGAAAGGAGAAAATATTCAGTGAGCGTCAGTTCTGTGGGCACAAATGCCTTGTTGATGCCAGAAGTCAGAGGAGAATGGCCAGACTGGTTCAAGCTGATGGAAAGGCAACAGTAACTCAAATAAAACTTGTGAAAACTGAGGTATGCAGAAGAGCATCTCTGAACACAACACGTCCAACCTTGGGCAGATGGGCTACAGCAGCAGAAGACCACACCTGGTGCAACTCCTGTCAGCTTAAAACAGGAAACTTAGGCTACAATTCACACACGCTCACCAAAATTGGACAATAGAACATTGGAAAAATGTTGCCTGGTCTGATGAGTCTTGATTTCTGCTGCGACATTCGGATGGTCAGATCAGAATTTGTCATCAACAACAAGAAAACATGGTTTAATCCTGCCTTGTATCAATGGTTCAGGCTGGTGGTGGTGGTGTAATGGGGTGGAGGATATTTTCTTGGCAAACTTTTGGCTCATTAGTACCAACTAAGCATTGTGTCAATGCCACAGCCTACCTGAGTATTGTTGCTGACCATGTCCATCCCTTTATGAGCACAGCGTACCCATCTTCTGATGGCTACTTCCAGCAGCATAACGCACCATGTCATAAAGCACAAATCATCTCAGACTGGTTTCGTGAACATGACAATGAGTTCTCTGTACTCAAATGGCCTCCACACTCACCAGATCTCAATCCAATAGAGCACATTTGGGATGTGGTGGAATGGGAGATTCACATCATGGATGTGCAGCCGACAAATCTGCAGCAACTGCATGATGCTATCATGTCAATATGGACTAAAATCTCTGAAGAATATTTCCAGTACCTTGTTTAATCTATGCCACGAAGGATTAAGGCAGTTCTGAAGGCAAAAGAGGGTCCAACCTGGTACTGGTGTCCCTAATAAAGTGGCCGGTGAGTGTATTTAACCAATATTTCTACAACATTTGTTACCCTTCACAAAAAACTAATAAAGAATAAAACAAAAACAAAAAAAAGCTTATTGTAATTTGTCGGTCTTTGATTGCTAATGAAATGTTAATGTACATGTTAACAGATATGACTTATGTGTTACGTTTTCTCCTTAAAGAAAAAGATCAAGTGTAAAAGTACATTTTAATGAAACAATTTTCATGCTATTATTGTTTTAATAGTGTTAATATATTGGCAAAGATGCTGTCAGCTAAACATAACTTGTATATTCCTTTAATATAGACTGTGACTTGAAGATAAATGCTAAATTGATCAGAAGACACTGGCTTATAGTAATGTTTTTTTCATTACATTTTCATTGATAAAATGTCTACCAGACTTTATGATGACCTGAATGAATGCGAACCTTCCCTGAAACATTCTTTTCCATTATTGGATGTGAGGCTATTGGATTTCAAGCATAATTTGGGCAGATTTGGCCTCAGGCTCTACAGCGCTTCATTCTTCAAGATGGAAGAAAGGAAGGAAGGCCGAAGAATCACTGAACAGACACGTGACGCAGAGCACAATCTCTCCCAAAAGAAAGATAAGACTGCTCTGGCACAGTGCGCAGGAGGGAGTCCTGTCTTTTGACGAAAAGCTGTTTTGTAAATGGATCTGCTCTTATCAAGCGTGAAGAATTTCAGAGCCACCTTTGTTTCACTACTGTTGGCTTATGCTCAGAGTCCACTGAGTGTGCACTCAAAATCAAATTAAAAGCCATAAAGCATGAGCTGATGTTTTTCAGCAAAGCTTAATTATAGTCACTGAGCATGCAGAACTAAGATTGTAGAATGGTTTCTATTTATTTATTTTTAAATGAACCAGACTTTGAATAACTAAAATCCTTTTGATTTATATATATTACCTAAATCCACACTTTGCAAAGGGCAAAGCTTATTTTATTTTCTGAATAAACCCGTTAAGGAAAGCAGAGCCAAGAACTAATCCTGCAAAAAATACAGATCAGTAGCTTAGACAATTATGTGTGAAACAAATCAAGACTAGAAAGTATATTATGTTGGAGATTTTTACTTTAAGCCACTGCTATAAATATTAAATGAGAGCCTCACCTAATTTGAACTCAAAGGGGACAAAATAAAAACAACTCTTTGCTGCCACCTTGTGATAAACTGAATTTTTAAACTGAGAGAGAGTGTAAAGTTCCTGCTGTTTGCAGATGATCTGGTGCTGCCAATAATATCCAGCTGCAGGCCCGCAGAACCACACACGTTTCAGGCACACACAATCCAGCACACACGATCTAGGCAAACCATATATGGTTACGACGGAAGTTAGTTATTAACGTCTTCTCGGACATTGTCATTAATATATTTTTATATATATTGTTATAAATATTGTACACAATAAGCAATAGTGTAAACAAATTCACAAATATGGCGATCGAAACGGGCGAATGGGGAGCGTTGTTTCCGATCGCCATTCAATATAATAGACTGAGCAGCAATCATAGATGATCAGTCATTATTTATCTGAGACTAACAGAGTCAATATAGCAGGTACTGTTTGCTGGCCTTGCTGAACGATCTAAATTGGACAGTTTTCATTTATTTGATGAATTCATTTATGATGAAGGAAATAATAGCAAGTTAATAGGCCTATGTATAGGCAATAACACATCTTTATATGTAATACAAATCTTTTTACATTTATAATACCATATTTTACTCAAGCGATTTAATAGTATTTATTTGCTTAACTTACTAATAACTTTTTTATTAATGATTTCCCACATTAAATACTATAGTAATTTATAGTAAGTAATATAGTGTTTTTATACCATACAGTACTGGTAATTATAGTTGCAACAAATGTAGCAATACAAACAAATTAACTGTGAATAATTATTTATAATAATAATAATAATAATAATAATAATATATATATATATATATATATATATATATATATATATATATATATATATATATATATATATATCGTCACCTTCGAAAGTTCGAATTAGAAGGTTCTATCTGCGTTTTGAATGATTTTGAGATATTGAGCTTCAGTTTTTGCCTTCCATAGCAAATATGTGTGTAACATTTGTTTTTTTAAATAAAAAGTCCTAAAATGTGAACAACTTATAAATAAACATCCCATAATGTAAATAAGTTGTCAATTAATAAGAATATGTCAATAACTCAATTTTGACAAAAATGTCAGATAGAACCTTATAATTCTAAGGTGATATATATATATATATATATATATATATATATATATATATATATATATATATATATATATATATATATATATATATATATATATTGATAACAGTTGCTACAGTTTAGTAAATAATGGTTTCATTTAATGTGACACATTACTGTTTGTTTTTTATATTTTACCACGAAACGATTTTAACCAAGTATGACAATATTAAGATCCCAAATGAGTTTATTACACTTAATCCTACAATTAGATGGTCTGTTATGTTTTCTTTGTGTATGTGGATACGTGAATAAAGTCATAAATGTTTAACCAATTATTTTTATTTACATACTTTGAGTTCAGAAACTGCAGAGATGTTAAAATGATCGTTACGATATAATAATGATATAATGACTGAAATGGGAAACCATAAACTGTTCACAGTCTAATGAATGGTCTCAATCGCCATATTTGTAAAATACAGTAGGTGGCGTTAATGCTCCTAAGGAAATCCTGCACAGCTTCTGTCAGGCCTGGGCCCTTACTGTTAACCCACAGAAAACTAAAACCCTAATATTCCAGAAAAAAACCTAGATGTCATGTAAAGAAACACAGTTTCACCCTTGGTATGACAAAAGTTGAACATGCCACAAGCTACACATACCTTGGGTTGAAAATAAGTGCTAATGGAAGACTAAATTTGGCTGTGAATGAACTGAAAGAGAAAGCAAGAAGAGCCTTTTACGCCATTAAAAAATCAACACAAATAGAAATTCCAGTTCGAATCTGGCTCAAAATTTTCCAGTCAGTGATTGATCTGATAATGCTATATGGGAGTGAAGTGTGGGGTCCTCTCCTCAGTCATGAGTTTGATAAGTGGGATAAACATCTATATGAAACCCTACATGTAGAGTTCTGTAGGAGCATCCACTCCCAGCAATGCATGCAGGGCAGAATTAGGTCAGTATCCTCTACTTATGCGCATTGAGAAATGAGCCGTCAAATTTTGGAAACACATAAAAATGAGTGACCCCAACTCTCATCATTATCATTTTAAAGCCCTGAAAAACCATGAAATGGACATAAAAAGCCCCCTGATTTAGATGTTCCTGAAGCTGCAAACACAATCCAACACAATGAATATGACTAACAGCAGGCAGCATCAGGACACGGACATGCTCATCCACAGAATTAAGCCCAATCAGATGATAAATGTACGAAAAAAAAAGAGTATCTGATTTACTGGAATGAAGCAGCAGGAAAACAAAGTAAACTTAAATAATGATTAAACCTAAATAGAGATTATACCACAGCAACATATCTGAGTGCAGTAAAGGACAGTAAATTAAGAACAACAATGACCAAATACAGGCTGAGTGCTCACAGTCTGACTGTAGAGACGGGGCGATAGAGACAGAACTGGCAACCCAGAGAGAGCCGCATCTGCCCACACTGTGCCCAGGCAGAGGTGGAGATGGAGGAACACTTCCTCACCCGCTGCTCTAACTATCAGCACATCAGAGAAACATTCTACCCCAAACTACAGAGCATTTACCCACAATTCATTGAGTTAGACAATAAAAAAAACTGATTGTGTCCTTCTAGCGGCACAATACATTAACGCCTGTCACAAAAAGAGAGAGGTGACCAATAAAAACATGAGTGGTGCGCTTGCAAACACACACACACACACACACACACACACACACCACACACACACACACACACACACACACACACCTAGATTATTATAAAGAAATCATTGTAAATATACTGATTATTATTGTTTTAATTACTGTTTTATCCTAAAATGTTGATTGTTAAATGTACAGTTTATTCTGATCTATCATTATTTTTATTGATTTGTGTGAATAATATGATACATTGGAGAGTAATATGATATACTGAATAATAATATTATATATTGAATAATAACATGATATGTTAAATAATAAAATTATATATTGAATAATAATATGATATATTGAATAATATGATATATTATTTATGTTTTATTTAATTATATATAAATATCATCTTTTTTACCACTACTGTGTTTTTATTATATATATATATATATATATATATATATATATATATATATATATATATATATATATATATATATATATATATATATATATATATATATATATATATATATATATTACTTTAGATGTAAACGTTATAAATGCTTTGGCAAAACATTTGTAACATTTGTCATGCCAATAAAGCAATTATTGAATTGAATTGAATTGAGAGAGTAAACGTTACTCTATATTTTGATTGGACGAACTGGTTGCGTCACTTGGCAACCGTTATTATCATATCTTGCGGTAGGTAAAATAATGCATAGGATATACATAATACTTGAAACGTTGCAGCTATTCGACATTGTGGTTTCCGCCGCTACTCAAGGTTTTTATTTTTACCCTTGGCATGGTAACAAGCAAACTTGGCTATTTTGTAATATTCAGTTTCATGTTTTGAAAATTTTACATAATAAAACTAATGTGAGCAATGTGAGACCTGACAGCACGTGGCATAATATTCTACACATCTTCTCAGTACGACAAACAGGTTTGAGTTTTCCACTTCCAGTTGAGTTCACCCAACATTTTGTGTAACGCTAGCAGAAATTAGAATGAACTTAGCTACAGCTATTTGTTCAGTTTAAGTCACTATGTTTCTTATGCATTACATTAAGTTCTTTAAAGATCTAACTGATTGAAAATTACAAAAGCTTTAACGATAGAAAAGGCAGTGTGGCATACCTTATATTGTGATGGTGAAATTCCCCACAGAGGCCGTGTGTGTGTGTGTGTGTGTGTGTGTGTGTGTGTGTGTGTGTGTGTGTGTGTGTAAGTTAAAGTAAATAAATAAAATAATCATACATTTTTGTTTCTGACAAACATGGAAAAACGCAGAAAGGTCTGTGAAGGTTGTGTAACGTTATGGGTAGGCCTAGAGGAAAATACGATTATGTCAGTATAAAAACATTATACAATATATAATGTTACTTCTCAAGTAAACCTTGAATCTTGAAGGGTTACCTCTATAACCACATTTCATTGGCATTTATAAAGAATACAATTAGTTATTTAATTAATGCGTGAAAGAATAACACGTGTCTGTGAGGGTGTTTGGGCGTGTGCGAGGGATAGATGAAAGAAAAGATCTTGTAACCCTCCTCATATTGCACTGAATGAACTCTACTTTCGCGGGAAATATCAACTAGATTATTTGCATACGTACAGCAGTTTGGGGGATGGAAATTAATAAGTCTTTAACTCTTAGAACTATTCGCTAACGTATTTTACGATAAAAATCTCTTAGCGATCGTATAAGTCATAAATATGTTGTGTGAAATCATATTTTTCAATAGTATTGCAAATAGCGTAGCTTTAAACGACTACTATTGAACGTGCACCCCTTCAAATTTAAGCTGCAATGGTTTAGTCCACAGTGGCGCGAAACGTCTTGCAAAGTTTCACGTTACACACGCGAGGTGGTGTATCTACCGGCTGTGTGACGGAAATTCAGCTGCTTTTAGTAAAGTGGTTGTATAATTCTATATTTTGCAAAATTAGGTTACGTCCAAGTACATTAATGCATTAATTTGCATTGCGTTCTGCTGTTACAAAACGGTCCCGCGTTTTTGTTGTGTAAGGCTTTGTTGTATGTTAGCTAAGCGGGTCATTAGTGAGACATTCTTGCTTTACATTCTGGACTGCATTGCAAATATTTGGTAAGGTTTGGGAGATTTTATTCAGCACCCAGCTACCCTGATAGCAGCAGAAATGAGTGGGTAAGTGCATTTGCTGTGCATACAGTATGATATTGAGGTAAAGTTGGTTTTATATTCGCACATTCGTTCATTTAGCTGTCTCTATATGGTCAGAATTACCATGCAAGTATGACTTCAAAACATTGGCATTATCTAATTGACTAAACAATAATCATTGGCTGCTTATATTATTTCCCTTTTTAGAATTTGCAAAGAATACTTTTCTGAAATGATATTATTAAGGAGAGTGTCAGAATATAAAACCAACTTTACCTCTATCAGTATGATGTGTTGTCAGAGATGTATGTTTTTGATGGTTTAACATTCATGTTGCAGCATTGTCAAAGAAGAGACTCGCAGTATTTCTCCCCACTGCCCCAAACCTAACGAATCTGAAGAGCCTGAAGGCACTACAATTGAGGAGACCACAATCGGTGGGTAAAACACACGGTAAATCTTTATAAGATGGTGTCAAACGTGTCTGTGTTGCATTTAACTTTATCCTACACATTACAGAAATGAGCAAGCATGAAGAGATGGTCATTACCAAAGAGATGGAGGAAGAAGAAAAGAATCTAGAAGAGGAGGGAGAGAAAAAAGAAAGAGAAATGATGGAGGAGGTAAATTGTTCAACAATAGTTTTTTTTTTTAAAGATATTAATATGGTTGTCATACTCAAATTAACATGATAAATATCTTCATCAAGGTAAAGTTGGTTTTATGTTCACATATATGAGCTTTCTCCTTAATAATATCATTTCAGGGAAGTATGCTTTGCAAATTCTAAATAGTGAAATCATATTAGCAGCCAATGACTATCAAAGTACATTATTTACAGTCAAATAAATAGTGCTAATGTTGTTTTGAAGTCATACGTACTTGCATGTGATTTCAGAACGAATATTTAAAGTAGCATGGTAAACAATTTAGGGAGCAAGTCACAAGTTGTCACTGAAGGAATGTGTGAATATAAAACCAACTTTACCTCAATATCTTCTGCGTAACTGTGAAACCATGATGTTTGTTCCACTGTTAAGTATTTTCATTATTTAGGTTATTCAGTATAAATAAATGTATCAGATACTGATAATCACTTTATCATAAAGGTCTATATTATGCTGCGTGTTGTTTTAACAGGCCAGACAATCCAGGGGGAACGATTCTCAGGAAATGCGGTTGAAAAGACTTCAGCACCTTTTGGAGAAAAGCAACATTTATTCAAAGTTTCTGCTCACAAAGATGGAGCAGCAGCAGCAAGAGGTATGCATTGTGTTCAGTACACAGGAAAGAGCTGACATACTGGCAGGTTTACCATTTCCGCATATAAATCTTGCTTGAGTGTTTAACTGAAATGAATTGTAAACTGGTGAAGCGGCACAGATGCAGATGTTTGCGATAAAGGGAGCTGTGAAGGAGCCAATCAAATGCAACCGTTGCTCTGCACCACCTGCCCTATTGTGTCACGTTACAGAGAGTACAGTGTCTTTCAATTACAGGCCATTAAGATCAGAATAAAGTCTTTTATTTATTTTTATTTTACACTGATCATGGAAGCATTTGAGAAATCCACTGCACTAGAACACTTACGATTGTCAAGTATTTTTAAGTTTATAATAAGCAGAGAGGTGCAATTTCATGCAAATGTCAACTAGGCATGGGAAGATAGCCGTTTTCAAGGTTTACCGCGGTTTGGAAAAGTCAAGGTTTTAAAACGGCCAAAATTTTCTGTTATACCATTCTTAAGGTATATGTAAGAATTTTTATTTCCTTTTTTTTATTATTATTATTATTTTTTTTTTTCTTTAAAGAACAACAGTATCTCCTGTAAAAAAAAAAATAGACCCAAAGATGCCATTTTAAATAGTAAGGAAATCTATGTTTTTTTAAACTAATGAAGACAGCAGTCAATGATTAATTTGAATTATTTAGCCTGACTTGTTTACTGCTCCAAAATATTTTAAAAGTTTCTCAAAATAAAATATATTGTGTTTAAAGTAGAAAAAAATTGTTGTTTATTACCCAGACATTTAAAAAAAAAAAAACATTTTGGAGCAGTAATCACAATACTGTGAAACCGTGATATTATTATCCAAGGTTATCATTCTGTCACAATCTTATATCGACCCATGCCTAATGTTAACCTTGCCATGAAAAAAAAAAAAAGACGTTTTTACCAAAATGGTGAAACCGTTTCTACATTTTTTGCGTAAGCAAGCGTTTTTACTGTGCTTTAAAAATACTTTTAAAATGTCAGTTTTCAAACTATTATATTTGATTTACCAATCTGTCACATCAATTACAAAGAGATGTCACATCCATAAGGAAGCTTTTTCCTCATAAATGTAAAATAACATTAAAATCAATTTTTGTTCTGTTGACCTTATTCTTCAATGCGGAAGTGCACTCGTTTTTGCAATTGTTTTACAACTTTCGATCAGCTGCCTATAGGTGAAATGATTTGGAATAATAAGCTGCAGAAAACGGTCAAACTACTTGCTGTAGAAAACATGTGTTTCCATAATTATACAGACAAAGCAGAATCCTACAATTAAAAAAATATCAGTTTGCAACATCAAGCAGCAGAACGAGCTGTTTGTAACGTCTAAAAATGAATGAAAGTGAATAAGACCGGAAGTCTTGAGCCAAAATTAATAAAATGGCTGCGCCCGCTCATACACAGAAAATGAGGTGAATAGTGAGCCAACTCTTATCCATTTGATTACCTATATTTCTTTTGGGTTGTGCAGTTTAATTCGCAGAATTTCTACAAAGTATGTTGTAAGGCTGGGCGATTCATCGAAAAATAATCAAAATCGACATTCAGAACCTATAATCGATCTAATCTTTTCAACTCAATTTTTCTAATTAATTTTCCCAAAATGGGGAAATGTGACCACACTCTGTTAAGACTGATTTATACTTCTGTGTCGAATGCATGGGTAGGGTTGGCGCAGCCTTCATGTGGTCGTATACCTGCGCACCTCTCAAAAAATGTAACTACGCATTGCACATTTGCACTACATTGATGATGATTGAAAGCTGCACCACAAAAGCCTTGAGACAACATATTTTCCATCACAATAAAATGTATTTACATTAAAACATTTGTTTACAGAAGATTTAATAAATGCACTGTTAAATATTATTATTATTATTATTATTATTATTATTAAAATACAGGCATTTATTTAGAAGAGATGCTGCTTATTTTCTACTTTTATTATGAAAAACATAATAATAATAATAATAATTAGTTTTTTACTTTTTTATATAAGAAAGAGTGACTGTTTGTTTTAGGAAATGTGTGTTTTAAGTTTAAAGTTGAAGTAAATTGTCATAAATAGTAGATGGTGTGTGTTTTCTTCAATTGTTTTAGAATCAAGTAATGCACCCTTCAGTCAAAAATCACTCACTTGTAATATGCAAGTATATTTACTGTACAAAACTTATCAGTGAACTATGAGGATAAAAAAATTAAATAAATGAAATAATCGTTCATTAATCGCAATCGAGTAACATATACTTTTTCTATGCACTTATGTGTTGAATTTTTACTGCAAATGTCACATCCATAACGCTCGAATTGCTCTGGTATAATAATTGTACATGTATTTGTTAGGGATGCTCCGATCAGGATTTTTGCAGCCGATACAAAGTACCAACTCTGATGCTTTTAAGCTTTATAATGCATAAAGCACATTTTCCCTCTAAGTATGATACTTAAGTGGAGATATTGCCTTTCCTAAGATAATAAATTAAAAATGTTGCATATAATTCCTTAAACATATATCTTATAACCATTTAGCATGGACATGTAATGGTCAGAAGCATTTTTACAGAAAATAATAGATAAAATAGATAAAAAAAAAAAACATTGGTATTTAAGAAACATTGCAAATGATGGAAAAGAATTCAACATGTCTCGACGTTTGGAATGCATATTTGATGCACACCAATAAATCCATTACTTCTTTACTAAAAGGAAATAGGTCCATAAACTACTGTTTATTGCAATAAGTATATTACTAAAAGTTATATTATTAAATATATTAGAGTTGAAAATAATTTTGTTTTTTATTTCCCTAATATTTCCAGCCAGGTTTTCATGAACATTGTTGAAAACACAGAACTATCAATTCTGATTTGTAAAAAGATTTCAGTTCTTATGTGATCTGCTTGTAAACTCGTAAACAAACATTTGTGAGAACATCAGTTCATGAGATTGTCGAGTACCGACCTAGTCATTAAATGTGATTATCGGCCAATGCTGATCGATCGGAGCATCCCTAGTATTTGTGCATGTTTGGGTGTTGACTAAGAAACTAAACTAACATCATATTTCCAAAAATAGGAAAAACTTAAAAAAGAGAGACTGGAAAAGAAAGCTGCTGTTCTGAAGGAAAAGGTAAAGTTCTATCATGGTTTGTCACACTTTGTTGCTCTTATTAAAAGGGTAGATAAAATGACTAATGATTGAGTTTAATTTTCTCTCCCACAGGGCAATGATAAAAAGACTGTAAAAGGTAAGATTCAGAGGACACATTTCAGGATGGGGTGTTTATTATGATTCTGTATATGTATGCATGTACGTGATGTTTAAAAAGTAGTCAATAATTCTGATCTGTTTCTTACATGTTAAGTTGAGAGAAAGAAGCGTGTAAGGGAAGATTACAAAATTGCAGATGTTATGTCCAAAGAGGTGAGCATCTAATTTTAGCTTGCTTTAAATTGGCAAGTGTAATTGCTATATTACTAATGTGTATATTTTTATTTTTAAGGAAATTATGTCAAAAGCGAAAAAGCCAAAAATGGAAGAGGTAAAGGTTTTTTTTTTTTTTTTTTTTTTTGCCTTTTCAGACATATAAAATTATATTTTGAATGAACATTTTAATTGGATGAGCATCATTTGAACTTGTTAAAAACTGTTTAAACACCCTTCTGTGCACATTCTGTGTTGATGACAAGGAGCTTGCGTATCTTGCCAGCTGTCTAGCAGTTACACTACATGACTTGGTTAAAGTTGTTTAATTTAATAATGTAATGTTTGCTGTACATTGGTGTCATTGTTCTCAAGTGTTTTTTCTTCTTCTGAAGGAGGCTCATGCATCAGTAAAACTGGAGGCTGAGGATATAGAGAAGCTAAGTGACACAAACTCGGATATTAAAGGTCGACTCTCTGAGACTTTGAGGGAGAACAGCAAGCAGATGCTGGATCCAGAAAGAACCGTGAATGGCCAACCTGTGCCAGCACAGCAGCCCCAACTGTTTACTGGGGGTGTGATGAGGTGGTACCAGGTGGAAGGCATAGAGTGGCTCAGGGTTAGTGCACACTCTCTGAAAATTTTAAACAATCCTGATTGAGTAGATGACCTGCAGAGGGCAGTAGAGTTATTTTCCAGTGTCTCCATTGAAGTTTGTGCTTTTATATTATATGAAGGATTTGGAAGACTTCAACTCTGCTTCTAGAGACCCACTATACAACAGATTTTAGCTCCAACCATATAAAAAATGCACACATGAAGCAGCTGTTCAAGCTCTTGAAAATACATAGGTGCTGAAGCAGATTGGAAATTAACTTTGCAAGACAGTGGTTTACTAGGAGCTGGTTTGAATACCTCTGCTTTGTTTATTTCTAACCAAACTCATTTGACTTCTCTCATAGTTGTAAGTCACATGAGAAGGACATTCTGGTTTTCTTATTCACTACTCTGTCTGTTAGATGCTGTGGGAGAATGGCATCAATGGTATCCTGGCTGATGAGATGGGTCTTGGAAAAACCATCCAATGCATCGCACATATTGCAATGATGGTTGAGAAAAAGGTCCTTGGGCCCTTCCTAGTTGTGGCTCCTTTGTCCACTCTTCCGAACTGGATTTCAGAATTCAAGCGTTTCACTCCAGAGGTGTGGAATAATAACTGTAGCTCTTCTTATTTAAATCAATGCTTTAAGAAATCAACAGCTAACAGTTTGAGAGGTTTCATCTATATCACCTTTGTTCTTTTTTTAAGGTGTCTGTCCTGCTGTATCATGGACCTCAGAAAGAAAGGTTGGACCTGGTGAAAAAGATCCGTCAGCACCAGGGATCCCTCAGAATGTGCCCTGTTGTTGTTACATCCTTTGAAATAGCCATGAGAGACCGGAAGTTTCTTCAGGTAAACAGATACAGCCTTTTATTTGATACAGAAACAAATCTGTTAATAATTAACAGCTGGTTGCATAGCCTACTTGGATTGGTCTTTATTAGTCATCTATTTTTAAGGTCTCTTAAATAAAAAATATAGACTTTTCAATTGAATAAGTAAGATTATTCTTTTGCCAACTCCTTTTTTTGGCAGACTAGGTTTTATTGTTCTCATGTTTGTCTCCTCAGCGTTTCCACTGGAACTATCTGATTGTGGATGAGGGTCACAGGATTAAAAACTTGAACTGTCGTCTGGTGCAAGAACTAAAGATGCTGCCAACTGACAACAAACTGCTCCTGACAGGAACCCCCCTCCAGAACAACCTGTCTGAGCTGTGGTCACTCCTCAACTTCCTCCTTCCTGATGTGTTTGATGACCTGAAGAGGTACGAACTAAGAAAAGAAATGCAAAGGGAACTCAGGATATTGTTGTCCACCATTCTCATTCTTTTTAGGAATGAGACCTTTTCTTGATTTAAGATTGAGAGTTTTAATACACCAGATTAAACATTTGATGATGATTTCCCCTCAGTTTTGAATCCTGGTTTGACATCAGCACCATCACTTCAGATGCTGAAAATATTGTGGCTAATGAGCGAGAGCAGAATATCCTTCATATGCTTCATCAGGTATCTTCACATTAAGATTTTTTTTTTCTTCTGTATAATTTCTACAAAACCTTAGTTTACTGCTAGAGCATTGAGTTTTACTAAATGTACTGACAATTTGGCATTGTTTACACATCCTCCCTTTGTTCTAAACCTTCTTTTTTTCTCCTGAACACAAAATAATATATTTTGTAGATATTAAAAATCTTTAATAATTGACTTTCATAAAAATATCCTACTATGGATGTCAGTGGCTTCCCATTCCCAACAACAAAAATAAACTTGTAAAGATTTGGAAGCACTTGAGACTGAGCACATTGTCACTATTGGATAAAATCTATATTTAAGTGAATTTACAACTATGATCCTTGCTTTTAAAAATGAATGCCATTTATTAATGTTTTCAGATCCTTACGCCCTTCCTTCTGAGAAGATTGAAATCAGATGTCACACTGGAGGTTCCACCTAAGAAAGAGATTGTTGTGTATGCACCCCTAACCAACAAACAGGAGGCGTTTTACATGGCCATTGTAAACAAGACTATTGCCAAACTGCTGGGTCAGGAGAAGGTGAGTGTCAATAGAGGACGATGCACAATAGAGATTTTGCTAGACAACGATTTGCTTAACATGCAATAACAAGTTTGATTCATAATGTCCTTTATAACTACAAGGATGAATCGGCGCCTGCTCCGCTAACACCCAGTGGCCGACCAAAACGCAGGAGCAGGAAGGTGGTGAACTATTCCGAGCCAAACACTGACTCTATGAAAGACCTTGAGAAGTATCTAGAGAAGGTTCAGCAGGAGTTGGACAGTCAGGCAAGGTCTGCCTCTTGTTTTGTTTTACCTCTGGTATTTTTCTTCAGTTACTTCTGTATGCTGTTGCTATTTAGTTATTTTTTTCTTCAAAAATTCTATGTTTTTGTCATAAAGTCAATTATAAGCATTTGCAAGTTGACGTGATGGTTACTTTCTCTTTAGCTCTACTCCAGTGGTGAATGTGGTTATGCCGGTTGATGCTCAAGTCAACTTGAAACTGCAGAACATCCTGATGCTGCTGAAGAGATGTTGCAACCATGCGTACCTCATAGAGTATCCTCTGGACCCCACAACTGGAGACTTTAAGGTATCTCTCTAAATCTTACATAATTTTTTACATTTGAAATGATCACATCTACTTTGAAATGATAACACTGGCAGTAATCTTCTTTGTTACAGATTGATGAACAGTTAGTGGAAGCATCAGGGAAATTTCTTATCCTGGACCGAATGCTTCCTGAACTGAAAAAAAGAGGACACAAGGTAAAGGTCACAAAATTCCTCATACATGCATCCATTTTAATGATTAACAACTCTATCAGTTGGTGTCAAACTCCAGTGTGGTTGTAAGCCAATCATGTGCACATTTAATTGCCTTTATAAAGTTTTTTTCTCTAAATGATACATTGGATATTTATGATCCACTCAATACAGCACATTTTGTGTAAGAAGTTTACAAAAAAATTGGAGGGTTTACGTTATTGTTCACTTAATATGCTAATCAAAAGACGGATGTCATTTTTGATCAGTTTACTGCCTACTTGCTGATTAAATGTGCTAGTTATTCAAGTCATGTTAATGTTTGCTTTGTTCAATACACGGATAGCACCTTTTGAAAAAGTATTCTTTATTAAATAACTGCTGATTAACTATGCATATGCTCGACAGCCGTGTTGTCCACCTTCAACTTTTTCAGATTTTTAATGTAATTAGGGACGCTCATTTCGATAAGTTTTGCCAACCGACAACTGCAGCCCATTAACTGAATATTAACGGTTAGCTGGTCAGATTAATATAAAATGATTATTTAATAAAAAAAACATTTGACGTGTCTATTTTGTGACGCATTAAATAGTCCATTTAAAATGACTGATTTATCTTAACATGCGAACAACAACATACAGGGCATCAGAACAACAGGACATCTTCACGCACATGCAGTGTTTCCAACAGAATAGAAAAAGAAGAATAAAATAATGTTCTAGATATTTTCACTTAATTGACAAATTTAGATTGAAAAACGAAAACACTGAATCCTTTTTATGAACCGACATATGCTGTTTGTCAAATCATGTTTTTTTTTTTAATGCATTTAATTAATGATCCGCTCTGATTCTTATATCACAAGCCTCTGTCAACGTTTTTTTTTTTATACAAGTTTTAAAGATTGTCTTGAGCATCTGATTTTACCTGGGCGCTTCTGTGCTTTTATTTCCTCTCTCACTCGCGGTTCATGTGCGCGCGCTGGGTGTGATGAAAGACAATGACGAGGTGCATATGTTGACTTTTTGTGAAGTACAGGCTACTATAGCATATAACAATTTTGTTGTTTACATATGATATTGCCTTAATTTGCATACATGTTTTATAAGCTGTAAAATGAAAGCCTCAGTTTGGTGCAGAGTTATCATTATGCAAAAATCAATAAAATCTTTGGATTTGTTTGATTCGTAGATTATGTAGGCTATTTTAAAAATTCATATTATATAAGATCTATTACACACTAAATCCTCTATAGCCTATTTGTTGAGTTTATGACTCAGATCCAGGACAGAGGCAATCAGCATCAGCGCTGGTTTGACAGCTCGTATGTGTCAAACTGTGACCAGCAATATCCTTTCATTTTGCTTTAGCAAAATACATCTGTAGGCATGTGTGGTTGCACGTGTTACCATCCCGCGAGTTAACAAATAGGTGTTAAACATTTAGGGGCCCATCACACCGAACGTGCCTTTTCGTTCCAAAAACATGAGGCGCACTGCCTTTTTCTATTATTTTTTATGTCACTAGGAAACGACTGAATCAGCTGCGTATTGTGCGCGAGTGTTCCTGTCGATGTTGTTATAATTGTAATATTTAATAATATTGTGATATTCAAGATTTGTGCAGTCACACAGCTCTGGATAACTTGAAACAGTGACCACTAGTCTCTCCTCCATCTTTAAAAGTTTTCCATAGTCGTCTTGATAACATAAACACTGCTGTCACCTCAACGGAAACCCTGCCTCTGCTTTTAATTGATTGAATAATGAAAAAGATGCGACTGACGTAACGCGCTCAGGGTTGACTTTTTATTTCAACTGCAAGTGCAGCGCGAAAAGCAAAAACGTGAGGCGTGCAGGGCGCATGAGCAGCACGCAAAACACTCGCGCCATAGTAACGCCCCATTCACACGGGGCTTCAGCTTCAACGCTTCCCATTCACTTTGAATGGGTGACGTCAGGCGTTGCCGAACTGCATTGTGGATCCGTCAGCGCCGCTTCAGAGCCGTTGCTCGCTGCAGAAGTTGGGACATGCTCAACTTTTCAAGCGCTGACGGAAGCGTCAGCCAATCAGATCGCTGTATGCAAATACACCAGCTCCGACAGTGGCCTATTGCCGACTAATTTCATTGGCTGACGCTGCTATGACGATCGCGTCAGCCCCAACTTCAGACACGCCCTCTGTCAAGCGTTGACGCTGAAGCCTCGTGTGAATGGGGCGTAAACCATTCAAAAGATATGGCTCTCAACGCAAAAATTGCGTTTGCTGTGATCGGCCCCTTATGCAGCCAAACTTTTTAAAATAAATTAAATCATATATTTTAATCATTTAACTGATACCATTAATTGGTTAAAAACGCACCCTTTAATCGATTGACGGTTAATCAGTTATTTTGAGCATCCCTAAATGTAATAATGTGCACAATTAGTAAAGCTGCTTTAGAACAATTATTGTGAAAGTGATATCCAAATAAACTTGATTTGTTTGATAGCATAAATATTTTTGAAAATAGGTGCTGATTTTTAGCCAGATGACCTCCATATTGGATATTCTGATGGATTACTGTTATCTCCGGGGTTATGAATACAGTCGACTGGATGGGTCAATGAGTTATGCTGACCGTGATGAGAATGTAAGTAGCATTTTGTTGTTTAATAATAGTTGCTGTTATAGTATAGTTCGTGCCGGTTGTTTGAAATGTGTAATTTGTACCTTTTTATTTTTTTCTTTGCAGATGAAGAAGTTTTCTTCGGATCCAGAGGTGTTTCTTTTTCTCCTGAGCACTCGAGCTGGGGGCCTTGGGATCAACCTGACATCTGCTGACACGGTCATCATATTTGACAGCGATTGGGTAATTTCAGATGTTCACAAGCACTTTCTTGATTTAATTTTTTTGTGTGTGTGTGTGAGAGGAAGGCCTCATTAACTAGCATTTATTTTATTTTTTTCTCTTTCATCTCCAGAATCCTCAGGCAGATTTGCAGGCACAGGATCGCTGTCACCGTATTGGGCAAACAAAGCCTGTGGTGGTCTACCGTCTCATTACGGCCAACACCATTGATGAGAAGATCCTGGAGAGAGCTTCTGCCAAGAGAAAGCTAGAAAAGATGGTCATTCACAAAAGTATGCAGCAATTGCTTAAAGCAATAATCATTTTGAAAAGCACAGATGCTCTTATAACTAAGCATAGCATTTACTGGACGCTTAAAAAAAACATTTTTCAGCATCATAAGCAGGGCCAGATGGAATCTGCGGACGTTTTTTTGCTATTTCTGCGGAGAATTTTGGTAAAAATCTGCGGATTTCTACGGAATTATTTTGGGAGTATCATAACTAAAACCTTAATATGTGAAATTAAATAAGTTAAAAAGATATTATTTTCTATGTTTAAAATGCAAATTCAATTAGATTCACTTTTTTTGGTAAACAAAGCAAGTCCCTCGTATATCTACTAAAAGACAGAAAATATTACTGTACAAGCTGCATTGTACATAAATTAGATGAACATTTTCATATTAGTCAATAATATTACTGAAATTAATTTAAAAACTGAAAAAATATATAGATTTACACACATTCACTCAAGTGAATAAACCGAATTAATGATGGGCTGAAAATCTGCGGAATTCTGCGCGCGCGTCTAATCATAAGTTAAGTTTAAACACCCACAGTTCAGAACGCACGTGACCCTCAGATTAATAACTTTATTTGAACTTTTTTTTTTTTTATTTAAACTTTATTTGAACTCAACATTTATAACAATTGCAGAGAGATCACCTCCCACGTCATTGAAATCACGTGTGTGAAAGCATTTTGGCTTCCCTGTAAAATATAATGAAGAAAAAAACGCAGTGGGACCTAAATGCTTTCTTAGGTTATGAATTCGAGGTGTTTTCAATCACTGCTTGTTTAGCCTGCATTAATGCATTCAGTGTAAAGCTGCACAATTAAACATTAAAAGATCGTGATCTCAATTCAAACCCGCGCAACATGAACGATAAATGATAAGGATTTACATGTGTTTAGTAATCCTTTAAAGCGCTGCATTCAAATCTGTTTGATCGAGAGATTCAGTTTTTACACTTTCAGTTAGTTACAAACAATTAAATAACACAGAAGTGCTGGGAGAACAGTTTATAGTTCAGATATAAACCCTGATGTTTATGGTAAGATTAAAATCACTGTTTAATGGAACTTGACGCTGGTGAATGTTGTAGCAATTACATTGTTCAACCATCAAGCCATCAAAATGATGCCACTGAATAGGTTTTCAAAAATGATCCACCTATAATGAAACAAGAAGTTTTATGTGTGAGTTGTTGAATCATTAATTAAAAATAAATATGATATCTTGTACAAGATGTTAGATTTCTATATTTAGCATTATCAGCAACAGTATTAAAGATCATTTTTCCTATCGGTCATTTTTTTGTATTCTAATTGCTGTTTGTTAAATCCAATGGTTTTTGCAGTAATATTTTTGTATAAATGAAAAGCAAATGACATTTCTCCTCCCTTTTTTGCTGAAAAATGATCCGATCCATGACTCATGTGATCTAAACCGTGAGATTTGTGATCCGTTACACCACTAATATTTCAACTTTGCAACCCATTACTAAAAGCTAGTTAATGCTAATGCAGGGATGTTTCTAATGCATCGTTCTCTTCTCATTAATTTTGAAAAATGTATAAATTCAGATTTTTTTTTAAGTTGCTTTTTTTTGCCATTTAAGAAAATAGAAATAAAAAAATATATATATATATATATATATATATATTTGTGGTACTCTCATAAGTATACCCAACTATCAGGAAACCTGGAAATGTGAGATTCATTTGTTGTTTTTAGAGTAACTGTTGACGTTTTGCATCCCCTTATGTTTGTCTTTTTAGACAAGTTTAAAGGCTCTAAAGCAGAACTCAAAGCAAGCAAGAGCTGCGTGGATGTTGATGAGCTTGTAGAACTACTGAAGTCCAGAGACTACGATGGGTACAGTGATTTCTTTTTTTATATATTTCTGCAGTGTTGTAATCCAGAGTATGGTGTTGTTCTGCACTGTAAATTGCGTCACTGTACAGACCGTCCTGACGCAACTTTAAATTATTGCAGGGCAGTGAAAGGCACTAAAGGAAAGGTCATCAGCGACAAAGATCTGCAGATCTTGCTGGATCGCAGTGATTTAATGAGTAAGTGTAACGATGTCATTAAGATATCAATATCTGTGTGTATAATCCTCTGCATAGTGTTTTAATGTTGTATTCTCCCTTTTCAGATCAGGCCAAGAAGCGTGTGAAACAGGAGAAAGACGGGGTGTTTAAAGTTATCGAGGCCAAGGATGACAATGGTGAGATCAGTCTGTCCTGAAAGCGTTAACGCTTGCCTTTAGGCCAAAGTTGAGTTATTACCACAGCCTAAACTGATCAAGCAGCCGTTCTTCATAGTACACTGCCTGAATACTGAAAGATTAAGACCTTCTCCATTTTACACATTTGTCAACCACTGCTGCTTTTAGTCAGTTCATCTTTGGTTCGAATTAATTTTTTTTTATTAGCAGTTTTAATGTTTCTCATGCCAACCTTTTTGGGAGGAATTAGCACTAAAACAACCCCACACTGTGGCTTCTTTGTAAATACTGTTGTATATGTCATGTGTAGTTGACTGGATAGGATTCACACATGTAAACTGCTTCTACGCACCTTGACCTAGAATACTGTAGAACAAATATATTGTTTTATTTTTCATGTTTTCAAAATAAATATTTTGTATTCTGCCTGTGATTTATTTATTTTGTCATCTTCTTTATGTAGTTACTGTAGAATGTTACAGGTGAACAAGAAAAACAAATGTTTCCAATTATAGAGGAAAGTCTGATTTACAGTGCAGGTTGATTAACTAGCAACAGCCAAGCCCCCATATAGGATTACTTCAAAA
>LR812531.1:11301689-11431689 GCA_903798195.1 Danio kyathit
TTTGTTTTATTTCGGCTACAATAAAAGCAGTTTTAATTTTTAAAAGCCATTTTAAGGTCAACATTATTAGCCCCTTTAAGCAAATTTTTTTTCAATAGTCTACAAAACAAACCGTCGTTATACAATAACTTGCCTAATTACCCTAACCTGCCTAGTTAACCTAGTTAAGCTTTTAAATGTCACTTTAAGCTGTATAGAAGCGTCTTGAAAAATATCTAGTAAAATATTATTTACTTTCAACATGGCAAAGATAAAATAAATCAGTTATTAAAGATGAGTTATTAAAACTATTATGTTAAGAAATGTGCTAAAAAAAATCTCTCCATTAAACAGAAATTGGGGAAAAAAATAAACAGGGGCTATTAAATCAGGGGGGCTAATAATTCTGACTTCAATTGTATATATTTTTTTGCTAATTTCTTATTTATGATTAAATAATAATAACTCAAAACTGATATATAGAACTTCATTGTGAAAATTATTTGACAAATGTAGCTAGTTGAAATATGTCCATGTGGCATATAGACGATTTAACTTTCAAGCCCAGTTGTTATGAGAATACATTTTTTCTATCGTTAAATAAAACGCCAAAATCAAGCAATCGCACAAAAATTCCAAAGTAATCAGAAACACATTTGACATATTTTAATTGTTTAAAAAATAAATTAAATGGCATAACCTTTAAAAGATTGACAATCAAGTCATCTTGTGAGCACTCCTCATGCATCAGAAAACTGCTCAGTGAAGGTGCTCTGAACTTGGAGAAGTACAACACAAATAGGGAGACACATTGATAATCATCTCCAAACGTTGTCTGTAAATTAAATCCTCGTATGATCTACAGCTGATATTTGTACACTCATTTACATGCATGAGGCTATTATACAGTCTACAACAACACTGTACAGAAAGAGGCCCAGCAGAGGGGTGTCTTGGATGGATTTACAACTTCAGCATTCCTTAAAGGCTCTAAAAATACCTCACAAGAAATCCAGCAAAAATGCTATTAGGTTTTTACACCAAGTAACTATGCTGTAGAAGTCTAAATGGAAAATGCTACCAATTATCCACAGAGAAATGGAATTCAACTGTTCAACAAAAGGAAATACAGTGTCCGAATTAACTTTCAGATTGTAAAACATTTGCGGTGCTTTCCTGAATAATCCCTCTAGCCAAGGGAAATTCAAAGCTGCACACATACCTGATCACTTAAACCTGAATTTAGAAGCTTTTGTAATGACGTCCTTTGAGGATATAATGCAGTTCTGTATGTTGGTGTGTATATTGGTCAGGGTAAATAATGCTGTAAACTTTGGTTAGAGTCTACATGACCAAACATCACAAAAACTACACAATAGAAAAGCACTGATTGTTCAAACACTGGGCAGATAAGGCAGAGCAAACTGTCAGTTGGTCTTCAACTTTGTAGCTTGTGTCACCTGATCTGTTAGCGTGGCTCTTATCGAGTTCACAACAGTCTGTCGGACATTCTCTTCCATGTATTGCTCAGTAAGTGGCTTCAGCACCTGGAATGATCAAAGAATACAAATAATTAATTATTAATAAATGAATACTTCATATTTGAGTGACGCTTTTCTGAACCATGTTAATCTGTTGCCAAGGAGTTGTTAGGCGTTTTGGGTGGATGTTTACAGGTTAAAAATATTGAAAAATTGGCAACCGTTTAAATACTCGGCTTGGCCCTTATTACACCTGTAAAATATTGTATTATTTGCACCCAATCCACATGACCATGACTTTAGAGTGCAGTGGATCTTATAATAAACAAACAAACATTCCATGACATTATTTCTAAGTTTTCAGTAAACAGGAGAACTTAAAGGTTACGATTTTGCTTAAACACTGTCATTCCAAACCCGTAAGACCTATCATAAATTCGTCTTTCAAATAAATTAAAACATTTCTGGGTAACACTTTACCTCAGGGGTGCTCAATCCTGTTCCTGGAGATCTACCTTCCTGCATAGTTCAGCTCCAACCCTGATCAAACACACCTGAACCAATTAATTAGGACCTGAACAGCACTTGATAATTAGAGGCAGGTGTGTTTGATATGGGTTGCAACAGAAATCTGCAGGAAGGAAGATCTCCAGGAACAGGATTGAGCACCCCTGCTTTACCTGAACATGGTGTCCATAAGACTTTTAAGAAAACTTTATAATCGTGACATGACAATGAATGTTTATGACAACTGTCATCAAGTGCCATTAGCTCAATTATGTTATTTTTTATAATGCAAAGATGACGTTGTATGAGATGTCTTTCTTATGACAACTTGACATAAACAAAATCCAATCACAACCTGTATTTGTCATGACAGCTTGACATTATCAAGACAACATTCCTTATCAAATATCTGTCATAAACATGACTGTCACAAGGCCATTATAATGGTGTCATGAATATTTTTGTTGATATCAACTACAATGGTACAACTTGAACTTGTCTATGAGTTAGCTGATAGGCTTGCTGTCTTGGTAATGTTAAGTTTCGTAAGCTGTAATAATAACAAAGACAGGTTATCATGTATTTGTTTATTTATTTATTATTTGTTTATTTATTATTGTATATGTTACGTTTGGCACGTTCGTGCATATATACACTCACCAGCCACTTTATTAGGTACACCTTACTAGTACTGAGTTGGATTCAACAAGGTACAGGATATTCCTCACAGATTTTGGTCCATATTGACATGATAGCATCACGCAGTTGCTGCAGATTTTTCAGCTGCACATCCATGATGCAAATCTCCCGTTCCACCACATCCCGAAGTTGCTCTATTGGATTGATATCTGGTTACTGTGGAGGCCATTTAAGTACAGTGAACTCATTGTCATGTTCAAGAAACCAGTCTGATATGATTCGTGCTTTATGACATGGCGCAATATCCTGCTGGAAGTAGCCATCAGAAGATGTACACTGTGGTCATAAAGGGATGGTCATGGTCAAAACTCAGGTAGGCTGTGGCGTTGACACGATGCTCAATTGGTGCTAATGAGCCTAAAGTGTGCCAAGAAAATATCCGCCACATCATTACACCCCAATACCAGCCTGAACCGTTGATACTAGGCAGGATGGATCCATGCTTTCAAGTTGTTGACGCCAAATTCTGACCTCACCATCTGAATACCGCCGCAGAAATCGAGACTCAGACCAGGCAACGTTTTTGCAATCTTCTATTCTAATTTTTGTGAGCCTGTTCGAATTGTAGCCTCAGTTTCCTGTTCTTGGCTGACAGGAGTGGCAACCGGTGTGGTCTCCTGCTGCTTTAGCCCATCTGCCACAAGGTTTGATGTGTTGTGCATTCAGAGATGCTCTTCTCCATACCTCAGTTGTAACGAGTGGTTATTTGATTTACTGTTGCCTTTCTATCAGCTTGAACCAGTCTGGCCATTTACCTCTGACCTCTGGCATCAACAAGGCATTTGTGCCTTCAGAACTGGCGCTCACTGGATATTTTCTCTTTTTCGGACCATTCTCTGTAAACCCTAGAGGTGGTTGTGCATGAAAATCCCAGATCAGCCCGTCTGGCACCAACGACCATACCACCAAGTTTAAAGTCATTTAAATCGCCTTTCTTCCCCATTCTGAGGCTCGGCTTGAACTGCAGCAGATCGTCTTGACCATGTCTACATGCATAGAGTTGCCGCCATTTGATTGGCTGGTTAGAAATTTGCATTAAAGGAACAGTTTGACAGGTGTACCTAATAAAGTGGCCGGTGAGTGTATACACACACTCACACACATGCACAGACAAACACAATACCCTGAAATGCCAAAATCCTCATAGCCAAATGCAGAACAATGTACATTACATGTACTATGCAGAATAAGCTATGAGAGTTCACATATAATTCACATACCTTCTCACCTTTAGAAACATGAGTTATGAAAAAACACTAAGTGAATGGTTTATAACAGTGTTTTTCACTCCTAGTCCTTGGAAGTTAACGAGCAAACTGCTGTGACCAGGGCAAAATCAGCAGGTGACTGGAGCTCTGAAATCTTTATATGTGAAATACTCAATGATGCACCAAAGAGGCTTGCTGACATGAAAAGGAAATATTTAGCATGCCAAATATCTGGTCTGGTTGGCTGTCTCGCCATATATGCGATTGGCTGACTAAACATCACAGGCTGTCAGGTGCAGCAAGTAATGGTTTGTGAAATGTCTGTGATTGGCTGCAGTGATCTGCTGATGGATTACTTGATTGACATGGCTTTCAGAGCTATAACTCCATACTATTGTTCCACATCAGATACATTGTGAATCTACTCATATGAACAGCAAAAGTTACTGTGCAGTGAAGGCAGAGAATAAAATTCTCCTATACTTATTCAGTCTGTTCAAGAGCAAGGAGTACAACTATATCTCCACACAACCTCAGTCGCTGGCTGGTGAAATCTAATCTAATAGTGTATTCGCACTGCCGCTGACGAGAACGTCAGAATTCGCTCTAGCCTCCCTTTCACAGCACCACTGGTAAGAGCGTGATTCTCTCTGGCCACCGTGTCGTTGACACTCTGACAATCTAACATGTTTCCTAACTAAATATACAAGTTAAAAACAGATTGCATAGCGAAGCTTTTGTGCTCCTGTTTAATTGCTATTCTAATTCCAACACACTGTTTATAAAAGACATTTACTAGCCTTGGTCTTTACATTAACATTGATTTGCGCATCCTACATTACAAGCTGGGAAATGCACATAGTAATTTTAAACCTCTGCTTTCAATTTGCTTGGGAACTTAAGTCCAAAGTTTATTAGACTGCATTCTCTGGAATCCTCTCAAGCAGTTGATTGGTACATTCCGATAGGTGTCTTCTGAACCACATCATAGCTCTTTACCATAAAGATGACCTGATTTCAACTCTCCTTGAAGCCCACTGCATCCAAAACGCGCCGCACTGATTTCATCAGAGCTTGTCGCAGGCTCTCATTGAAATCGAATAAATTTCGCCTACTTTGACACTCTCGCCAGCAGTGGTGTGAATACACGATAACTGTTTATTTGCCTATGGCAATCAACAGAAATTACTCATTCACCCTAATGTATTTACACATATTTGAGTTTGGGTTGTTACCCTTGCTAACTTTTAAAAACCCAAGGTAAACCCAGGGCAAAAATTGGAACCACTGGTTTATGGAAAGGAATGAACATCAAAGGCAGGAAAGCAACTGAAACAACAATAGCCGCGTTTACACTATCGCGCCTAAAGCGAGCGTTCCAGGGTGAGCCAGGGCCAGTCGCGTTTCCACTGTCACTTCTAGGGCCTGATCAGGCCTAACCGGGGCTTTCTCGGGGTCAGTGGCTGGCCTTTTTCACCTGCTGAATACCTCGGGCCAATGAGGGCCAGCTGAGGCTTCAGGGCGGAGTGAAAGGAGAGGCGGACTTTGCCCGAGTCTGGTAAAGATGGCGTCCCATCATTACACTAGTTTTCCGATCACACATGAATACATGCGGCAAACAAATAAATAAATAAATAAATAAGGGAAAGAAAACATATAGCTGTCCAGTTTAAGGTAAGCTATTCCATAAAACACCTTATAGGCTAGGGGGTCTTTTTGCTTATGATCGCCCTTATGTTTCTCTTTTAAATGTAAGGCTGTTGCATAAAATAATGAAGTTTTAATTTATAAGTGATATTTCTTTGCCGTGTCCTCCTTGATGTTTCAATAACGCTTAATAATCTTAACACCAAGACACAGCAGTCAGTAAAGTTTATCGAGAGTTCTTGTCAAGTTTAAAAGGTGTGTTTGTGCATGATACATGCGCGTTTAGATGCCCGTATGAGAGTGTAAGACCGGCCAAAAGAGCGATAATACAAAATATGAATAAAACAGAAAGACATAAAACTTTACAAATTAAGTGTCCACTTTTGTAGGTTCAAAACAATAGTGCCATATCTTGATAAAATAGCCCAAGCTATATTGAAATAATTTAAAGAATTACAAATATCGGATATAATAAAATCACATTAAATAAATAAACCAATATAAAACAAACAAAAGCTTTAACAATGTAGGTATATACAATACATAAATTAAACTGTTTTAAAGCAATATTAAACTTTCATTTTACAAAGACCTATCTGAAAAAAAGATTTGAGATATTTTCTAAAAACAATAAACACCGGAGGAGGTTTAAAATATTATTTATAAAGTATTTGGATACGATAATATTAATCAAATCATGCTAGCAGAGCATTCTTGAGTGAGTGAAAGCAGAACCTACCTTCTTTTCCGTCATCCAGTCCTGTGCAGCGCTGCTTTACAAACGCATTGGGGAAAACCGCAAATACAAAATGTGTTCTATGTCCTCAAACAAATGTTTATGTTTTTATGTGATGTGGTAAAATTTTAAAATGAAATTTTAAATGTAGTGCTTTATTAGTGGATAGATGCTGAGCGCAACGAAATATAGGCTAGATTTTATTACGTGCTCTTATGTGCTGAAACACTTAACACTTTACTTAAGATCACCGAATAATACGCAACATCCTTAAATTATTTTCTTAAATAAAGGAGAATTACTTATTAAGTGTCACATAGCCTAGGGAAATATTAATAGGTTTTAGGTCTCTCCGGAGCATTTGGGCTGAATGAACACCAAAACGAGGATGTTATAAAACACATTTCATACCGAGTTATTACCAGAGAATTTCTGTGGTTTTATATTATGGATGGGTGCGCTCAATGTGCTGGGTCCCTCCGTAAGTGTCGAGACCACTCGATGTACGATGCCAACAGTCGGTCGGTGAGTAAACAAATATAATGAATGGAAATACATAGGCCTGTGCATATAGACATATAATGTAATGCTGTACAGTAACCTGTCATCTGATTGTTTCAGTTGTCTTCATTTTAATTGTTTCGTGAAGATGCAATGGTGTGCTTTATCTGTCTGATTCCCGCTGAAGTGGGCGGGTTGTGTGACGTTTGATTCGGGGGACATTCTGGGGGCGGGGTTTGTGTGACGCGCTGCGAGCTACTAGCCCGACAATGAAAACGCGACATGATTTCGGCCTCACTACTCCACCTCTCGGGTGATTGGCTCGGTCCGATAAAAGCCCTGGCTCCCACTGGCCCGACAGTGGAAATGCAGCTAACGTGTGGGGATGAGGAGAGAACATGGGATGGCCCAACCAACATGTGGAAACACAACCAAGAGGTATAACTCACCTGCACCCACAGGGCCTCTGCTATTAGGTCTATAGTCACACCCACTTCTCGATACTCTCCTGAGTATCTGACATATGACCAGGCACACAACGACAGCAGAGCCACCCCCATCACCAGACTGGCCAGAGCCGCGATGAATGATAAGCCAATAAAACCAGTTATGGTGGAGACCATGTAGGTAACAAACATGACTGCAAACAGGGTGGCCGGAGTTCTTGCTGCATAGAAAATGTTCTTGCTTTCATTGTGCTTCACGAAATTTGTGTACACTTCATCAAGCTCTGTCTCTAACTGGTCCTGATAGCGTTGACTGAACTCTACACCGCCCATTTTCTTCACCCCGCGAAACTGATCAACTGAGGTTTTCTTAAACTCATCATGATAGCGCTGAAGGTCAACTGGGGCGATGTATGGTTTGTCTCCTCCACACACCTGTGACATACAAACAACAACATAATGAGTTCAGGCTCATTTCCTGACAACATAAAACATACATTGCAGATATAACTAAACCAAAACAGGCACACTGCTTATTTTAAGTTATCCAGGCCAAACCTACTATTTTAGTGCATTGGCCTCAAGTTATTTTCAGTTATATAGGCTAGCTCATCTCACGTCAGGCTTCTGCTATATTTAAATAGAAACGAGGTCCCTCTCCATCTACAATCTTTTAAACTGAATAACCTTGACTCAATGCATCTCCTCGATACAATGATGCATTTTCTCATATTTCCTTTGTTTACATGCATGCTTCTGAGAAGAAACGATTAGAAGAAACAGCAGCAGCAGCAGTAACTCTACCTGCTCCATGGTTCTGTTATAAGTGTCTTTTGCTCCAGCGACAGCTGTCAGGTTGTTCGCTTCAGCAGTTGCCTGAGTAAAAGAGGCACAGTATGCATTTAATATCTTCCATATACACTAGTTCAACATATTGACACAGAAAGATTCATTTAAATAAATCAATATTCAATAAGAACATATTAAAAATTATTCAAAGACAGTTGGAATTTATCAGTAGCAATATTATTTGATAATATTAAATATAACTATTAATAGTAATATTTTTAAATAAAAATTCCTTTGACATTCTTTTAAAAGAAACATGCATACCATAATTTTTGTTTTATATATATTAAGTTGAAGTTGAACACAGAATTATTAGCTCCCCTGAATATTTTCCCCCCATTTTCTGTTTAACGGAGAGAAGATTTGGTCACACTTTATTTTGATGGTCCATTTGTTGAATGTAAGTTACATTGCAACTAATTATCATTAGATTATAAGTAGACTGTTAGGTTGGGGTTAGGGTTGGGGTTGGGGTTAGGGTTAGTGTAAGTTGACATGTACTTGCAAAGTTTCTTATAGTCAGTTAAATGTCTGTTGAAGGACTGTTAAATGTCAGTGTCAACAGATATTAAGCAGACAGTCTACTAATACTCAAATGGACCATCAAAATAAAGTGTTACCGAAGATTTTTTTCAACACATTTCTAAACATAATAGTTTTAATAACTCAAATGTAATAACTGAATTCTTTTATCTTTGCCATGATGACAGTACATAATAATTGACAGGATATTTTTCAAGACACTAGTATTGAGCTGAAAATGGCATTTAAAGCCTTCACTAGGTTAAGTAGGTTAACTAGGCAGGTTAGGGTAATAAGGCAAAGCATTGTATATTGATGGTTTGTTCTGTAGACTATCGAAAAAATATATAGCTTAAAGGGGCTAATAATTTTGACCTTAAAATGTTTATTAAAAAATTTAAAACTGCTTTTATTCTAGCTGAAATAAAACAAATGAAACTTTCTCAAGAAGAAAAAATATCAGACATACTGTGAAAATTTCCTTGCTCTGTTAAACATCATTTGGGAAATATTCAAAAAAGAAAAACAATTTAAAGGGGGGCTAATAATTCTGACTTCAACTGTATGTATATATATATATATATATATATATATATATATATATATATATATATATATATATATATATATATATATATATATATATATATATATATATATATATATATATATATAGCGGTTAAACAACATAACCAATTTTCAACATTTAATCAACTATTTTCAACATAACATTTCTTTAGCAGCAAATAAGAACATTATCAAATGATTCTAAAAGATCATTTGACACTGAAGGCTTAAGTCAGGGGTGCTCAACCCTGTTCCTGGCGATCGACCTTCCAGCTGATTTCAGCTCCAACCCTGATCAAACACACCTGAACCAATTATTTAGAACGTGAGGAGCACTTGACAATTACAGGCAGGTGTGTTTGATAAGGGCTGCAACTGAAAACTGCAGGAAGGTTGATCGCCAGGAATAGGGTTGAGCACCCCTGGCTTAAGTAATGGTTGTTAAATATCCATCTTTATTATATAGAAATTAATTATATGTATTTATATATACACTTCATGATGGAGAGCAGCATACCTGCAACATGGATTTAGGATGTGGAAGCTCCTCCCCTTGATAGATTTTAATGTATGCCTACAAAAAAGGAGTTAATACTGGAATAAACATGGGTCTTTACTGAATGAGCAATGTTCTGAGGCACTGCAAAAAGCAAACCTCTGACCTCACAACAACTCTATAAAAGCTCAAATAAATAAAACACAAAACTACATTTTCTGACAATTTTAACAGAGGTCTCAATGCACTCTTGCACATCACAGAAAGAAATACTAGGATTCAAGCGTTCTTTGTTTTTTTTTACATATAAAATTTACATTGCATCAACACAAGCTTATTTAAACGTTAAAGCTTATTTTGCAATAAGTATTTAAGATGCAACAAAGCATTTTATAAGCTGTTGTGGATTTATGTGCATTACAGCAATCAAAGGATGTATGTGTATGGTGCATTTACAAATCCATGTAGATTATACATCTATTTTGCTGTGTGTAACTGATTTGTAGCATGCATTTGTAGAAGGCTTTGGAGGTGTTTTTAACTCAATAAGAGAAAAATAAAAATGCCTGAATCTGAAGATGTCCAACTTTCCATCTGCCATGCTTCAGATTTAACGGGACTGCTTTGGCAGAATTTATTTTATAATCTGTGGCGATAACAAACCAGTGCTAGAACAGGTAGTGTCAAGAACATTTCATGTAGGTTGGCAACAGTTAATAGGCCACTGTCAGTTTCTACATGCACCATATATTTTCCCTTAGGAATTGTTTATGATTAATAACTAACTGAATGTTAATTTCATTTATTATTACCAAAAGACGTTTATCACATCATAAACTCTACAAAAACACCTGAACAGAGTCTCTTCTGTTTAAAGCTTAACACAAATAACAGCTAATCTGATTTGTGTTTACAGCTGCTGCAGCTAAAGTAATGAAATCTGACCTTGAAGTATTCCAGCAGATCTTTGCATGTGACTTTAGCTCCACCGATTTCTTTCTCTACCAAGTTCTCTGGTGCCAGCAGTAAAGGAACTAGATTCTGCAGCTCCCTCTTGAACTCATTATCAATCTCTGCAAAAATAAATACATAGAATTAACAAACAAAAAAAACATAATAATGTAAATACAGGGTTCATACAGGCACAACGAAATAAAATCAAGGACTTTTAAGCACTTTTTCCAGCACCTATTTTCATGCAACGTATCGAACACCTGAAATGTATTCTCAGCAATCCATAAAAACATTGCAGAGAAACTATTTATGCAAATAAAAAACATGAATAATAATATAATTAATTAATAATACAATATTAATAATTAAACCTGCATTAAATGAGCTCATTAAATGTTTTTTTTTTATTGTTGATGTTCTCTCACAGATGGAATATTTGTACTCAAGTAAAAATACTATTACACTGCTAAAATAATACTAATTTTAGTAAATAATACCAATATTAAGTAAAAGTACTCTTTAAAAAAAACTACTCGGAGTACTAGTTAATTAGTTTTGAAAAAAAAAATTTGATTTTCATTACGGCCCTTTTTTAATTGTACACTTGTTTGAATGGTTTAATTGTTCAAATCACAAGGCTACATATATAGGAATCTGCACTAAAAAAGAAAGTATGCCCGATTTTTTCCTTTTATAACAATTAATACATTTCAATACCACTGGCAAAACTACCACATACAGAGAGAAACTTTTTGTCCATTTTTTTTAAAACAATATTTTCAAGCTTTGAAAGGTTTAATTAAAGTATATGATAAAAAGGTTCAAATTCAGCTTGTCTGTCTTTACAATTTGGCAAATTTGTTGCCTAAATAGCTTTAAAGAACATGGAAATTTTATTTTACACTTGGTATTAAACTGAAATGATCTTACAAGAAAAGACAAGTATGCTGTCAGTAATACAATGATAAAACAAATGACTTCAGTTCACTTGAGGTATTTGAAATATGTATTTTTTAAAGCAGTGCAATTCTCCAGGATTTCCTGGACGTGAATTTCTTAAAGCCAAATTCAAGCACTTTAAGCATTTTAAGCACTAGGGATGCAACGATTATAAATTTTGGTTGTACGATTATAGTCTGAGGAATAATCACTGTTTCACGGTTATCAAGTTTATGCATTCATTAATTTCAAAACACTATTAATTTAGAAAAATCATATGAAAACTTCTTATATTTTAAAGTGTTACTTATTGCTGCTCAGTAACAAAATAATACAGCACAAAATAATAACAAAAAAAACAAACAATAGTCCATTTCTTTTTGGACTTAAAAAAACGTGAAAAAAGTTTTTTGCATTTCAACACAAGTAATAATTTTACACTGATAATAAATGACAGAACAATGAATAAATAAATAAATAAAAATAAGAATAAATAAATAATAGTATTTCAACACCTTGAAATTATAAGGTTCTATCTGCGTTCTGAGTGATTTTGAGATATTGAGCTTCAAAGTTTTTGCATTCCATATAGCAAACAGTATGTGTGTAACATTTGTTTTAAAAATTTGACAAAAATTTCAGATAGAACCTTATAATTCTAAGCTGACGATTTGTCTAGTGTAAATCTAAGCATCATTTTAGCGAAGTATTTCCCTTTTAAAGAGAACAAATGTAGTCAAAGGCTGCTAAACCTGTCTGAAAGGCACTTTTGATCAACTATATTATGAACTTGTTTGGTATTTTGCATTGTAGAAATGTGTATATTCCATAGCCTACAAAGTATAAAGCTGAATGGTCAGTTCTTGTCACGTGTACGTCGCAGCATTCTTTCAACTAGGGGTGCCTAGAAAGTGTGAGCACATCAGTGCACTTCGCTCCCAATATGCACACAAGAAAAAAAATAACGAACTTGTGCGCGCAAAAGACGCGATATGTGAACAGCCTTTAGTTAATAGCCTCAGCCATAGTCCAGTGTGCCTGTGTATTAGCCTCAGTGTACAAGCTTGAAACTTTAAACTAACACACCGTTGGCATAACTTTGTTTAGTTGCAGCAGTTTTGTTCGGTTTAGAAACGCAGTGTTGAGAAGCCGTTATGATTAATTACGCGTGACAATTTAAAGTGCGGTTAATAGTGAAAGTGGTTAATCGTTGCATCCCTATTAAGCACCTTTTTGAACCCTGTAAATAGAAGAAATAAAGTCAGCCTAGAGTTGAGATATCCTTGGTCATATCTGTATCTAAAACAATTCTTTATGTACCTATCAGTCTGCCATCAAAGTGAGGGTTGGTGGCCACCCTTAGACCTGGATGTGGCAGAAGAAAGCAGCCTATGCTGGAGAAACAGCTGTGGATGTGCTTCCTCACATTCTGCAGCTCTTCATGCTGGTTCTGCTTTACCTTCAGAGCACAAATAAAACAATTCAAACCCTGCTGAACATGCAGCTGCAGTGTTCATCTATTCTTAGCTTCATCTTACCTGCAGTCTTCTCTCCAAAAAACTATTCCCTCCTTTGAGCCCATAGTCATGTTCATAGGGGTAACACCAGTCTCTGATCAGAAATAATAGTTTCTGGAACACAGGGAATTAATGATATATAAGAAACCAAAGGCCTATTCGTGAGAAGATGAAATTAACTGAACAGGTGCCCAGTTAAAAATAAATAAATAAATCTTATGATAAAGAAAGTTAGTTTTACAAAGAATTAGTCTGTAATTATTCAGCCAACTATTCTATCAGATTCCATAATAACCCACCAAGCAATTTGGTGTTTAATATACATTTACATAGACGGCTTGGCTAATACAAGGTTGTCAGAAAAATATCTAATATACATCTAAACACTGACCAAATCTAGTCATCAAATAAACAGACAGATTTCACATGCAGTCATTCATTCTTGGTGACTAGTCTAATTTTGAACTATTCTTAGACGTCTGTTAGATTTTTCACTGACAGCCCAAATTTAGCCTTGTTTAAGTCTACCTATGTTTAGAGTCTATTAGACTAATTTTAAATACACACACAGAAATAATTGCTTGCATGTAAATAGTTCTTGGTACTGAAAAGAAATATGAATATGATTTTCCCTTTATTTGGTTTCTTCTTCACAGGGACAGCTTCTTATTTGACCATTTAAAGGGTCATGAACAAGCGGCAACCTCCCGCTCTCCCTCGGGAAGCCAATACGGAAGTAACTGAAACTGCAATTCATCGAAATTCCGCTAGTCCTGGCTCCATAATAGAGCAAATTTCTATTGAGCCCACTGTTAGAATGGCTAACTTTACAGCAGAAAAAAAGGTGTTTACAGCCTGGTACAAAGAACGATTTTGGTTCATATAGCTAATATTACCCTTCGTGACAACTGTGAGGGGGGTGAATTTTTTTTATAACTCATCCGTTTCCTTTATATTAGGTTATATTAGGTTTGCATAATTAAGGGCGTGGCCACTTGAGTGACAGCTAGGTCTCGCTGGTCGCCGTCACTTCACCTCAGCTGATTAGCCGCTGATCTCGGCATATTCATCGTATTTTTGTGTTGTTTTATGTGGCTTTACACAGTCAGCTGCCTTTTGGAATTATTTCTTACAATTATCAGATGATATAGCATGCTGTGTGCACTTAATTGTGCTCACAAGCCATTCACGTGGCTTCTATTTGCCAGGTGAGTGAAATTATACCATCTCTATGAATGTATTTGTTTTATTTAAGATCATTTATCATTTATAATGTTCTTTAGACCTGTAATGCACTCCAGAATCTGACAGATTGATTAGCTGTAGGCTCTAGAACAGTCATCTGAAGCGTTGTCATACAGTGTTCTGCCTGGACTTCATAATTAGCCTTGCATTTACTAAAACACGGACTATATCTGAAGTTTTTGGCAGTAATTTGCACTTTTCTCCTGTTGAAAAACGTCATAAGAACAATGCTTAGTGGCTCAATGTGTAATGCATTGAGCCACTAAGCAATGCGCTTATGACGTTGCTTATAAAACAGTGTTTTTAAAAGTCTAAACACTTTATTGATAAAGTGTACAACCAAGCACATGTGGTCAGAACACAAACGAGTCGCAGGTGATGAAGTATTAAGCGTTTCTCCCTTGGGAAGGCCTGTCTAAGCAGCATGCCAGCATGTGTCTGTAGCTCCGCTCACGCTCCGCCTCTTTGCCCTTGTATGGTATGCCCGGGGTTGGTGCGATGACGCGCGAACAAAATGGCGACGGTCGACCACGCCTTCTGGTGGCTTCTTTTGGGATCTTCATAAACCTATGGGTGACGTCACGGATACTACGTCCATATATTTTACAGTCTATGGTCATAAAACACCAAAACGCATTTTTTGAGATGTTGACAGTCATATATGTGTCCCACGCTGCTAAAAACACTATTAGGACACATATATTTTACTAACAAATGAAAATTGGTTGTTTTTTGCGGTATTGAGCAAATTCGTTCTTCCTGTTTGAAAAGAAATTTAGAAGCTGCGTCACGGCGATTAGATCCTTGTGTAAATTGCAGTGTGGAGATTGGATGTCTGTACCGGCAGGTACAATGTGACGTCTTTGAGTTTTCATCATTAGTTCAAGAGATAGGCTTGGTGCGAACCAATCAGCGCGCTCTATTTTGTATGAGGTGCAACTTCATTAAGACTGTTTTTACCTGTGTTACCAGTGTTCAGACGGCAGAGAGACGCCACGTTGAGTTGCCAACAGTAATTAAAACAAGTGGAAAAAGAAGAATTGTTTGGAGACATGGATCGTCAGTGTTGTGTTTATAAATGTGCTGCACTCGTCTCCTTTTAAAAAAAAAAAACGCGGTTCCAGTTGGTGTGCATTGTCATGTCTCTACGGATTTGGTAAGTGTGTGACCAGAGTTCTTTGTTTATGTTTATTCAGATGGAGAAGTTAATTACCATCGTCAGCAGTACTCTTTCAGTTTTTAAAGACATACCTTAGTCAAATCGATTTAGTTACTAAGTTTACAGTGTGTTAATATCCCTACAATAATCTGGACAGAAAGATCCGCTGTAAATGCTGCTCTCTGAATGTAAACACCTTAATCAAACTATTACCGTTGTGTAGGATTTTTGCAGCATTTTGTGACAAGATAGTCTATACACACATGGCTGTCTGATACTATTCTCTGCACCTACCGAGTGCATCTAAGTTACAGAGAAATCCAGAGTTTTTTTCTCCCATACGACATGTGGTATCAAACATTCCATTAAAACTACACTCTTCCAGCAGTTCCTCGCATCCAATATCTTGGTTTCATGGTCCTTTAAGGCACAAATACATTCAAATACCCATTTAATCATTTAAAACAAATGATTTGATTATTCAAACATTGCTGCAATTGTGAAACACTGGAGCATGTGTGTAACTTTTTGTCCTGAGCACAGATTATTATGTGGCCCACAACAGGTACTCAACATGGAAAAGATCAGCTTTTCTACCTGAAATGGCTTCTCGTAGATCTCCTCCATTGCAAGTCGACCATATTCTGTGAAAAGCTATAAAAGACACGTGATGTTACAGTCCTACATACATACAATATTAACACGCTACTAACTAATGATGTACACTAATAAAGTTGCTACCTGGAGATGCTGCAAATCATCTTCTTGGATATTCTGAGAGAGATTATAAACCTAAAACAAACAAAAGCAATAAGTCATTTGAATGCCATGAATTATTCAGTCATTGAACATCCCTGGTGTGTTTTAACGCACCTGCACAGAGCTGGTCATGGTGCTTAAAGCAAAAACAGTGGCACAGTCTTTGATAGTGGACTGACTGTCAAAGGCTCCCTGAGTGTCCACCAGCAGCACAGCCACCTAACATCATAGAGATCTGTGTAATCACACAGTCAACATAACTTCACGGCAACATAATACTTTAAATGAATGCCCATCCACCTTAGTTCCATCTTTCTTTTCCACAACAAACACTTCGCTCCAGGCCTGGATTCCTGTGGTCTCTCTCTCACAGCCTCCCCTCCAGGAGAAACCGGTCAATGGCTCATCATCTCCTCCCATCCATGACTCAGCTGACTACAAAGGGACCAAAGAGATTGTTCGTGTGAATGCTCTAAAATGAATGTAATAAAACATGTATGCTCACATTCATGTGACCTAGCTGGTTTTCAAGATGCAGGATGCAACCCGCAAGTTAAGGCATGTGAAAGATTGGAGTCATCAGAAACCTGTTCTCAGGAATGATAAATCAGATAGACTTATTCTTAACTGATGTGTTGAAGGAAACAACATATGCAAAATGGTAGTTGACAAGTTATTACAGTCCTCACACATAAGGCCAATTATGGGTGTCAAAATTAATTGTTTCTTCGGTGCACTGCGATCCAGACGTGGACAATTCGGTATCAGTTCAGTAATAATCATAACCGGTTATTGCGTACTGACGTCATTTATCTCATATGTGCTATGTCGCTGTAGCTTACTATGGCGAGGGAGGCGAGCGCAAGTATTTACAACGCTTCAACTACTTAAAAACGACACAAAAACTGTGCACAATTTCACTGCGTGTGTGTTTGCTGTACAGTCTTTCACTGACACTTACAGCAGAAGCCCCTATTTCACTGCGATTCAGAAAATGAAAGTAAACTCCATTTCTCTCTCTCTCACTGTGGCCCATTTGACCTGCTGGCGTGAGGTAAAGTTTCCTCTCAATTTGGCTGTTACAGCGATACTTCTAGATACAGACACGAGCGCATGTTTGCAGAGTTTTCTCCACCGTGTCTATCATGGATCAGCTGTGATCGCCGCTGCCATTTATAAGTGTAACTCATCTGTGAAGAGCGCCAGCACGTAAGAGCCAATCGCAGCCCTTTCTGTTGAGCGCGTGACCAATCATAGAGGTGTAAGAAAGAACTTGCTAGACAGGACTCAGAAAGCGAGCGGGATATTTATATTTGTTTATTTGCTATAAATGCTTGTGTTGTTTAAAGGTACAGTTTATATACCTTACTGTTTGTATTAAAGGACAAAATTCTATTACAAATAGAATATAAATATAAATCTATTTATACATTTTAATACAAGAATTGCTGTGCTGTGAGGAAAATATAAAACTGTGTGTGGAAAGCTTCGTCGATGCACCAAGATATCAAACTGAACCGAATCGATGGCATGATAATGGTAACCGAACCAAACCGTGAGACCAGTGTAGGTTCACACCTCTAAGGCCAATACATGTTTGTTTTTTTTCCCTTCTTGTGATTATTACGATATGATTATGTGTGAATAACATTAACAATAAATGGATAACATTTTAAATAATGATTCATGCAATAACTAACATGAACTAAGTATGAACAATCTTGTACAGCAATTATTAATCATAGATTGTGATTTTTCTAATGCGAATTATTAAAATCTAAAGGTTGTTAGCATTTGTTATTGCACAGCCAGTTAACAGAAACTAACAAAGAACAACCAGTTCCATTTCCATTAACTAACATTAGCATGAATAAACACTGTATTCAAAGTATTGTTCGTTGTTTGTTCATGTTAGTAAATACACTGGCTGTTTCTTAATATGCGTTCTTCAGCGATTTTGAGTCCTTGTGTTCTCGTGTAACGTCATCATCAACTGCCAAAAGTTCAGTTCCAAAACTCAAGACCGCAAGAACGGAGGACGCATGAAAGTTCCCAGATGTGTTCTTGATATCGAGGATGCACCGATGCAGATTTGAGCACTGAACTCGCTCAAGAAGTCCCAGAAGTCATTAAGGTTGTTTATTTGCTGAAATTTTATTTAATTCTGCTTTATTTCTATTGTGCAATGTATATTTGTAAGGCTTTTCATGTGTACATTGAAAAAAGGAAAAACAATAAATCAATGTATGAATGCTGTAATGTTTAAATAATTTTAAGTTAAAAACGCGTGAAGGTCACGTGACCATCAGGAAGATCGCAGCATTTCATTTCTCACAGGAGGCGTTCTCTATTCTTGCGGTCTACCGAGTTCATTCATCCGAGCTGACCTTGCAAGACCGGTCTTCACAAGAACATGAGTCCATCCATTGCGCTCTTGGAATTGAGAAACAGCCATTAACTAGTATTAACTAATGGACTATTATTTTAGTGTTAGCCATTTACTCTAATAAAAGAGGCTTGAGGAATTTTATATGTATTCATTTAGCAGATGCTTTTATCGAGAGTGACTTTCAAATGAGGGACACAACAAGGATTCATAAGTAGCAAATAATTACAAAAAGTGCTAATTAATAAATTGTGAACCAAAAAACTAATTCAGATATAGATTGGCAACTTATCTAATTAGGCTCTACTACATTTACAATTTAACAAACAACGGAAGAGATTTGAGGTCCCTTGATAAATATTGCAAAGACAGTTGAGCTTATAAAAAAGGACAAATATAAGAAATTGTTGTTTTACCTTTTAAAAAGGTTTACATTTAATTTAAGTATACAGCATGTGGACCTTCTTTACCATTTTGTAGGAGTGTGTAGTAAAGCTTTAGCATAAAAGATTTTCTGTGTGTGGTTGTAGTACAGATCAGTATAAGTGTTATAGAAGGAAGTAAAATAAACCTTGAAGTGGAAAAATGCACACACATACATGAATAATGAACAGAAAAAAATTAAAGTTTACTGCCCCTCAAATGGGTCCATAACTTTATGGGTTTCTTTGTTTAAGACAAAATAAGATATTTTAAACAATGTTGGAAAATTGTAGCCACGGACATCCACAAAAAGAAAAAAGAAATCAATTAAAGGATCGGTTTTCAACATTCTTTATAATATGTGTCAACAGAGGAAACTCAAAGTGGCTTAAAGAGTAAATGAAAACAGGTTATTCATCTTCATTAAATGTATTAATGATATAAATTAATGAAAGGAGGTTCATTCTAACCTGGTCATGCATGTAACGCAGCATGAAGTCCAGCAGAAAAGATTTGCCCTTGCGGAACGCGCCGGCAACAGACACCACAACCACGTTGAGATCCTTAATATGTTCCTGCATCAGGATTTTTTCCAACGCCACAGCATCCAACTCAAACTTATGATCATTTTCATTAGTGATTACAATTTGGATGGGTCGAGCTCCTTCTGGAACTGGGTCCTCCTCCAACTCGAGCTCTTCAGCTACAGCATATGGGGCCACACCGTTAGTATCAGAGCTCAACTCCTCCAATGTACTCAAGATTGGAACATCTTGCACACCAGTCATATCTGTAGTGAAAAACAAAACAAAAAAAAACATGTAAACTACTCACAAAATAGTTAAGGATATTTGAGGTCAATTTCAGGATCCACCTAAAATGCACTATAAACTTTACAGGTCCACTTCATTTTCCTTAATAAGTGAGCTTAACTTTTGAATGCATATGTCTAACTGTTCAGTGTTTCAGTAGATTTGCATAAAATGATGTTCTCTAATAAGGGAGAATTGGTATTTAAACAGCCCTCTTTAACATGATCACATTTTGACATCAAAAAACCCACCCAAAAAACACAGGCCTAATTTCATCATCATGTACAACAATGGTCCAGCTCATCAAAATCGCATTATTAGAGAAAGATTGCTGGAGGCATGGGCACCTCAAATGGAGTTATCTGCACTTTCTCTGTTGGTGTGATTTTGTCAAGTACGATGCGATCCTGGATTAACATCTATATCAATCACCCTACTGTAAATTATTCCCAAAATCATAGGGAAATATTAGTTGATAACAATCATGTAGAAGTACATAACCCTAACAGTTAGCCTAAACTAACATAAACTGTAAACTTATCCCTTAAATCTGATTGGAATGTTGTTCCAGGATCAACATAGAAGTTGATCCAGGAACATGTCCTACTTGAAATCACACTAACCCACTTTCTCCAGACTTGAATCCCACAGAGAATCTATGGAATCAGCCGAGTCACCATGTAGAGACTCGTAACCCTGCACCCCAGAACCTCAGTGCCCCGAGGGACACAATACTATGTCTCAAGAGTGCAATACCATGCCTCAGCAGACTTGACAATGACATCTCATGCTGTTCACAAGCTGTAATTGATGGTGAAGGCCACATGACAAATTGAGACATTGGCATTTTTGTTGTGATATACCCCACCACTTTTTCATGCTTCTACCTAAATGCCCTACTTTCATGATATAACACCATGAGTTTCATATTTTCCATTTAAAATTTCACCCAAAAGACAGATATCCTTAACTTTTTGTGAGTAGTGTATATAAAAAGATAAAAGGACAAAACTGTAAAGTAACAAAAATAAAAGTCAAAAGCTAATTCATTAATAAATGCTTTAAGAGTTAGGGTTGGGCCGATAGACGATGCCATCGTCCATCGCCGATGGCCGATAGACATCACGATGCTGAGCCGGCATCGCCGATCCTCCGCCCCGCCCCCGTCGCAAACCCGCTCGTGAAAAATACACACTTAGGCCCCGTTTACACTAATACAGCTTACTTTTAAAATGGCATTTTATAACGAAAATGATCCACATCCACACTGTGTTTTATCTAGCATTTCTGAACAGCCCTCTGTCCACTGAAAATGCACATCACGTGACCACACACACACAAACACACACACACAGCCACACACACACACACTGTCATGCGCTCGTCTGAGCTCCAGAGAACAGTGTACGTCGGACAGTTTATCAAGGATGTATCGCTGGATTATGTCTCACTTTAGTTGTTAAACGTGATATTTAATTAATCTTGTCTCTATCCAGGGTTTAATTTGTGCCGGAACACTCCGGATCCGGCACCTCTGAAATCTGATCCGGCACCTCATTTTACCGATCTCCCTCCTCACCCGCCCTCCTCCCCAGTCCGCTGTTAATTTTCACTTTCTTCCGCGACTCTCCAACCCTCTTCACTTTCGTCCGCGACACCCCAGCCCCGCTCACTTTCGTCTGCAAACCCCCGCGCCGCTCACTTTCATCCACAACACCCCTCCGCCATCCACCGCACCAAACAAATGACTGACACGGATCACTCTGCCTGCTCATGCCAGAGTCCCGCGGAAAAAGTGATTGACAGGTGGTAATTTGTGTGTAACTTATCTTTATTTATTTATGATTTGGTTATGGGTAAAACAAAGACCAGGTAGTTAAAACGGTAGGCTACAAATAATTATTTCGTTATGAATTAATTATTCATAAATAATTTATCCACCTCCCATGAAGACGATGCCATCGTCCATCGCGATGTTTCACATTAGACATCGTACGATGCTAAATTGGTCAACATCGCCCAACCCTATTAAGAGTACATAAATATTACATTAAATCGCCTTTTTACACAAAAATATGCATTTTATAGCAGATTTGGTGTTAAATGCATGACTATTTAAAAGGTCATACATAATCACTACATGCTTTTTTTGTTGTTGTGCAAGGGCTTGTGGGTAATGGCTAAAAAAGTGAATTGATGAAGATAAATCCATTTACTAGGAGACACAACTCATGATGAGCTTTCTAACGTTTACAGCTTTGCTTTTCAGCACTTCACTAGCAGCTCATTACTGTAGTCACTTTCTATTCCAGGAGTGTGGGTCTCTGTTCTAACCCCATGCACTTTACCCATGAGCTGCGATAAGCTTAGATCCCTTTGGCCACAGGGCTAAATTTGGTAATTTTTGTCCTCAAGTTAAGACACGTGTAACACAAAACAAACACCCTCTCCCCTTCGCACTAGTCTCCTCAGGCTCATGGCCAGCTGAACAGAGCCCCTGAAACACAGTCAACTACTGTCAAGGACACACTGGACGGGACACTTCAGTCAAAACTGCTTAAACCTTCTGAATTTTGGGTCACACTTAATTCAGAGCAAAAAAAAAAAATGTGAACCAAGCAGTAAAAGTAGTCAATAATTGCTTTATTAAATAACAATTTACATTATTACAGAGCATTGCAATATTCTAGTGAAAACAGCACTGTTCCAGCCTCTTCATCATTGTATCACTCGCTGGCTGAGTTGTTCATTAATCATTAATTAATTCTGACCAATCGAAAAGCAGTTTAGGAAATAGGTTAAGTTACAAATATGGCCATAGAGGCTTTCATTTTGAAATGGAACAAACATGGGAATTCCCCTCATTTGTTGAACGGAAATACACTTTCCTCAGTGTACATTTTAAAGCGATGCTTAACCAATGCAGAAAATTAGGTATTACACGTTGTTGATCTCTTACTTTTGTATATTGTATTACTGTATGTAATTACAGCATTTAGTAATTTAGTGTAACAGAGTAACAGACAGAACGTTACATTTTATAATAAAATATTAAAATATTTCTAATTTTGTATAAGTGTAACGTGACATTTTTGAATTAGCAACATCTTTCAGCAGCTGTTTATTGCAGTCTTCAGATTTTCAGATCAGAACAAAGTAGTTCTGACACAGTGGCTCAGTGGTTAGCACTGTTGCACTGGTTCGAGTCCCAGGTGGCTCAGTTGGCATTTCTGTGTGGAGTTTGCATGTTCTCCCTGTGAGTTTCCTATGGGTGCTCCGGTTTCCCTCAAAGTCCAAAGATATGCAAATTGAATAAACTAAACTGGCTGTAGTGTATGTGTGTGAATGAGTGCGTATGGATGTTTTTCAGTAATGGGTTGCAACTGGAAGGGCATCCGCTGTGTAAAGCATATGCTGGATATGTTGGCGGTTGGCGACCCCAGATGAATGAAGGGACTAAGCCAAAGCCAATTAGCTCCTCACGCAAAAGGGTTTTTAAGACACACTGTGGTTGTTTTTATTTACACACTTGTGCCATCAAACTGTTGTGTAAATGCAATATCACACTACTACCACTGCAATATGATTATATATCAGCCTGTAATCATATGGGCCTTCTCACCATCTACGTGTTCAAAACCTATTTGAGTTTCTGAACAAAAAAGATGACGACAAATTTTGGAAACCAGTGAACACTCAATGTTTAAAATAACACTTCCATAAATATTTCAAATACTCAAAATAAAAACTATTTCTTAGGGCTCGGCGATAAAAATCGATATCGGTATTTATTGACCAAACACCACTATCATTATCGATAATACAAAAGTTCGGTATGAAGTTTCAATATGACAGCTGAAGTTTTATTGAAATGTGGTTGCTGAGAGTGCACCTTGGAAGCTATGCTAATAAGCTTATGCCGAGTTCAGACCCGATATTGACTCGCTGACAGGTTTTGAGAAATCGCTAACAAACGCTTGAAGTTACAGGCAAATCGGTGCTTGCTCACGTGAGAGAGCAGCATCCACTAGTATGGGTATGGGCCGGTATAATATTCTGACGGTATGATAACCTTGGATAAAAATATCACGGTTTCACTGTATACCAGTATTGTGCTCACTGCTCTAAAATATATTATTTTTAAAATGTCTTGGTAAAAAACAAAAACTTTTTCCCCTTTAAAAACAATAGATTTTATTTTTTGAAAGATTTATAATATTTTGTAACAGTAAACATGTCAGGCTAAATAATTTAAATGAATCATTGGCTTCTGCTGTCTTCGTTTGTTTCAAAAACACCGATTTTTTTACAATTTTAAACGGCATCTTTAGATATTTTTTCTGCTGGAGATACTGTTGTCCTAAAAAAAAAAAAGTAAATAAAAAAAATCTTACATATACCTTGGGAACAGTATTATGCTGTGTTTCCACCAGACGCAGAAGAAGCATCAAGCGCGAGTGATTTACATGTTAAGTCAATGCAAATGCGGGAATAGACATCCTGCGGCGTGATAGGTGCGAATGGCGCGATACGCGCAAATTGAGCGTTTTGCGCGATTGACTCGCTTAACGAGCAAATTGTAAAGTCAAAAATCTGAACTTCTGCGGACATTCGCGCCACGTTAACCAATCAGGAGTTTGCTCTTGTGGGGGCGTGATTGTGACGTAGCACCTGTTGTTGGTGTCCCGGGGGAAATCCTCCAGCCGACACCGACAACAGTTCATCAAACTGGGCTCGGCTCAGTCAGAAGCACCACTAAAAGCCTCGTCATCCAGGTTAAGTTTCTGGAGGAGTTTATGAGCTCACAGAGCTGGGTGCACCTCTGAAAGTATCTAGGGGACTCAGGCAATGCTCCAAACGCATCTACGCTGTTTTTCAGCCTTCCTAAAAGCACATAAACACAGTTATTTTCTCAATAAAATCCATGTTAGCCATTTAACAATGAAGCTAGTTACCAGGCAGACAGAAGCCCTGCCCATCGCGCGAATCCGCGTCTGTTCTGAAGTGAATTTCACGCACGAATGAAGCAAATTTGACGCACAAATGAAGCGAGTAAACTCAAATGTTCACGCATCTATTTACGCACAAAAAATGTGATTTATCCGCGCATTCCGCATCTGGTGTGAACACAGCATTATGATTGGTTAGCGCAGAGCGAATGTCCACAGAAGTTCAGATTTTTGAACTCGAACGTTTCGCGTGATTTTTGCGTTAAGCGCGTCAAACACGCAAAATGCTTAATTCGCGCCGCAAGATGTCTATTTGCGCCTTTGCATTGTCTTAACATGTAAATCACTTGCGCTTGACGATTCTTCCACGTCTGGTGTGAACACAGCATCACAGAAAATGTTGGCGGTTTTAAAACCTTGACTTTTCCAAATCGCGCTATACCTTGAAAACGGTTATCGTCCCATGCCTAGTTGGGGGAGGAGTCAAAAGCGCCCATTTTCAGATTATTTGGACCCAGGAAATAGAGGAAAAACTAGTGGAAATTTGGCAGGAGCACCATGTCTGTTTGATGTGTCATCTGAGCAATATCACAACAGGTCAAAAAATTTAAAAAGTTGAGAAGAAACTGCTAATTCTCCTTAAAAGCCAGGTGAGCAATACAAGTAAATTTTCTACCGCACTAAAGCCTTCTTTTTTTCATTATGTAGTTAATAATGAAATATATATTACGTGACCTTGCATTATTTCCATGTCACTTCTCGCGTGTGTTTGGTTGTGAGATGTAGTTTGGACAAAGTTGTCAGCGATTCTTCCTATTTTAAAGTTGTGCAGTGTGAAACCCCCTGTCGCTGATCCATCCTACAGTGTAAACAGCACCGACAGAACGCTAACCCAGATAGTCATGCAATGTGAAAACATCCATGACACAACTACTATGAAAATCATGCGGTCTGAACTCGGCATAAAGCCTGGTTTATACTTCTGCGTCAAGTGATCGGCGTGACCCACGGCGCAAGCCTCGTGCGTTGCTGTGCATTTATACTTCTGTGCGCTGTTTCTGTTGCTGTTTCTCTGCAATACACTTCCGAAACGCTAGCTGGCAGTAGGTGTTTATGTTTCTCTGCGTCGAGTTTCTTCGCTGGTGTTTTGTTTTTTTCTGAACACTTCCTTAATGTACAAGTGGCTCAAATTCGCTCATTTTGAGGCGGGAACCGGCGGACGTGCAACAACTTTAATCATAAGGTAAACACAAAACAACAGTCTCCATCCGGAGCTCCTTCGCGGAACTCCACACATGTAAACACTCACTGCATCGGGCTCGCGGCTCTCACCTCCACCCACACTCGTCAGCGCTACCAAGCCGACCAATCACAAAGCTTGCGCTACCCGTACATGTTACATTTTTTGAGAGGTGCGCGTCATCGTCGCTGACGGCCACGGCAAGGGGCTATGCGTCCACGCATAGGCTGCGCCGTAGCATACGCGTGCGCTTGACGCAGAAGTATAAATCAGCCTTTAGAGTGTCCGTTTTTTTCATTTCCAATAGAAGCACACGAAGTGCACGACACACGTTACATGTGCACATTTTCCAGGTACACCTAGTTAAAAAACATCTGAACTTTTCCAAATGCAGCGAGCACACCGCGATTCATGCAAGTAGAACTAACCAATCTGCTTCACACTTCGTATGGAATATACACATTTCAGTAACGGCAGACTAATTACCTCAGACAAACACAGCACACCCAAGCGCGTCAAACACGCAACACGCTTAATTCGCGCCACAAGATGTCTATTCGCGCCTTTGCATTGTCTTAACATGTAAATCACTTGCTCATTTCCTAGCACCTTACAGATGTTGATCTACCTTTACCATTGCACACATTTTGTAACATTTTAAGTTTAAGAGTCTCTTTAACACTTATGTTTATTTAATTATTAAGAGATCAGATATTTTGTTTTAATATTTTTGTACTTGACTAATTAAACTATTTGCATTATGTTGGTAAATAAAAATAAAGTGGTTAAATAACAAAAAATCCTAATATTCCTAAATGTACTGTTAACAAATATTCAATAATTATCGATATCGAATGATATGAAACATGATATTGTGGTTTCCCAGGCCTACTATTTCTAGCAATACATTATCTAAAAGTAATTCAAAGTTGGTTATAAATTATTTAATCCTTTTTCTATAAGTAAAAAATGAAATCTCATTGCATAACACTACCAAGACACAAATATTTCTGTATCTGTTTGCTTTAAATTAAACAAATAACAGATACAGTAGAACCCAGCCGTTTAAATGACAAATATTATTAGACCACTAACTTGAGACAGACAACACATCAAGCACAACAACCATCTGCTTATGTCTTATCAGTTCATAAAACAACTGATATGTTTGCACAGATAAAAAGTAACTTAGAATAATTGGTCTGCACACTTCAACATCAGCACATGTTGATCTTCTGGACACAACAGCCAAGCCCTAAGTCTAAGTAAATTTACATGGCAAATTACCCTGGTTAATTCTAGACTAAATACACAGGGATACAGGACATCCACCACCCTTTAAGCTTAAGAGAACAAACAAGAAGCATGAAACACTGACACAAATACACAAGTTCAAAGAAAAAGTGAGATTTAAGTGAGAAACTTGTACATCTATTCATTAAATGCGCGTGAGTGTTGTGTGGCGCGCGAGATCTTTGAAGATCTGTGACCGCGTGTAAAATCATTGCGCGCGCACGACCATAAAGCAGCAGCTGAATTCAGTGATACAGTAAAATAGCTCAATGTGGGGTAACGTACACATTTAAAATCAAATTATCACACTGTTGGGGTCAAACACAAACCCATAGTGTAGGACAAAGCAAAACATTAGGAAAGACTCGCTTCACAGTTCGCAAGGTTGCCAATTAAGCAATCTAATAATAGCAAGCATAAAAATAACTTAAGAAGTCACCAGGAACACTGGCGTCAAACAAAAAACATGTGTTGAGGCTGTTCGTATCACGCATAAAACCGTTAACGTTATGGTGTCAATGACAGGTATCTGAACTCTCTGAAGCGCGTCTCACGAGGCTCAATGCTGCCGCAAGTAAACATGAGCTAACGTTAAACGTTTTATAAACTCTCAATTTCAGCTCTCAGTGCACGAGGCCATGCGCTTTGTGATCCGAATTGATTCACACCTGGTTAAAAAGGACTGTGACCAGAAACAACACGAGTTCAAGTGCCGTTTTCAACTTTTAACGTGTCAACAAAGCGCAAACTAACAAAGAGTTACCGGTAAAAACAAACATGGCATTGTGAAAAACCGACTTTCCAAGTATACGTATATGAAATAAGGTTGTCACCTTCATCGCAGTTGTTGAATTTATGTTTCGTCGCAGAGAATTGCCGATTCCTCGGTCCGCTGTCTTCCGCCATCTTTGTTCTGTTGAAACTTTGTTGCGTGACGTCGCACAGTCCCAGTTTCTCACATACTGTACATATCAACTTCATGCACTCATTCAGAAATGTTTTGTACACAAAAGAAGGTGGTTCTATCGCTCTGTTTGGCAAAGAGAAATACATTTGCTCCAATAATTGTTTATAATATATATGTTTTTTTATAAAACAAAAAGAAATAGACTCTCTATACTGTCTGAATCAATGATGAATTAAATAATTTGTGTAACATTGATTATATGCGACTTGTGATTACCTCAAATCAAGCTTTTATAAAAACATGCTGGTAAACATTCAACATAATGTAAAAAATTATATATATATATATATATATATATATATATATATAAATATATATATAATATATATATATATATATATATATATATATATATATATATATATATATATATATATATATATATATATATATATATATGTAGTATATACATGTATGTATGTATATATATGTAGTTGAAGTCAGAATTATTAGCCCCCCTGGATTATCAGCCCCCGTTTATTTTTAAACATATATTTATTTCTAATCATAATAGTTTTAATAACTCATTTCTAATAACTGATTTATTTTATTTTTACCATGATGACAGTACATAATAGTTTACTAGATATTTTTCATCTTCTATACAGCTTAAAGTGACATTTAAAGGCTAAACTAGGTTAATTAGGTTAACTAGGCAGGTTAGGGTAATTAGGCAAGTTATTGTATATCGATGGTTTGTTCTGTAGACTATCGAAAAAAATTAATGGGGCTAATAATTTTGACCTTAAAATGTATTTTAAAAAATAAAACTGCTTTAATTCTAGCCGAAATAAAACAAATAAGACGTTCTCCAGAAGAAAAAATATTATCAGACATACTGTGAAAATTTCCTTGCTGTTAAACATCATTTGGGAAATTTAAAAAAAAACAAAAACAAAGGAGGCTAATAATTCTGATTTCAACTGTATATACACAGTGCTCAGCATAATTGAGTACAGCCCATTTTGAAAATGAATATTTTTATCCATTTCTCAGTGAATATAGGCAATGTATTTTGGTGCATTTAAATAAAACAGATTTATTAAACAGATATATTTATTAAAATAATATTTTTGTCATCAAACATATTTAGAAATTGAAAGATATTACAATTAAATTTAAGCAAAAAAATTATAACCTACAAAATTTAAACAAAAATTTTCAATTTTTTTGCTTCTCTTGATTATTCCTCTTTTTTAAATTTGTATTTAATATTTTTCTATAACATAAATTTGTGTGTACTAGTTTTTGGACCGTTGTCGTAAGTTATTTTGTTAAGATAAGCTCCAGATTTCGCTTCAGTACTGACTAATCTAATGTATATATATATGGGGGGATGGGGTGACATGTCCCCCTCACATTTAGAGACAGTCCATTTAGAAACAGGTGATTAAGAATTAAAAATTTTATATATTTAATATTTAAATATATTTAATATATTTAATATATTTAAATATATTATATATTTAAATATATAATGTATATATTTAAAGCATTTTTTTAGTCATCTCGAACCTTTGAAACCTAATATCAAATATTTGTCTCGGTGAAAACAAGTTACTGGAAGCAAAAGAGGAGTAAAGATTCGAAGTCACCAGAGGCACAGCATATCCAGGACTTTCTATTTTTAGACTGACACATTTAAAATCTTTCTGCTATTATTTTTAGAACTATCCAGGTCAGAATGTCACAAAATATGTGACATATATGCAAATATTTGTCTAAACATTTGGATCTGGTTTGTTGTTTTTGTATACTTAGTGTTGTAAACTTAGAGAGTAGACACTTATCATACTTATCATAAACCTAAGTAATTGTAATTGCGTCACATTAGTTTTTTAGTGTGTCCATGTGCAGATTTTTATGATTTTAGTAGTTATTTTAACATCAAAGTTTAGGGTTGAAACATTGCAGTCGCATGTCAAAATTAAAGAAGCATCACAAAATACCATGGCTATTTGTACACGCGAAGTGCTCTCCCAATCCAGACGGTGGCAGTACGACACCAACGAACTCTTCCGCTGTAGCAGAAGAGATTTTGAAAAAGTGGGCGGTACTTTGTAGTTTATTAACTCTATTTAGTGTAGTCAGCAGTGCTGTAACTTCTCTTGCAACAGTGGACCTGTAACTCCTGTTTAGAGCTAACGGCTTGGTTTATAATGACCGAAGTGCGTAAAGAGGAGTTCGGCACTGCTCTGGGTCCAGTGGAGAGATGGATCCTGCGGTCAGCGAGTATCAGTGTGGAGATCATTTCTCTGGGCTGCGTGATAAAGTCCATCACAACAGCAGATCGCAGCGGTCAAAGTGCGGATATAGTGTTAGGATTCGATGATATAGAAGGCAAGTTCTACAGTACAATGAATGGAAATAAAAGTTGGGTTACTGTGAATGGCAGGTGTTTTCGACTGATACAGACAGTTGTAATGATTATTTGACTAGTTTGTTTCTCTCTTGCTTCCTGTCACATGTCTGCACAGTCAGTGGTCTGCACAGGAAAAATAGTTCTCTAAAACATGAATGAGATTATTTGATGAACAGATTTAATATTTTGTTTTTAAAGAAAGCTTGCAAGTAATAAAATGTTAAGATATGATGTAAAACAAAAATATATACTTCAATTATACTATGTAAATATCCAAATATATATTTACAAATATTGTAATCAAAATGTTGATTTGAAAAATAAACTGCAAGTTACTCAGTATGGTTTGACGTGTAGTATTATCACAATTAACAAAATATGTATAAAAGTAAATAAAATAAAATAAAGCAAAAGAGACAAACTGATTGAATTACCAGAACACTTTATTAAAATCTTTGTTTGGGGATTTTGAAATAATCAAAAGGGGAACTAAGATTTCTGTAATCCAGTGTTTTATTTTTTAAAAACCAAGATGTGGGATGCTATTGAGACTGCAGAAAACATCCAGTTGGGACTCAGAATTACCTAAAGCAATTTCAAAGAAAACAAAGCAAGCTTTACAATTATCTAAACGTCTGAAAATCAAGATAAAATGGTTAAGTTTGTTTTTAAAATGTGATTTTTAAATGTTCGGTAAACATAAAATTAAGAAATTCTTACAATGAATGCCAACATCTCAAATGATTGGGTAGAAAACCCTTTTTGTATAATTATTATATATTAGGCACCTAGGGTCTGAGAGTAGCGGAATTTCCATTCTCTGTATGTCCTGCACATGTGGTTGAATTGACAATAAAGCTGACTTTGACTTTTTGACTTTGAGAAATTCAAAGTTAAAATATTTGTAAAATTCCTCACTAAGTAAACAATTCAATCGGGAAGGGTCAGGTTAATTGATTGATTAAAAATCGGGAAACCTAAAGAAAATGTAGTTCTTTAAAATAATTTAAACTGCAAAGTTAATTTACTGGAGAGTTGGGCCTTTGAATATTTTTTGTGGACAATGAGGGGCTTTAAGTCAAAAACATCACTGCTGTGATCAACTAAAGAGATAATTTGCCTGGCTGATGTACAGTTGAAATCAGAATTATTAGGCCCCCCTGTTTATCTCATCCCCCCCCCCCCATTTCTGTTTAATGGTTTAATGGAGAGATTTTTTTCAACACATTTCTAAACATAATAGTTTTAATAACTCATCTCTAATAACTGATTTCTTTTATCTTTGTCATGATGGCAGTAAATAATATTTCCTAGATATTTTTTAAGACACTTCTATACAGCTTAAAGTGACATTTAAAAGCTTAACTAGGTTAATTAGGTTAACTAGGCAGGTTAGTGTAATTAGGCAAGTTATTGTATGACGATGGTTTGTTCTGTGGACAGGTGAAAAAAAAAATTGATTAAAGGGGCTAATAATTTTGGTTCATAAAAAATTTAAAAACTGCTTTTATTCTAGCCGAAATAAAACAAACAAGACTTTCTCCAGAAGAAAAAAATGTTATCAGACATACTGTGAAAATTTCCTTGCTCTGTTAACATTATTTGGGAAATATTTAAAAAAGAAAAAATAATAATAATTCTGACTTCAGCTGTATTTCTAGATCTATCTTTATTGAAATAAAATATTTATTAATTTCCTTTTTTTTTCAAGCTAGGTTATTTCTCCAATCCTCGCTACTTTGGAGCTGTTGTAGGCCGGGTTGCAAACCGCATTGCCAAGGGCCGTTTTGTGATCAATGAGAAGGAATATAAACTAGCTATAAACAATGGACCCAATGCCCTCCACGGAGGACTGAAGGGTTTTGACAAGGTATAAAAACAACAAAGAATTGCATGAACTTGAATGAAAACCATTTATGGTCCAAAATAATTTATGCATATTCTTGGTGATTAAGTGAATGTGTGTGTTGTAGGCTGTGTGGAGCACAGAGGCCGTGGATAATGGAGTGAAACTGAGTCACAGTAGTCCAGATGGTGATGAAGGCTATCCTGGAAACCTAAAGGTTTCTGTCACCTACACGCTAGAGAAGAGCACACTGAGCGTGCTGTACCACGCACAGACCGACCATACTACACCAATTAACCTCACCAACCATTCATACTTCAACCTGGCTGGACAGGTAGAGTGAAAAAGTTCAAACTTTTTGGTAACACTTTCTTTGAAGCCCATGCTCATAATGAATTATAACTCTGTTTATAATTATTTATATAATTATTTTTAGACTGACACATTTAAAATTCATCTGCACTGCTTAGTTCTATAACTATTCAGGGGTGCGTTTCCCAAACAACGACGTAACTAGCGGCTGAACTATCATAGTGCGATGCATCGTTTGGCAAAAGAACGATGTCGTGACGAGTGTTTCCCAAAACCCCTAGTTTCTCTGTCGAAGATCCATCGCTTCAACCACGTTGGTTATAACGTACAACGCCCACAATGATGCTCTAAACGGGGTGGAGTAACTTCTTTAGAGAACAACCCCATCATTTCTTTGTGCAAATTATATTGTTTTACACAAACACGCATTTAAAATAAAATCCAATATTAGTTTTGGTAAAAACATGCACTTGTTTTCCATATTCATTAAAATATATGTAAATGGCACATATAGGGCCAATGTTTGCTTTACTAATATTATTGAGAAGTTGAGCATTACATATTCTATTCTAAAACATAAAATCATTTACAAAAGCTAACACTATTCTAATATCATATATAAATCATGTAAATAAATAAATAATGAGGCTATTTATTATAAATGTATTGACATTAATAATAATATTAATAATATTGATGATGATGATTATTATTATTATTATTATTATTATTTAGGATATTGTTTATTTATTTAAAAAAAATTACAATTTGACACATGCAAACCACAGCAGAAAGTTCTAACCAACAGACCCATGTCATATACAGTAGAGATACTTAATAAATAACCCACTATAAAATAAAAGAATTAACGTGTGCTGTTTTTTATATTCACAAGCTTTGGAGACGTAACATTATTTCCGCTTTTAAATATACCTATAGCTTTCGCCATGAGGCTGTGTTCAAAATGATATCAATGTTTTCAAAGTGCACTGCGAAGGGAGCACAATTGTAAACATGAAGATCGCTAAAACTGAACTGTAAAAATACTTTGAAAGCAAATTACACCTAAGAGAGATTAACTTAATGCTTTTTTATTTTTAAGTATTCCAACTTTGAATGTTAGACTGTTCTAAATGAATAGGGCATAGGGGGGATAAGTGGAAATAGAACACAGCCAGGAACTATGTTTCTAATTACAGCACCAGCATCGTTTCAAGTGCTCAAGTTTGCGACGCAGTTTGCGAATGCTCGTTGGAGCGATGCATTTGGGAAACAGCAAATCAACGAACTATGTTTGTAACGATGGAACTTGCGACCTTAGTTGGCTAAAGATGGTTTTGGGAAACGCACCCCAGGTCAGAAAGTCACAAAATAACTATTTAGTGAAACAAATAAATATATAAAAATAATAAAATAAATAAATACAAAACTCAAGAGACAGTTGGTTTGTCTTTGTCATTGTGTTTCATACTACTGCTGTAAATTTTACTTTAGTCATAGGCAAGTAGCAAGAGTAGACACTTGAATTTATCATAAGCTTACATCAAGAATAACAAATCTATAAATGTTTCTATAAAGACACAACAAAACCTAAAATGGCAATAATAGCTACATTTACAAAGACTCATTAATAATAAATGAAGACAGATTGTGTTCTGTCAAATAAGTGAATTGTTTTATATTATTAATAAGAGCTCTGTTGCCTCATAAATACTTACATTGAGCCACAATACAGTTACTAACCTGTATAAATGCATTACTGATTGATTCAAGTAAAGTGAAAACAGTTTTCCAATTTTCTCTGTGGAAATAGCAGCGTGTGGACGGCATTTTAGCTTTCTCTGCTACATTACAGCGTCTCTGGCCACGCCCCTTTGCTGCGCGGGGTGCATGCACTAGGTGAATGCGCGTAACCTGAAGCATTTGTGATCTCACTAGCTCGGATGTATTTTTTTGTAGTCCCAAAACTTCGTTTACTGTAGGCTTTGCTAAGCTAACTCTGTAAAAGCCAATGTCTCCCTTTGCATTGAACTTTTGAGTATTACGTTCAGAGATGTTGTTTATGTTCACACAGCTACATTACACATCAAGTAAAGTTAAAAATATGATATCGTAGTGGACCACCCTTTTAAATGAAACAGCATTCATTTCTGTGAACTTTCTGCAGGGAACCCCAGATATTTATGACCATGAGGTGACCATCTCAGCCGAGTCCTACCTGCCTGTTGATGATACAGTGATACCCACAGGTATTTCCATCGCTTTGTTTTATTTATATCCTTTAATAACTCTATGTCAGAAACTGTCCAATGCAGTTTTGCATTATTATGTACAGGCGAGGTTAAACCTGTGGAGAAGACTCCGTTTGACCTGAGAAAGCCTGTCATCCTTGGCTCTAGACTGAAAGAACTGTCTGGTCCAGGCTTTGATCACAACTTCTGTTTGTATTTACCTGGTGAACCTCCACTGGAGCGAAAATGTGCACGGTAATGTTACTTGGATTAGAAAATTGATGTCATGTGAATACTCTTGATGACCTAAAAATGAAAATTCTGTTATTAATTACTCACCTTCATATCGTTTCAATACCCTGAGGCCTTGGTTCATCTTCAGAAAAAAAAAAATCTTATCTGGTGATGGGCCAGAATGGTCCGAGGTCCCGATTTAGTGGGTCAACTTACTATTGTTTGTAGTCAGCTGTATTTGCACCATTATGTAATCCGTTTTAAACCGGTGTAGTTAGCTGTAGCTGATGGATTGTGTTGGTCATTCATTTTAGAAAGTGAGCAGCTTTATGCATCACCCACGTAACTTTTTCAGTCAAAGCGTGCTTTCATAGGTCTGCAGTCATGTTTCATAAACCTGCCGCTATGTTTCTTACTGCGCATGTGGGTCTCTGAAGAGTGGTGCATCCTGGGACTGGTCGTGTTCTGGAGGTGAGCACTACCCAGCCTGGGGTTCAGTTCTATACCTCCAACTTTCTGGATGGGTCGGTGAAAGGCAAAGGTGGAGCTGCTTACTCCAAGCACAGTGCCTTCTGTTTAGAGACCCAAAACTGGCCTGATGCTGTCAACCAGGTAATTCAAAGTACATTTTAAGTGGTATCACTGGATAAGTGTGGGGTTAATAATGTTTTATATTTAATATTTTTATTCAGCAATGATGGAATGGATGCATCAACAGTACATTTATAATGTCACAAAAGAAAAGATTCATCAAATTATCCTGAATGATATCCTGAAATATAGACAAAAGGTCATGAAAACAAATGTTTTTGTTACTTTAAATAATATTAATGAGTTAATCATGTTTCAACGTTTCTTAGTTAACTTAATATTTGTAGTCAGTTTGACTGATGCAAGTTGAGATGAGTATAAAAGTTCCTTTGATTCAACTAAAAAGCAAGAATTGTTTCCAGTGTACAGTGCATCAAGAAAGTATTCATAGCGCTTGACTTTTTCCACATTTTTTTGTGTTACAGCCTCATTCAAAAATGGATTAAATTAATTTATTTCCTCAAAATTCTACACACAATACCCCATAATGACAATGTGAAAAAAGATTTTTTGAAATTGTTGCAAATTTATTAAAAATAAAAAAACCTGAAAATTCACATGTACATAACTATTCACAGCCTTTGCCGTGAAGCTCTGAAATGAGCTCAGGTGCATTCTGTTTCCACTGATCATTCTTGAGATGTTTCAGCATCTTAATTGGAGTTCACCTGTGCTAAATTCAGTTGATTGGACAAGATTTGAAAAGGGATGCACCTGTCTATATAAGGTCTGATTAAAGAGCAGCGAATGAATCTCTCATTTAGATTTTTTGGTTTGATGACATTAAATAACAGAGCTGTCACTTTAAAACTGCACAGATCTATAATGAAAGCATTTGATTGTTTTCCTAACTGTTTATTCTCATTTAAGACAAAATTTGTTGTGTTTAAAAGAAAACCCGACAAGATCGACATGTCTAGATGTTGTTATTATTATTATTTCATTCATTCATTTATTTTATTTTCTGCTTAGTCCCTTTATTAATCTGAGGTCGCCACAGCGGAATGAACCCCCATTATTATTATTATCATTATTATGATGATGATGTGTATATGTCTGTTCAAACACGCACCCAAAACCCAGTGTCCACTTGAGGTCAGCATCAAATCGCGTACGTACAGAATCCGGTTAGGATACAGTGTCTATTATCACTATGGAGCGCATCAGCTGACAGTCATGCATCTTTATATGAACTGACTGTTTTGAGGATTGCATATTAGGGGCAATGGCGCTTGTAATAAAAAGGAAATGAATCGCGCCGTTTTAATGTTTATTTCAAAGTGTTTCCATGCCTAAATAAAATGAAAGCACAGAACTGATTCACATTTAAGAGCATAGGTGGCCCCTGGTGGTTCGGCGGTATGGGTTGCATATAGGGAGGATCAGCTCTTCTCAGAAAGATTAAAAATACGGGAAAATACTGTTACAGGATGACAGCAGGATAGAACTGTAAAATACGGGAGAATCCCGGGAAAAACAGGAGGGTTGACAGGTATGATCCCTTGGTTTCAAGTGTAGTCCTGAAAAATCTCCATTTTAAGGGCTATCTAGTCCCTCCCCTTAGCCCTATGCCTTCAAGCTAAAGAGCATTGGGACACCCCTACCCCTTCACGTGAACGCGCAAAACTAGGGGTAAGGGGAAGGACTGAAAGGTAGAATTGGGATTGGGCCTATATATTGTATACAGACCATATTTCTATACGTTTATCAGTATGTCATTTTGCTTTAGTCCATGAAAAAAAAAGGAATGAATAGCTGTTCTCTTTCTTTCCTCAGCCCCATTTTCCAGATGCCCTGCTGAGGCCAGGAGAGACATACTCGCATACAACACGCTTCACATTCTCTGTGGTGTGAATTTGCATTAAGATGTGAATTAAATTTGGTCAAACTTAATACAGCAACACTCAGAACGTTACACGACCATCGTGTACTGCTACTTGATATTGTATTTCTACAACTGCCCATGATATTTTTGTTTCAGTAGGGCATATATGTTCCTCCTACCATAGATATTCTACACTAACATGATTGCTACTCTGAAATAGTTTTATAGAAACTAAATGGATTTAACAAGAAAATCTGTTTCCAGTAATGACTTTGTATTGATTTCAGTGCAATATTAAAATCATTTGATTACAAAATACTTTTGAGGTATTTGGGTGAATTCCTTTTCTCAGAATTACTCAAACATGCAGATATTTAAATACACATTTGCACAAATTATATCACCATAATAGAATCAAATAAATGTTTTGTGACTTACAGATTTTCTCAATTGCTAAAACACTAAAACCCATTGGCTGAACTAAGTTCTCAGTTGCCTGAACCCATTTAGCCAATTGTGCAGTCTGTTGTCAATACCATTTGACATAGTTAAACACAACGTGCTTAACCATACTTGGATTTTCAGCAAAACTCTAAACACATTCTCATTCATTCATTTTCTCTTCGGCTTAGTCCTTAAATTAATCTGGGGTCGCCACAGCGTAATGAACCACCAACTTATCCAGCATATGTTTTACGCAGCGGATGCCCTTCCAGCTGCAACCCATCACTGGGAAACATCCATCCACACTACACTACGGACAATTTAGCCTACCCAATTCACCTATACCACATCTTTGGACTGTGGGGAAACCGGAGCACCCGGAGAAAACAGACGCCTACACGGGGAGAAAATGCAAACTCCACACAGAAACGCCAACTGGCTTAGTCCCTATAATAATCTGGGGTTGCCACATCTGAATGAACCGCCAACCTATCCAGCATATGTTTTACGCAGCGGATGCCCTTCCAGCTGCAACCCATCACTGGGAAACATCCATCCACACTCATACACTACGGACAATTTAGCCTACCCAATTCATCTATACCACATCTTTGGACTGTGGGGGAAACCGGAGCACCCGGAGGAAACCCACGCCAACACGGGGTGAAAATGCAAACTCCACACAGAAATGCCAACTAACCCAGCCGAGGATCGAACCGGAGACCATGAGGCATTCACCATCAGGAGGCGGTATAATCACTCTCGTAAGAGAATTTTGCTTCCACAGTCCAAAATAAATAAAAGTAATCCAAGGTTGTTGCTAGATCGGATATGGTTGGGGCCGGAAGTTAATGAAAATTATTTATATTATTTATTACATTTCTCATTTATTGTAATTTATTAACGTCTACCCCCACCCCAACCCTAAACCCAACCATCACAGTAATGTAAAAACAGTAGTTGTACAGAGTATTATTTACGTTATCTATTAAATTATCCAATAATTTTTTTTTAACGCCCAACCCCAATCGTTACAGTACTGTAAAAATATTAATTATTAAACATGTCATAAAAAATTGCTGCTATATTAACGTGCATATCGCACTTCCGGCCGGCCGCGTATCAGATCAACTAGACTTTACCGTAATCCAACATGAGCACCCAAAAGCTCCGCCCTTTCCGCTACATGGGCAAATCTGGCGGTAGTTGAGTGCGTGAAGTGTCCCAACATTCAACACTTTATTTTTTGGTTGAATAAGTGCATCATCCGGGTTATTAAAGTGCAGTGTGAACGGACCACTTACACTATTTCTACTACAAAATTGCGTAGAATAGTGCATAAGTATGCGATTTGGGACGCACCTAATGTTTTAGCAATCGAGAAAAACTAAGTAAACTGGAGGAAAATGGTTTATTTTTAAATAATTCCACAAATTTTGATATTTTATGTTCAATACCTTTGATAATGCATTATTTGGCAGATTTTATAGTCCCCCATCATCATCATAGAAGTTCAAAACACCATGGTCTTTTATACTATTTAACAATAAGTGCGTTCATATTCCTCTCACGCCTTACATTCAAGATTCATGCACATGCTTTTTGTTAATATTTTTTTTAAATATAATTTATTGAAAGCAGTCCAATGTGAACTCTGATTCAGAAACTGTTTGTGTGAAATCACACAATGTCAAAATTCTACAAACTAGCCTGTGACAGAAAATGAATCTAAAATGAACGTCAACAAAATCTGCAACTCGTGTTATAAGGTATTCGGGTGAACATCCCATCTGTATTTGGTTGACAAACTGTTACTGTGTTGAGATAAGTGATACAATCGTGTGTATGATGCGAGATCCTCTAGGACAGCTGATCAGATCCATACTGGGATTTTTGATCTTCTCTTCTAAAAGCTGATCCAGCTCCCACCGCAGCTCTTTCACCAGCTCAGCCACCTACATAAACAGTTTCAAATAAAAAAAAAAGCTTACACTGTATTTTTTTTTCTTCTGACCATCATTCCAGCATCTATAACTATATTCATGTTTAGAGCCATCAAACCACTGTTACACCACCTTAGCAGACTAATATGCTACGGTGCCTTGAAAAAGAATTCATATCCCTTGAACATTTACTGAAAAAATAAGGTCTTTCTGCATATACCCTATTTGGTTTAGGTCTGGACTTTGACAGGGCCATTTTAACACATGAATATTTTTTGGCTCTGGTTATATGTTTAGGGACATTGTCATGCTGGAAGGTACCCTAATATTTTTGTCTTTTGCAGACACTACCAGTTTTTCTTCTAAGATTCTAAATGCAGGGATACACCAAGCTGACGTTCAGCCTTTGCGCAGCGTCAAGTAGTCAGTGTGTGTTAGGGTTGGCTCGATAGACGATGCCATCGGCCATCACCGACATCTGAGCTCTAGGCAGTCTGTGGGTGACTGACCCCAGAGAGCAGTGCACGTCAGACAGTTTATCAAGAATGTACCACTGGATCGCATCTCACTATAGTTGTTAAATGTGATATTTAATTAATCTTGTCTCTATCTAACGACTCTTCGGTCTTTTCAATCTATCAGGTAACGTGTCACAGCATCAGTACACTGCTTCAGTCTTTCACTTTCACACTTGTACTTAGTAATTTTAGCAAAAACCTCAAATACTGTTTGTTGGTTTTTTTACCAACCAAGTTTGTCGACGCCATTATAACGACACAGATCACTGTGCCTATTCATGCCAGTGTCCTGCGGAAAAAGTGATTGACAGGTGGTAATTTGTGTGTAACTTATCTTTATTTATTTATGATTTGGTTATGGGTTAAACAAAGATCATGTGGGTCAGGTAGTTGAAATGCTAGGCTACAAATAATTAATTAATTAATTATGAATGAATGAATTAATCATAAATAATTCACCGCCGCCTATGACGACGATACCATCGTCCATCGCGATGTTTCACATTAGACATCATACGATGCCAAATTGGTCGACATCGCCCAACCCTAGTGTGTGTCTGTCAGGTTAGTTTGTTTAGTGTGTTCCACACAGTCTCTCATCTGGCTCACATTGGATAGAGTTTGTCCGATTCAGCATGCAGAATCAGTGTCACTCATTGGTAAAAGAGAGTGCTCTGATTGGCTGTTCAGCTATGAATCAAAGCAAGGGAACATCCAATCCGGTTCTGATTTTGGTGGTCATGATCCAATTCTAAAATTATTCTTAACTTACATTTTCCTATGTCTTCTGCTGTATCTTTACAACTTTAAATTTGAACCAGAATTAGTTTCTACGCTTGTTTAATAATTGGAATGTCTGTATGACAGTACTGCCATCTTAAAAATCATTCATTAAAAAAAAAAATGTCAGATTACAAACATATTCCATATGATTGTATTCCATTATTATTTTAAGAAATCTGATTCATTTCCCAAAACAAGCAAGCTTTAAAACATGGTAATGCTTCATTATGTTTTGCAACACTGTACAGTAGGCTAAGATCACATTGATTCAAAACCCACGTTTGCAGAACAGTTTAGATCTCGTGCCTGAGCAGGCCCACACCACCATGATCTATGGTCGGAAACTTTTGAGAACCTAGAATCATTATAGAAAGAATCCCAATGCATAGATTTTTTTCCTCCCACCTCTAGTGGATGAGGAGATTCCCCCCCCTATGTGTAAAGTGCTTTAAGTGCCCAGAAAAGTGCTATATAAATGTAAGGAATTATTATTATTATTATTATTATTAAATGCTGCTTGCTTTAGTTGTATGTGTGCAGCACTAGTTCCTGTTTCTCTTTGTGGAATGACAATACAGACTACTGCCACCTGCGTGTATGGAAAGATGCATCCTCTCACGCAGGTCCAGAACGTACTCTCTCATTTCAGTTGGCTTTCACTTGCAGCTTTTTGGTCCAGAGAGGACCAGATGGGGCGACAACACAGTTTGTTATTATTGCAGCTAGTTCTTTGACGTTGGCTTGGTGTATCCCTGGCTTAACAGGTTTTCATCTAAGATTGCCCTGTATTTGGCTCCATCCATGTTCCCATCAACTCTGAACAGCTTCCCTATCCCTAGTGTACACATGATTTATTTACCTCATGAGATGCAGCAGAAAATTTGATCCAGCCATCATCCAGAGAGATGATGAACTCTCCACGCTGCAGTTCCACATTCACTTGTCCCCCACCGAACAGCACCATGGGATACACACAGACCATGCTACAGTCACGGATAAACACTCGACTGGTCTTCACTTTTTCATGGTACACCAGGTACGGGCTGTCATAGTGGCGCACCTGCATGTACAGAGGAAAAAATGTCAGATCTAACAGCATAATGCTTTCAATTTTATTACTAAATCCTAACAATGATTTTTATAACAATTCACTCTAATGCTGCCTCAAACATTTCTTGTTATTAATAAAAACATTTTTAGGTGCTAAATTTAGTTCAAACATAATTAATGTACGATAGTTACAGAGAAGTTGACAGATGAAGGATGAATGTGGACTGCTCCATCGCTCTTGGTCATGAAGCGCAGTTCCTCTGCTTTGGGCTGCATCTTCATAGCTCCTTTGCTAGTGAGCTTATACTTTCCCTGGGGAGATCTCACCTAAACACACATTTTATTAAACAAACATTCACATCTTACACATTTACCAGAAAAATTAGTGACACTGACCTGGACTACATTAGGGTAGAGGGCTGCACACAGCATGGCTGACATCAGCTTTGTGTTGTCAGAATTCAGGTTGGCCTACAGTAGAATACAATATTAACAGGTCACATTTTGTGGACACGTTACTTATGTCATATTATCATTTAGTAAATATATGCTTTTGTCATTGTGTATATATACTGTAGAGTGGGTCAGACCCTTTTAAATTTTTCACTCTTTGTTATATTACAGCCATTTGCTAAAATCATCTAAGTTCATTTTTTTTCCTCAATGTACACACAGCAATCCATATTGAGAGAAAAACATAGAACTGTTGACATTTTTGTAGATTGTTTTTAAAAAGAAAAACTGAAATATCACATGGTCCTAAGTATTTCTATTTCTTCTGATCATCCCTTAGATGGCTCTATGGGTGGCCAAACTCGGTCCTGGAGGGCCAGTGTCCTGTAAAGTTTAGTTCCAACCCCAATCAGACACACCTGGGCTAGTTAATCAAGCTCTTATTAGGGTTGCATCCGAAATTGCATACTTCCATACTATACAGTATGTTAAAATCAGTATGCAAGCCGAGTAGTATGTCGGAATTCATAGAATTCGAAAATCAGTATGCGAGAAGTACCCGAATGACCTACTACTTCCGGCGAGATTCTGTAGTGTGCATCGGATGGATGCTGTGCTATCCCATGACGCCCCGCGAGAGAATTCATGAATGGAAGTGAAGCGACGCAACTCACGCAGGTAGGTCATGTGATCATGACAAAATGGTGGATGTAGTACATCCGAGTTCCATTCATACTGTATAAAACGTACTTTTCTAGTAGTACGTTTAAATTCCAATGCAGTACCTACTGAGTAGTAGGCAGTTTCGGATGCAGCTTAGGATTTCTGGAAACATCCTCGCAGGTGTGTTGAGGCAAGTTGGAGCTAAAATCTGCAGGACACTGGCCCTCCAGGACCAAGTTTGGACACCCCTGTTCTACACCTTCATTTAAGTCCAGCTGTGTTTGATTATACTGGTTGGACTTGATTAGCAAAGCCACACATCTGTCTATGTAAGACCTTACAGCTCACAATGAATGTCAGAGCAAATAAGAATCATGAGGTCAAGGAACTGCCTGAAGAGCTCAGAGACAGACTTGTGGCAAGGCACAGATCTGGCCAAGGTCACCAAAAAAAATTTTAAATCCTGTTATGTTCCTAAGAGCACAGTGGCCTCCATAATCCTTAAACGGAAGATGTTTGGGATGACCAGAACCTTTCCTAGAGCTGGCCATCCAGCCAAACTGAGCTGTCGAGGGAGAAGAGCCTTGGTGAAAGAGATAAAGAAGAACCCTAAAGATCACTGTGGCTGAGCTTCAGAGATGCAGTTGGGAGATGGGAGAAAGTTGTCGAAAGTCAACCATCACTGCAGCCCTCCACCTTTCGGGGCTTTATGATAGAGTGGCTCGACGGAGGCCTCTCCTCAGTGCAAGACACATGAAAGCCTGCATGGAGTTTGCTAAAAAAAAAAACACCTAAAGGAATCCAAGATGGTGAGAAAGATTGTCTGATCTGATGAGACCAATATAGAACTTTTTGGCCTTAATTCTAAGCAGCATGTGTGGAGAAAACCAGGCACTAATCATCACCTGTCCAATACAGTCCCAACAGTGAAGCATGGAAGTGGCAGCATCATGCTGTGGGGGTGTTTTTCAGCTGCAGGGACAAGGCGACTGGTTGCAATTGAGGGAACGATGAATGCAGCCAAGTACATGGATATCCAGGATGAAAACCTTCTCCAAAGTGCTCAGGACCTCAAACTGGGCTGAAGGTTTACCTTCCAACAAGACACGCTAAAATAACGAAGGTGTGGCTTCACAACAACTCTGTGACTGTTCTTGAATGGCTCAGCCAGAGCCCTGAATTAAACCCAACTGAGCATCTCTGGAGAGACCTAAAAATGGTTGTAAACCAACAGTTACCATCCAATCTGACAGAATTGGAGATGATCTGCAAGGAGGAACGGAGAGGATTCCTAAATCCAGGTGTGAAAAACTTGTTGCATCTTTCCCAAAAAGACTCATGGCTGTATTAGACTAAATACTGAGCAAAGGGTCTGAATACTTAAGACAATGTAGTTATTTTTTAAATAAACCTTCAAAATGTCAACAATTCTGTGTTTTTCTTTTAATAATTTAAATTGAGCAAATGGCTGTAAAATAACAAAGAGTGAAAAATGTAAGGAGGTCTGAATACTTTCTGTACTCACTGCATCTTGTATAGATTTTATGCAATGTTTTAAGTAAATACAATCTTTTACAATGCAAACCTCAATCCACCAATCAGCAAACTCTCATATTACCACTATCAAAAGGCACTCATCATTTAAGAGTTTATATAAATCATCTTGCACAATTTGCCTGCCATTAGTTTTAAAAATAGCTTAATTTATAATGTTATAAATGTTACTAATCATTGTAGACTAGAATCATTAGAATAACACAAAATAACAGAGTTATGCTATTTATGACTTGTTAAATTGCACTAAAATAAACATTTAAGACAAACTACGTATATTAAAAATGCATTTCTTCAAATAGATTTCAATTTAAAAGGGTCATAAATTAAGAAATCGAATTTTCCTCGTGACATGGTGATTTTGCCATCATGATACTGTAGATGTAATTAACTCTGTCTCTCTACACTGAACACATCACAAAATTTAGGAAAACATTAAAATGAGGCTAAATAAATTAGAAACACTATATAGAAGACCTTCTTTTTATATTTCTACTATGTTAGTGCATACACTTATTCCAGTTCTCTAGTCTGTTTCTCTAGTTGTTGTTACCTCATAGCCTGTAGCCTCCAGCACCCCATCACTTCCCTTTGAGCTCATTTTTTCAATGACTCTGGCCTTTAGTCCATCCTTCACAAAGCCAATGTCAGACAGGAGCTCTGCAAACTGCCTTTTAAGACATGCTATTTCCTGAGAGAGAATACACCCACACCCACACACACACACACAACAAAAAAAGTTATCCAGGTATGACAGAATGACTGACATCTACACTGAGCCAAACAGAGAACAGTATTACTTGTAATCCTCGGATTGAAAGGAAGTTCTCTCTGCAGTACTGATATCCAGCCTTAAAGCCGCTCTGAGCTGCGTTACACCAACCCTGAACAAACACACATTAGTACAAGACTTCATGATATATAAAACATTCACAAAACAGCACATTTTATGAAAACATATTAAGTGAACTGCAAAAAAAATAATAAATAAAATTATATTACACTAATATGATATGATCCTAGTTAATTATTCAATGTAATTTGGAAGACCGATAATTTATAAATGATTAGAATCAGATGATAAAATGTCTATCAATCTAATTAACAGAAGTGTTTCTGGTTTCATCTTCAAAATACAGGGAGTGCAGAATTATTAGGCAAATGAGTATTTTGACCACATCATCCTCTTTATGCATGTTGTCTTACTCCAAGCTGTATAGGCTCGAAAGCCTACTACCAATTAAACATATTAGGGGATGTGCATCTCTGTAATGAGAAGGGGTGTGGTCTAATGACATCAACACCCTATATCAGGTGTGCATAATTATTAGGCAACTTCCTTTCCTTTGGCAAAATGGGTCAAAAGAAGGACTTGACAGGCTCTGAAAAGTCAAAAATAGTGAGATATCTTGCAGAGGGATGCAGCACTCTTAAAATTGCCAAGCTTCTGAAGCGTGATCATCGAACAATCAAGCGTTTCATTCAAAATAGTCAACAGGGTCGCAAGAAGCGTGTGGAAAAACCAAGGCGCAAAATAACTGCCCATGAACTGAGAAAAGTCAAGCGTGCAGCTGCCAAGATGCCACTTGCCACCAGTTTTGCCATATTTCAGAGCTGCAACATCACTGGAGTGCCCAAAAGCACAAGGTGTGCAATACTCAGAGACATGGCCAAGGTAAGAAAGGCTGAAAAACGACCACCACTGAACAAGACACACAAGCTGAAACGTCAAGACTGGGCCAAGAAATATCTCAAGACTGATTTTTCTAAGGTTTTATGGACTGATGAAATGAGAGTCTTGATGGGCCCGTGGCTGGATCGGTAAAGGGCAGAGAGCTCCAGTCTGACTCAGACGCCAGCAAGGTGAAGGTGGAGTACTGGTTTGGGCTGGTATCATCAAAGATGAGCTTGTGGGGCCTTTTCGGGTTGAGGATGGAGTCAAGCTCAACTCCCAGTCCTACTGCCAGTTTCTGGAAGACACCTTCTTTAAGCAGTGGTACAGGAAGAAGTCTGCATCCTTCAAGAAAAACATGATTTTCATGCAGGACAATGGTCCATCACACGCGTCCAAGTACTCCACAGCGTGGCTGGCAAGAAAGGGTCTAAAAGAAGAAAAACTAATGACATGGCCTCCTTGTTCACCTGATTTGAACCCCATAGAGAACCTGTGGTCCATCATCAAATGTGAGATTTACAAGGAGGGAAAACAGTACACCTCTCTGAACAGTGTCTGGGAGGCTGTGGTTGCTGCTGCACGCAATGTTGATGGTGAACAGATCAAAACACTGACAGAATCATGGATGGCAGGCTTTTGAGTGTCCTTGCTAAGAAAGGTGGCTATATTGGTCACTGATTTGTTTTTGTTTTGTTTTTGAATGTCAGAAATGTCTATTTGTGAATGTTGAGATGTTATTTTGGGTTTCACTGGTGAAAATAAATAATTGAAATGGGTATATATTTGTTTTTTGTTAAGTTGCCTAATAATTCTGCACAGTAATAGTCACCTGCACACACAGATATCCTCCTAAAATAGCTAAAACTAAAAACAAACTAAAAACTAATTCCAAAAATATTCAGCTTTGATATTAATGAGTTTTTTGGGTTCATTGAGAACATGGTTGTTGTTCAATAATAAAATTAATCCTCAAAAATACAACTTGCCTAATAATTCTGCACTCCCTGTATACCGACAGCAGGTCTATGGAAAAATTTAAAGAGACTATACTAAAAATTGTGAAAACGCGTACAATCACAAAAAACACCAGCAAATTTGAAAAGATCTTCATCAGTTTGACAGCACAAATCATCACAACGCAAACAAATTTCTTTAAAAACGCGCTGCATTTTCCCACAATGCAAACAATTTACAAAAACGCGCTACATTTTCTTACAACACAAAAAGTTTTTGTGTTTGACGGTTTGCAGCACATGTGATGTCAATCTGATGAAGATCTTTTCTCAATTTGCTGGCCCTTTTGTACAGTAATTGCATGTGTTTTCTTAAAATGCAGCACGTTAAGCTTTCTCAGCCACCGTACGATTAGCATTTTTATTTATTCATTCATTCATTTTTCTTTTCGGCTTAGTTCCTTTATTAATCCGGGGTCGCCACAGCGGAATGAATCGCCAACTTATCCAGCACATGTTTTACACAGCGGATGCCCTTCCAGCTGCAACCCATCTCTGGGAAACATCCACATGCACTCATTCACACTCATACACTATGAACAATTTAGCTTACCCAATTCACCTGTACCGCATGTCTTTGGACTGTTGGGGAAAACCGGAGCACCCGGAGGAAACCTACGCGAACGCAGGGAGAACATGCAAACTCCACACAGAAACGCCAACTGAGGCTCGAACCAGCGACCTTCTTGCTGTGAGGCGACAGCATTACCTACTGCGCCACTGCGTCGCCCATTTTTATTCAGTATATGAATAATGTTTTAGTTCAGGATTAGTTTCTTACAATCGGTATTTAGTAAATATATTGTAAGTTAAAATGTCGCCAATGTTACCGGTTGAAACCTGAAGTGGCAATGAGGTCTTAAAACATATGGAAAGAGTCTTACAAAAGGGCTTAAAGGGTATTGAATTTCGCTCTCTGATTCTTGTATATGCCCTGTTAAATCCATGTGACTCCATTATGTTTGCCTTGTTTACTGTTGGTTACTAGGTTAATGCAGTCAGCCGCTGTGACTTAATAATTTGATGCAAATTCGCATTTGGGATTTTTAAAAAAAGCAAAACTTGAACTTTGAAAAGATTTGCTTCATGTTAGGATGGAAAACCAGCTAATGTCACACGAACCTTCACAAACCATTAATCTTGATAACAGTGGTGCTGCTAAATATTTCTGAAGTAACAACGAAACATTTTTTTCAGAATTCTTTGATAAATTGAAAACACTGACCTTGTACGCCTGCATCAAAGCTAGATGGTCACTGTTCGCCAGAGAGAAAGCCAACTTCTTCTCATTAGCTTCTTCTCGTTTATCCCATGGAGACACCTTTGAGTGCAGTCATCAAGAAAACAGTCATCCCAGGAAACAATACTGCATTAGACTGATGATTTTTATCATATATTGATTGACTTACGAATGGACTCTTGAAAGCCAGGCTGGCAGCGATGGTGAGGGCAGGGTCAAGGCAGCGGAAGATGGCTCCCAGCAGCATGAGTTTACCAATGCGCACGTCCACTGGAAGACAGGCCAAATGCCAGCCCAGTGGAGTTAGAGACTCCTCATCTGTCAGGGCACCAAGGGCACACAGACGCTGTTTAGCTGCTGCCAGACTGCCTTCTGTGGGCGGCTCAATCAGCTGAGAGAAAACAGAGTCCAGAGGACGCTCAGCAAACACCTCCAGCACCTTAACCCTGGGAGAGAGAGTTCAATTCCTTTTAAATAAGTACAAAGATAAACAGGAAAACAACAAAAATAAAGCTATCAATATATAGTTATAGTCAAATATGAGACACATTTAATAAAACTGTATAAGCAGTAGCTCTTGATCAACATGCTAAACCAGAGAACACGTATATATTGTAATAGGGTATATGCCAGTTCAGTAACCTAGTTCAAGCGCTTCTGGTGATCTGTATGCAGTTACAAAATTGCCACGTTTAATGTCGGTTTTCTTTAAAAATCAATGATCTTCACTGCCTGATTGATATACAATATAAAGCGGGTCTCAGACTGTACAAGAATCACTGGATTAAATCCCATTGTCCCGTGCCATGTCTTTAAAATATGAATTTATTTTACCACAGTATTTACTCGCCTGCTGTTCCTGATGGTATTTAAAAAGCTTTTAGTCTCGTTTTACGAACAATAAACAAATAAATGAAAGCTTAAGTCTATTAAACTGAATATATTTTAATTACATTACATCCATTCTGTAAAAGGAACTGCACTAAATTGAAAATAGTCACATTAACCTTTCATCGGAAGTTTATTGTTAGTGGAAATAACACTAGCTGTGCATATACCGCATTGAAAAAAATTCTGTTATTCCAATTAAAGGTGCAGTATGTAAGTTTGACACCCAGTGGTTGAACTAGGTATTGCAGTCCTGAATCATAATAAAGGTACGCCGGGTTGCCAGTTTGGGGGATTTGAAACTGTGTTCTAAATAAAAGCAACGACACGCGATTGAGGGAATATTCTCCATATTAAAAGGAGTTTTGGTTCTAACCAACACCTCGAATTGATTTATTAGAAGCGGCTTCTATTTCTCACAGCTGAACAACAGAAACCTATGACAGATCACCTCAGGTAAGCCTCGTGTGCTTTATTCAGTGCTAAATGCTAACAATGCGAGTTTGAATGCATTTTACATGACGTGTATTACCATATACTGAAAGCAGAAAGTTCACTTCACCTTTAATGATGTTAAAGAGGGTTAACATGTATTAAATAGATTCTAAACCTTACCGTTTTGTGAGTGAGTGCATATTCTGTGCTTCTGAAAGGCTGTATTTAAATTTCTGCCGTGTTTTGTGGTGCAAACAGCCAAATGGCTCATCCCTCATAACAATCTCGTCACAGCGTGTTGATAGGACACGCGATGTAACCTGCTCACGTTCCTAATATTTATGTCATTTGCTAATTAACGTCATGTGGAACTGAATCTGTCTCATTTTGACATCTGATACTTTCCACTACACTGTAGCATTTCGCTCATGGACGCATGCTTTCAGAGTCTTTCTGAATGAATGAATGAAATATGCTGTTTTCCAACAAGGCAACCCGGGGTGCTGAATTATAATTGGTTAAACTGGCATGTGCATGTGAAAATTACCTAAACAAAGACATCGTTCCGGCACGGAAAAAAACATTTTCAAAGCAGAATATCTGACTTCAGCCTTGTTTGTCAGTTAAACAAGTATGTTCACTTGGGATGTTTCTTAAATATCTGCACACATATTATTGTATTTTTATGCTTTAGAAGAGTCAAAAACTTACATACAGCACCTTTAAATTCATGTATGTTATGGTGCAATTAGAACAGCATTATACAGGGAAAAAAAATGACATTGCAAAATCAAAATCATATATTTTCATATGAAAATTTTACTTAACAACCAAGCTGCATTTAAACAGCTTTATTTGGAAAATCATTCATTCATTCATTTATTTTCTCTTCGGCTTAGTCCCTCTATCAATCTGGTGTCGCCACAGCGGAACGAACTGCCAACTTATCCAGCATATGCTTTTACACAGCGGATGCCCTACCAGCTGCAACCCATCACTGGGAAACATTCATACACAGTCATTCACACACATACACTACAAACAATTTAGCCTACTCAATTCACTTATACCGCTGTTTTTGGACTTGTGGGGGAAACCGGAGCACTCGTAGGAAACCCACGCCAACACGGGGATAGCATGCAAACTCCACACAGAAACGCCAACAGACCCAGCCGAGGCTCGAACCAGCGACCTTCTTGCTGTGAGGCGAAAGTGCTACCCACTGTGCCACCGTGCAGCCGGAAAATAATTCCTAATTTTACAATTATTGGGCTTATTCTGTAAAGAGTGCATCTGCAAGGATAGATAGATAGGTACAATGGAGCAAATATATAAATTAAAGGGATAGTTCACCCAAAAATGAAATCTGTCATCATTTACTCAACCTAACTCAACCTTTACTTCACTTGTACTTTTCTTCTGTTGAACATAAAATGAGATATTCTGAAGAATGCTGGTTGATGGAACCCATTGACTTCCATAGTATTTTTTTCTTAGTATACAAGTCAATATGTACCATCAAACAAAAGTTTTCCAAAATATCTACTTTTGTGTTCCACAGAAGAAAGAAAATCATAAAACCACCAACCTCCACTTTTGCTATTTTAAGGATGGAAAAATATGGCTTGCACCGCGGTGCATGGTCTAACAGGGTTGTGCTTATTAATGAGTTTGTGCTTATTAATGAGTTTGGGTGTGTTTTGAGCATAACGTGCATTAAACCAATCAGAGTCTCATCACCCATTCCCTTTAATGTAATGTATTTTTTATTTATTGCAATGTCAGCAACCAAGGCTATTTTCATGGCAAGAACATTTCAATAATAAATAAACAATTTAGAACAACAAACAAATGAATACACAAGTTAAATAAAATTTTTAGTATTAATACATGATAAGAATTCTAAAATTTTTCCTGGTGTCACTTTGTTCAAAATGTCCTTAAGAGAGTTTATTTCATAAAAAAGTCTTCTGGAATCATTAAAAGCAGGACAGTGCAGTAGAATGTGTTTTACTGTAAGAGGAATTGTGCAGTACAAACATTGAGCGGGGTCTTCATCTTTAAGTAAAAAAAACGTGGGTTAATTTTGTATGTCCAATACGACATCTGGTAAAAATCACTTGATCAAATCTAGTCTTAAAATGTCTTAAAATTCTGTTTGAGATTTCAGGTTGGATTTCATGTAATTTATTATTTTCCAATGCATCCCACTCCTCTTGCCACTTATTTAAAATGAAAAAGTTGATAAAAGGTCTCATCTCTGAAGGAGGAATTTTGACATTTGTTCACCACTTGCTTCAAAGCGTCTTTCCCATTCCCTTTAAGAGTCAGTTGCATCGCACCATGGCGCATTTGCTATTTACATGGCGGACTTGGGAAGTGGAAAAACTATACACTTCACTAGCGAGAAAACAGTTAAACAGACCATCTGCAGCGAGATAAAATATATCCTCCTCCATTTATTTTCTCTTTACTTTTACTCTTTACTTTCGTGGATAAGGAAACGGTGTTGTACACACTCCACTGAAGACATCTAATAGCCCACATATTTAAATACATTTGTTAAGCGCAAATATTTGTTTCAAAACTATTTCTAAATTCAGTTCTAATTTCCAGCAAATGAATAAATGAACAATAATAAGGAAGTGTAGTCAAAAATAGTTTTATCCAAACACACGTCCTCTTCTTATTCCCCATATAGTGATGCATACGTCTCTAAAACCCAACAGGTGGACAAATCTAAGCTTGTTTTTATTAAAAGAAATTTAAATATGCATATAATAAATAATACTGCTAATAATAATAACATTATGCAAATGCAAATTGTCATGAATAAACTGAAAAAGCCCCTCTGAGGTGAAGGCATGGAGACAATGGTCATTTTTGTAACATTTTTATCCTTTATTTATTTTTTTTTCATATGTAAAGGTATTTGTGTATTGCTGTACATCCTGTGTGTATTAAGTAATGTGTACGCATTTGGTCTCGCATAGGCGTATAACTAATGCACTGGACTTTAGACTAGCTTTTAGTTGGTTAATGGCACGGTCTATTCCAGTTCCTCAAAATAGCAACACACCAATAATGCGCCTTAACACACCTCCTTTATAGACCGGCACACCCATGATCCACAAAGTAGTGCAAATTGATTAGCTATTTAAACAACGTGGCACAAAACGTAAAAAAAATTAGGGTTGCGCTGGTCTGAAAATAGCAATAAATCGCACCAGACATCTTGCGCATTATTGCACTGGGTGTATGCTCGGGCCCAGAGTCTTAAATAAATAAGATAAATAAAATAAATTATTAAATCTGCAAATGAGAAGATGCACAAGAAGAATTAATAAGTGGAATAATTGACTCTGACTCTGAATTGGGCTACTGAATTATCAGAAAATCGTTTTGATTACTTAATAATAGTAACATAGCAAATTCTAATAATTTATCAACCTGGAGCCAATAATTCCTTACCATAACTGTGTAGATGTAATTTTTCAATAATTATTCAGCTAAAAAGACATTATTCAAGTTTATCTTCTTATTCATGTCAATGAAACTGATTAATACAGTTCCACTGAAAATGAAGTGTCTTAAACCCCAGTTAATCAAGTACAAGTCAAATATTGATTCAAAAGCTATTCAAATTTAAAGAGATATTATTTATAATTTTTACAGTAGATTTACTTAGGTTTAGCATTGCAGGTTTTCCTTTAAAGATGCTTACCGTAGACAGAGTTGCTCCAGAGGAACTCTCTGGATCTCAGGCAGCTGCTGTTGGCTCAGGTGGTGTGTGAAGCGATGGTTTGTAAACAGATGAAAGCAGAGCCCTGATGCTACACGACCGGCACGGCCTTTTCTCTGAAGAGCATTGGCACGAGACACCCACACATCTTCTAGACTCTCCATACTGCGACTAGCATCATACCTAGCACACATGCACAAATAAAACCCCAGATATTTAGTGTATTTCAGCAAACGCTTTTAAATGGTTGATGAAATAACAGCATCAGCCCCAATGTGAAGTTTATCAAACCTTTTCTCTTTCATCCGTCCAGAGTCTATGACATACACCACATCGTCAATGGTGACAGAAGTTTCAGCAATGTTTGTGGAAATGATGATTTTGGTTACACCCTCCTGTGGGCGAGTAAACACAGCCTGCTGCTCCTCGTTAGACAGGGACGAGTGTAGAGGATAAACTACACACCTGGAAATTTTACACACCAGCATGATGTCACCAGCCACTATTAACAGGAGAATCTGACAAAAATATGTCCGCTCACATACTATTCGTATAGTGTACTAGCGATTCTCAACTTCAATCTGCATTTTTCCTCACATTTGTCTCTCTACAGCCACGCATAAGATGAAGCTAATTAGATGAAGATCTGAATCAGGTGTGTATCCAGCAAAGATGTATAAAGTACTAGAGACCCATGCTGCGTCCCAATCTGCATACTATCTGTCCTAAATAGTGTGTGAAAATAGAATTAGTATGTCCCAAATCGTAGTATGTTGAAAAGAGTATGCCAAAAACTCCCGGATGGTTTACTATTTCCGGTCAAAATTTTAAGTGTAGAAGCGTCCTTACTCTAACCGCTGATATTGCCCACAGTACATTGTGCGTTGGACGTGAATTCGATTAGAACTACAAAACGCGGGTGAAAAGTGTAAACAAACTACAAACATGATGGACGCGCGAGACCAACCGTCAAGCAGAGAGGCTTCGGTAAAGATGTTTGTATGACTGTAAATTAATATCTAGCCCACTCGAGAATATTTAAATAGCGTTGTCTGTGTTATATTTCATCTGCAACAACAATACTGAACTTATATAAAGACGTGTTTGGACATTACCGTCTGAATGCAGAATTATCCAAAGACCTGAGGAGATTTCTCTGCATGAAAGACTCGTAAATAGGAGATTATCCTGCTGCTGCTTCTCCAATAAGGTAGGAAATTAAATACGACAGAAATGTGGATGATTAACAGGGCTCTTAACTAAGCAACACAACGATCTGTGTAACGAGGAAGTAGTATGTCCCAAAGCTTGCATACTTTTCTGTTACTCACTCAAAAGTATATATTTTTCGTCCACAAAAAAAGTACATACTTTTAGGTCGTAGTATAAGTATGCGAATTGGGACGCAGCACCAGACTTAAGTAAAAGTACAAGTGGTCTATTAAAAAAAGTGACTTGAGTAGAAGTTGAAGTGCTCTTTAAGCACAATACTTAAGTGGAAGTACTAACGTATTCAACATTTTTTGTACTTAAGTATTGCAAGTAGTTTATTTAAAAATTTACTACTCAAGTACTGAAAGTAAAAGTACAAGTATTGCGTTATGTAGTTATTTTTAAAAAAGCAGTCAAAAGACATATTGTTTTGTTTATTTTAAATATTTTTTGGGGGGCACAGGATTAAGCAGAACAAAAAGAACCATGGTTTACGATTTATAATATAAATAAATATATATATACAGTATATGATGGGTCAAAAACACCATTCAGCGTGAGAGCCTTTATGATAGACAGTTAACGTTATGTGAACATTGCAGCATGATATGAACCGCAGGTAGCTAACGGTAGTTAACTTATCTAGCTCTTATGTATAGCTCAAACTGCTGTTTTGTGTATTATATTATCTTTAACTTGACATGTTTCTTCAAATCCGACGGTAGAGTATGCACTTCATTCTATATGAACTGTCTTTCAGTCCGACAAATGCAAACATTGGCTCTAAATAGGGTCACGGGTGGTCTTTTTCCTCATCGCCACGAACAGTTAAAAGTGAAGGAGTTGAAGGTAGAATTTCTGGGTTTTCCATGTCTAAAACAAACTAAAGTGCTCTCAATGCAGGCAGGCAGCACTGTCTTCTTTGATCGTCTGATCAATGAATGATTGATTTGTAACATTTTTATAATTGTAACGAGTAACTATGCAACACATAAAAAATCTACTGGAGTAAAAGTATTAAGGTCATCGAAAATATGTACTGATGTAAAAGTGGAAGTAGGAGAAAAAAACAATACTCCAGTAGAGTACAGATACAACCTTTTAGTACTTAAGTACAGTAGTGAAGTAGTTCTACTTCGTTACTATACATCTCTGGTATCCAGGACTGATGGAGATGAGAACCACTGAGTACATTTACATGGACACCAATTATCCGATTTTAATACGATTAAGACAATACTCTGATTAAGAGTCTACCTTGTAAACAGCAATTTTTAATTAATTTAATCAGATTAAGGTCATAATCGAACTAAAGAGAAATCGAATTAAAACAGGTGGAGTATGCCGATTTTAGTCGCATTATTAAAGTGCAGTGCAGAATGTAAACACCTTAATCGAACGATTACCATCATGTAGGACTTTTCGCTGCGTTTTGCGACAGGATAATCACACACACACACACACACACACACACACACACACACACACACACACACACACACACACACACACACACACACACACACACACACACACACACACACACACACACACGTACGTGGACAGTATTTTTTGCACCTACAGAGTCAGTGAAAACCACAGACACATACACTGCAAAATGTTTTCTCCCATACGACGTGCGGTATGAAATTCCATTAAAACAACACTCTTCCAACAGTTCATAGTTGCATCCAATATCTCGTTTGTCATGGGGGCATGCATGACATGTTCCTGAATGAAAGTGAAACTGCAGTTAAAGTCGACAAAACGTGGATGGCGCGGTGACACAATGACGTTAATGGAATTATGTGTTATAACATGTAAAACAGGATCATGAAAGGAACATTCAAAAAGCAACTCATGTAAACACCTTAATCATATTATTGTCTTAATTAGATTAAGCCAAATGAATTCATTACCGATGTCCATGTAAACGTGGTCACTGATATACTACTGTACAATTTAAATGTTTGGGTTAGTAACAGTAAAAAAAGAAAAGAAAAAATATATATGCTTAAGTCTCATATGCTCAAAGCTGCATTTATTTTAGTAAATAAATTAATAAACAAACTGTCAAATAATAGCTGTGTGAAATATTACAATTGTAAAAATTATAACATGATCATTCTAATTATAACAGGAAAATCATTATGATGTGAAATGGAAATCAATGGAAATATTTCACAGACTTTTGATCAATTTAATGCATACTTGTTGATAGAAGTGTAAAATTCTTTAACAAATGACAACAACATTTTAATGAAATAGCATAATATGATGTTATACTGCTAGTAATAAAAACACAAATTGCTCAATTTATCAATTATCCATTATTCACTTACAGAAAATCTGTTTTATTTTTAAAGAATATTAAAAAAATAGACGTTATTACACATGGGCATTACTTTTATTACATTTGTACTTTTGTTACATTATTTTAATTTCCCTTATTTATGATTTTTGCACTCTCTATTCTATACAAGGCAAAAGACCTTCATTTTTTGAGGAAAATGAGTTATTGATATTTTTGGGACAATGAAGACCTCCTTTATCATGTGGATAAGTATCTTGACTCAATACCATTGTTTTTTTCAAGAAAATAATGTCTTAACAGTAACTTCCAAAAGCCCAAGCGAAACCAAGGCAGAACACCGTAACATGAGTTACCGCTCTTTGATTTGGTTTTGATATGCTGCAATTAAGTTACGGTTCTCAGCCTTTGTTCAGCAGCACGTCAATATGAAGTTACTGTGAGCAGACTGGAGTTACGATATTCTGCCTTTGTTTTACTGTCATACTATCAGAAATAGGCTAACAATCTGCTAAATATAAAGCACTGCAAACAAGAAAAGACTATAAATTGCGAGCACAAATATCTTTAATAAAATTTTTCAGGATCAGCTGATATACAGTCTAGATAACTAGGTCATACCTATGATATCGTGGTGAGTGTAAGTTTGTCATTTCCAATGAAGGCCATGGAACACCCTAAGCTTATTGGCACTGTTTCCAAGGAAGGCGCTAAGCAGCCACATTTTAATAAAACTATAGCGCTTCATATCGAAACTACATACGAATCTTTTATTTTATTGATATCGACAGTGGTGTTAGGTCAATAAATATCAATGCCGATTTTATCACCCAGCCCTACAATGTATACCAAATGAATCTGAAAAACGTGACCACAGAACCATGATACAAACCGAACAGGCGATATTGTGAACTGTTCAATATATACTACAATTACTACAAACATTTAAATGGTATGGCATAGTATTACATAATTAATGCAACATAATTTGATTCTAGAAAATCAAGTACAACATGATCACAACAAAATCAAGATGAGTTTTAAGATCTTTAAAATGTTTGTGCACTTGTTACACAAAGGCATTAAGTATGTTGCGCTTTTACTGTTGCTACATTATTTTTTTTATTATTTAATTTCCTTTCCGATACGAAATAGTACACTGCTAAATTTCTATTACTCTCAATGCCTTTTGCCACTAAGCATTTACTTTTACCATGTGTTCACAGCAGTACACCAATTCTGGAGAAATATTTTTCAATGAAACTTTTTGAGGGACAAAGTACAAAGATTTGTTTTTATGTATGCTAATGAGAAAGGGGACGAGTGTGTCTAGTCCCAGGTTGTTTGTTTAGATTAGAAACAAATAGGCTCTAATATCCTCTGTGTTTTGCTGTCGTATTGACTTGCTTTATGCACTTTATGCAACTGCCAATTTGCAAGTAACAATAACCACTGGTCCCATTAGAACGACATACCTGTTTGTTCTTCTATTATTGAACATCCTGTTAGACTGCAGCTGCTCATATAATTGCTTTATTTCAGCCAGGCCTGGTAGGAAGACCAAAACAGCCCCTGTACACATAAAAAAAAAACAATCGATCATCAAGAAAGCTGTAATTACAGTATTTAAGAGAGAAAATGCTGTGTTTTATGATGCTTTTTTTACCTGGAGGGTAGCCGTGGTCTCCATCAACAATCCACTCCAATAGACTCTCCACCAAGTCCATGTTGATTTTGTCAAGATCCATAGCAGCCAATGATTTCACTACAGACTTTGAATAATCTTAACAAGATATAAACAAAGATTACTTGTTCATTAGAGTTCAGTGTTTAAACAAAATATACACACACACACACATACACTTAATATAAACACCGACTTTAAAGTTATGCCACTTTGCAAGTTACCATATAAATCTCAGGTGTCCCCACAATACATTTATAAAGTTTCAGTCAATAATTACCCCACAGATCATCTAATACACCACATCACAAATGCTCCTTCAGGGTCAAAGCTATTTTTATTAGACTTTCTTTGAATACAAAAGAGACAAATGACTATTAAAAGTATTTTTTTTAAGTCAGCTGTCAAATAGACTCAGGTTGTGTCAAAAAAGTTTGCATGTAAATGGTTAGGGATGACAAAGCATGTGTATCAGAATATTATTCTGAATATGCCAAAGCGCGATTGTCCCCCATCCCCTCTCCCCCTCTCCCTGCACTCACATCGCATTTTCATCTACCGGACCTGAGCATGCTTACATCATCGTTGATGCGACTGTTCAGTTTAACAGGAAGAGCAGCGCTCTTGCTCAGCACAGTGGAGATTGCTTTAGTTATATTGTTTTGTATTACTTTTAGTCGTTTGGGATGCAGTGACACGCAGTCAAACACTTTGCCGAACAGATCCATCACTTTTGACGCTCATAAATTATCATAAAAGTCCTCGTGCTGCAGGTATTAGGAGGTTTCCTGAAGGTGTAGCTAACGTCCAGCGAGGGGTTTGCATCTTTAATAAACTACGACAGTTTTCGTTCATTGAAAATTAAGAATGATTAATAAATCCATATGAAACTGTACCCTAAAAGTGATGTCGCGTCTTCAGTTTCGGGCTCAGGTGTGCTTTGCACTCACACTACAGTATCGCGCCAAAGCCCAAGAGCACCGCGCTCTGGCATACCTCTTCCAACCGTGCCAAGGCCGGCCAACTGAACCGCGCCTGAGCCCGATTCAGAGAACTCGCACTTCTCAAACAAATCAGGAAATGAGCCTGGGCACAGTTCGGATAGCATAGTGTCAGTGCGCCCTTAACCAGTCCCCATGCCCTTGGAAGTGAGTTATATTGATTGGTAATATTGTAATGATAAATAATGTAATTTTATGTGCTCTTAACTAATATGTACTTACACTGAAATTAATAAATTGTTACAATGAACTTATTGTGTAAATAATGTTTTCACATTGTACTTACGATTGATTATTAGTTGCAGGTAATTACATCTGTAATTATTTTCTTTAATTACATTTGTAATTATACTGTTGACCATCCCTTACACCTTAACCCACCCCTTAAACCTACCCAAACCTGGCCATAAACCTACCAGTCTCCCACCTCTAGAGCACTGGAAGTGTTCTGCAGTACATTATGAACACAGTAAGTACATTGCATTTACTTTATGATGCAACAGCATAGTAGTTGAGGCCCCCTTAATCAAAAGTTACTAATAATATTGAGAGACATCAGAAACTGTGCTTACTGACAGAGTGGACTTTTGAAGTGGACTTTATGTAAGATCCTTTGGTACCACTTCACAATGAGGTTGTATTACATAAATTAACAATGAACAACACATCTGTTAAGCATTACTTAATCTTAGTTAATGTTAACTAAACGTATACTAACGTGTTAATGCATTAGTTAATAATGATGAACAGTGACTTCGTTCAGCATTATATAATCTTTGTTGAACTTACACATATTCTATTCTAATCTCTTTACATGAACAGCTTAATTAGCTCATGTTTACTTATACACTAAACATTTATTAATAGTAAGGTAGTAGTTGGGTTTAGGTATTGGTTAGGATTAGGATCGTAGAGCAAAATCATACATCATAATTACTAATAAAAAAAAACAATATCCTAATAGTAAGAAGGTAATGATAAACCAGTAGTTAATAATGAGAATTGGAACTTAAAGTGTTACCTGGTGGACAAAAAAGTTCTAAATGGAGACGGTTTTGTGTTGAGTGTAAATGTAGAAACCTTGGCTTCAATGTGCATGTTATTCATTGTTGTATACAAACATGATTTATGATTAACAAAGCATTCATTAGCCTTTGTGTTGTCCTAGAATTCTGAATACACCGCAAGTACACTCTATTTTTTTAAGCAACTACATAGTAGTTAAGACTACATAATATAAAGTGGGACCAAACATTGTTTAGATGTTAAAATTGTCCTCGGATCATTTTTGACGGTTAAGAGAATTAGCAACCTTATTGTAGTGTACACTACTCCTGCGTTATCTAATGTTTTACTAACATGCATTAACTAGTCTGTTAACTAATGTATTAATTACCTTATTAATATAGGTTTAGTAAAATGACGGATTTAGTATTGCTGAATAAATGTGTTGTTTATTGTCAGGTCATGTTATCTTATCCATGAACAAATACTTTAGTCTATGTATTAATATTAGCAAAAATTCTACAATCCTGAACAAAGTCACTGTTCACCATTAGTTTATGTTAACTTATGCATTAACACGTTATTATATGCTTAGTTAACATTACCAAAAATGAAGTAATGCTTAACTGATGAGTTGTTTGTTGTTAGTTTTAAGAATGCATTACTAACATTACCTAAAACAACAGTATTGTAAAGTGTTACTGATCTTTTATGGTCTCAAACAGTAACATTACACACTAAAGGAAGCTGACAGTATAAAAAGTACAATAGAAACCATTTAACAAGGCAGTAATTTTTTTGTTTGTTTGTTTGTTTGTTTTTAAACACTTTATACAGAAAGAGCTTAACAAATTGTCCAAATAGGAAAGCAGTAATAATAGACCAATCCATAGAAAACAAGCAAAGAAAACAACTGGTAATGACTCAAACTGTTCTTACTGGAATATCGGACAGTGAGATCCTGTTGACTGAGCTGCTGATCAGGAACTGAGTCTTTGATGGACTCCTTTTTTCTAAAGGAGGTGAAGGACCAGCCACCGTCATCATCATCATTAAAGTCTTCAATTGGAGCCCGTCCCTTCCCAGTTGCACCACCCGGACCGGAGGAACGATTTGGCTTTGTGGAGCGCCGGTATGGACTGCCATCTTCAATTACATACCTTTATTGCAAAAGAACAAAAGCTTGGTGTTTCAAAGTTCCCTTTGTAAAGAATACATGTAAAAAAGGTTAAAAAGGTCGCTAGTTCAAGCCCCGGCTGGGTCAGTTGACAGGCATTTCTGTGTGGAGTTTGCATGTTCTCCCTGTGTTTGCGTGGGTTTCCCCCACAGTCCAAAGACATAGACTACAGGGAGTGCAGAATTATTAGGCAAATGAATATTTTGACCACATCATCCTCTTTATGCATGTTGTCTTACTCCAAGCTGTATAGGCTCGAAAGGCTACTACCAATTAAGCATATTTGGTGATGTGCATCTCTGTAATGAAAAGGGGTGTGGTCTAATGACATCAACACCCTATATCAGGTGTGCATAATTATTAAGCAACTTCCTTTCCTTTGGCAAAATGGGTCAAAAGAAGGACTTGACAGGCTCCGAAAAGTCAAAAATAGTGAGATATCTTGCAGAGGGATGCAGCACTCTTAAAATTGCTAAGCTTCTGAAGCGCGATCATCGAACAATCAAGCGTTTCATTCAAAATAGTCAACAGGGTCCCAAGAAGCGTGTGGAAAAACCAAGGCGCAAAATAACTGCCCATGAACTGAGAAAAGTCAAGCGTGCAGCTGCCAAGATGCCACTTGCCACCAGTTTTGCCATATTTCAGAGCTGCAACATCACTGGAGTGCCCAAAAGCACAAGGTGTGCAAAACTCAGAGACATGGCCAAGGTAAGAAAGGCTGAAAAACGACCACCACTGAACAAGACACACAAGCTGAAATGTCAAGACTGGGCCAAGAAATATCTCAAGGCTGATTTTTCTACGGTTTCATGGACTGATGAAATGAGAGTGAGTCTTGATGGGCCCGTGGCTGGATCGGTAAAGGACAGAGAGCTCCAGTCCGACTCAGACGCCAGCAAGGTGGAGGTGGAGTACTGGTTTGGGCTGGTATCATCAAAGATGAGCTTGTGGGGCCTTTTCGGGTTGAGGATGGAGTCAAGCTCATCTCCCAGTCCTACTGCCAGTTTCTGGAAGACACCTTCTTTAAGCAGTGGTACAGGAAGAAGTCTACATCCTTCAAGAAAAACATGATTTTCATGCAGGACAATGGTCCATCACACCCGTCCAAGTACTCCACAGCGTGGCTGGCAAGAAAGGGTCTTAAAGAAGAAAAACTAATGACATGGCATCCTTGTTCACCTGATCTGAACCCCATAGAGAACCTGTGGTCCATCATCAAATGTGAGATTTACAGGCAGGGAAAACAGTACACCTCTCTGTCTGGGAGGCTGTGGTTGGTACTGCACGCAATGTTGATGGTGAACAGATCAAAACAGACAGAATCCATGGCTATATTGGTCACTGATTTGTTTTTGTTTTGTTTTTGAATGTCAGAAATGTCTATTTGTGAATGTTGAGATGTTATATTGGTTTCACTGGTGAAAATAAATAATTGAAATGTATTTGTTTTTTGTTAAGCTGCCTAATAATTATGCACAGTAATAGTCACCTGCACACACAGATATCCTCCTAAAATAGCTAAAATTAAAAACAAACTAAAAACTACTACCAAAAATATTCAGCTTTGATATTAATGAGTTTTTTGGGTTCATTGAGAACATGGTTGTTGTTCAATAATAAAATGAATCCTCAAAAATACAACTTGCCTAATAATTCTGCACTCCCTGTATAGGTGAATTGAATAAGCTAAATTGGCCGTAGTGTATGTGTGTGAATGCAAGAGTGTATGGGTGTTTCCCAGTGTTGGGTTGCGGCTGGAAGGGCATCCGCTGTGTAAAACATATGCTGGATAAGTAGGCGGTTCATTCCGCTGTTACGACCCCTAATTAATAAAGGGACTCAGCCGAAAAGAAAATAAACAAATGAATGTTTAAAGTAAAATGTAATTGATGTGAATACCTGGTACTGGCAATGGCATCTTCAAGGAAGAACTGCTCTACTGGGAAGGTACGTCCTAAAGATGGAAGGAATTTTGAAATGTATGTAAAAACTTAAAGTAATAATAAGGTAAGAAATGTGTGGTACGATACACCATTATCAAATACAGTGTTTACATTATTTTAAGAAGATTATAAATTTATAATAAATCAATTAAATTAAATTAAATTAAATTTCAATTACTGTTTCTCTGGATTTGTCATTAAAGCATATGATTTAGGGAATTAATTCAAATTAATTAAAATGACAAAACTTTGATATAAATATATTCAAAACATAAAATGTCTTAAACATTGGGGCAATCTTTCTTGCTACATACATATGTAATATAAATAAATATTTATTTATACAATAGTTCTATCTGGTTCTTGAATCTGATTAGCTGATAGCCATGCGATATTCTGCAAATAACAGCACTGATACCACCTCTTCACTCTTATTACTCTGCCCACATACAGCGACAAGCAGAGGACACTCTACAGTTTAACATATATTGCTGCTGTTGGACAACATAATGTACATTTTTTAAGGCTTTTTTAGTCGAGAATGCAGTTGTTTAGATTGCAGCTATGCAGTTTATTTATAAGGATAGTGCCTATTTTAAAATATTTATAATTTCAGAGTATCGGATTCAGTGCATCGGCTGCCATCAGCCTGTTTGAGCAGACCAATGAAAGTGACGATTGGCGCTCCACCACAAGATGGCGACAGAGACTGCATAATAAGTCCTTAGAGGAGAAAAACGGCATTTTTTCAGCATAAATTTCAAACTACAGCTGAACAAATCACTATAAATCAGGTAAGTGACATTCTAAGTCAATCTCTCTTTTGTATTTTGTAGTGCTGCATTTATACCACAGAAACTGCTAGCTTTGCTTTGGCTTTTTCAGGGGTTAATTATTGTAATATCCTGACTGCTACAGAGAAACGTCTGTAGACTGATGGCACTTCATGCTGTTCAGCCGTATAATCTTAAAATGTGAGCAAAAATGTCCTGTTTTGCTTTAGATGTTATTATGCCGTCGAACTGTTGTTTATGGCTGTATATCGGCACTGGTGGGGGACACTAAAGGGGGTCGCACACGTCGCACCACGCAGCGAGATGCATTTTAGACTTATAAACATGGATTTCTATCAGGGTACGCACACCGGCACCGCAAGTCGGCGGCTGTCCGAAGCGCCCAGCTGCGACTCAGGACACTTTATATTTCTGCTGCACCACAGAGCGCTATCTGAATAGTTTCATATTAAATAACATTTGAATGTGCATATCTGGTGACGCGACGCTGAGTGGCGCATCCGGTGTGCGATCTGCTTAAGGCACTCGGCCTGCGACCTCGAGCCAACGCACGGTTCCCACCAGTGCCAATATACACTTCTACTCATGTGATATTGCTCATATATAATGAATAATAAATATAATGTATATATAAAATGTAATTTTTTATTAAACAATTTATTTTGAAAGGACATTAGGACAGTAAATAATAATAAGTATGTGTTTGTGTATTTATTATTTACTCTGCTTTCATCCTATTAAAATAAATTATCTAAATGAAAACATGGTAATGGCAAACACCTATTAATGAAACATGCCAGAGAACAGAGTTTCAATAACTTAAAAAAGTGTTTTCTTTTTCCAGAGCTGTACATAAAAATAAATGTCTTATGAAACATGAATGATGTGGGGTTTACCTGGTATATGGATGCTGGGGCAGTTGTTGAAATACTGTGAGAACAGTTCAGCATTCAGTGTTGCACTCATCATAATTACTTTCAAATCTGTCCTTTTTACAATGAGATCTTTCAAAACCAGCAACAGGAAGTCACTGCAAGACAAGTAATGTGCTACTGTCAGATTCACATCATGTGACGGTTTATTTATGTGCATTTGTGCTTTTCACAAACCTCTCTTCTGTTCGTTCATGGACTTCATCCACGATCACGTGTGTGACGCCGCTGAGCTCAGGATCACCTTCTAACCTCCTCAAAAGAACACCAGTGGTGCAGAACATCAGCCTGGTGATGGAGGACTGGATACAACAAAACACAAAAACTTATAATAGAAGGCTAGGTATTATCGTACAACACTACCATGCAAAAATCAGACAGTTCGAAATAAAAAATAATAATACAAATATTTGTTTTTAAAAAAATGAAAAGAAAACAAATATTTTAATCAGCAATGATCAATTAAATTGAACAAAAATAAAAGTAAAGACATTACAATGGTTTACAAACTTCTTTAACTTACATTCAATTGATTTTTTAGGTTCACAGTTTTCACAAAACATTCATAACAGGAACTAATTTCAACTATGATGATTTCAGAAGAATCACATGAATAAACTACATTTAAAAATAAATTCTAGAAAACAATTATAAGTTTTTAACAGTTAAAAAATAGAAAACAGTTAGAAAATTGGTGGAGTTGCTTTTCAGTCTGAATTAAAATGAACTGAACTTCAGGAGTGTCATTTATACTAAACTGAACTGAATCAGTTTTAATTTACTACACCTAAACCAGTACTCCACCATTACTCTCCTGCCTGACTTGCTGGAACGTTCCACAGTTAGAAATATTTTTATGTATTTGTATTCTTTTTTTCTTCATCTATGTTAAGCTGATTTGACGCAATCTACATTGTAAAAACAACTACAGAAATAAAGATGAATTGAACTGAATTACGATTATAAAAATATTTTAAAACATTGTTGTTTTTATGACTGTTGTATCAAAAACATTACAATATTTCTAATCCCAGCTTTTAAATGGGATTTTTTGGGGGGATCTGTTATGTATAAATTTGCCTTAAATAGTTTTTTTTTTTTTTAAATCATTATTAAAAAATAAGTATTTTATTTTTTTTAAAATTGACTTGAAAACAATTCATTTGAGAACAAAAGAATGAAAACACAAAAATGACAAATAAACTCAATAAACTAATTTATCTACCAATCAAGTTACATATTTGTGTGCATTTTCTATTTTTTATATCAACAATAAATCAACAAATCGTCACCTTGGAATTATAAGGTTCTATCTGCGTTCTGAATGATTTTGAGCTTCAAAGTTTTTGCATTCCATATAGCAAACAGTATGTGTGACATTTGTTTTTTAGATAAAAAGTCTTAAAATGTAAACAACTTATAAAAAAACATTCCATAATGTAAATAAGTTGTCATTTAATAAGAATATGTCAATAACTCAATTTTGACAAAAAGGTCAGATAGAACCTTATAATTCTAAGGTGAAGATATGGTAAAAGATGATAAAAATCTTATGACAAGCAGTTGGTATGTAAAGTGGTGTTACCCTGACGGTCTCCAGGCGGATCTGGTAGCCTGTGGAGTGCCCCAGGGCCTCTGCTCGCTCCTGAGCCACTCGGGTTGCAACAGCAATGGCAGAGATTCTGCGTGGCTGAGTGCAAATAATGTTGGCTACTCTATCCGGCCGCCCAGTCAGGAGGAAATTATCCAAGATAAACTGAGGAATCTGAGTGGTTTTCCCACACCTGAAGTTACATTAATAAAAATAAGATATGATATGTAGACAAAAACAGTTAATAGATTATAAATTATGCAGATCACAGTCCTACCCGGTCATTCCACTGATGACGAGAACCTGGTTCTTGACCAAACACTCCAATATGGCCTCTCTCTTCTGCCATGCTGGGAGTTTCTGCCTCTGCTCTTGCATTGATATGTATCGCCTCGATGACTAAAAGAAAAAGCACATAAAGATCAGTTAAGCCAAACCAAAACTGTTTTTCCTTTTTTTCAAAGTTGTGAAAACACTACAAAGGAGTTTTTCTTTTATTATTTCCCCGCATTCATTTACAAAAATAAACCTCTGTCCACAAGAAAAGACAAAAAACGGCGTGCTGCATGTTAAGGTGGCTTTTGTGCGTTTATAATGGGTTCACACCAAACAGGGAATTAAGTATTTTTGGATACAAGTCAGGGCATCCTGCAGTGCGAACGATGCAGAATATGCAATGTGTTTTCAGCAAAGGTGCAGAATTTGCCTCATTCAAATCTTTCACCTTTGGTATAAACCCAGCCATGTTGGCCAATCAGAAAGGAGAAAACAGTGCACACGCTAACATTATGAGGTGAAAACTCTGGTTGTAGAGGGGTTGGACAATGAAACTGAAATACCTGGTTTTAGACGACAATAATTATTTTGTAGGGTGTAGGGTAGGGCTGGGCGATATTGCAAAAAATATATATAATAATTACGATATCATGTTTCATATAATTCGATATCGATAATTATAATTATAATATTTGTAACAATACATTTAGGAATATTAAGATTGTTTGTTATTTAACCACTAATTTACTAACATTATTAAGGCAAATAGTTTGTATAGTCAAAAACAAAAATACTTCAACAAAATATCTGATCTCTTTAAAATAAAATAAACATAAGTGTTGAAGAGACTCTAAAACTTGATAGATAAAATGTTACAAAGTGTGTGCAATGGTAAAGGTAGATCAACATCTGTAAGGTGTGAATAATAATGATACAGTAAACCGAAAACTCTGTAAACAAAACAAACTATGATAATCAAATCTGAGCTTTCAAGTAAAGAAACTAACCATTATTATTCAAATACACACTACAACATTACAAATAGTGAAGTTGAATGACTATATTACGACTATGCTAAAAAAATCTAGCTAGTGGCTGGGATGCACAAGAAAAGAAACCAAAAAGCCACTCTGACGACATCCTTTCATCCCTTTTTATTTAAAATCTCCTCACTGCTGCTACACGACACTCATTTTGTAATGTGTTGTTATTCTGACCTGTAGTGACAAGCGCGAGTATGAAGTTTCCTTCACCATTTACTATGGTGTCTCTCGTAACTAGGCGACCATCAATCGTTTTTTTCAGAGGATGACAAATGGACAAACCATTGCTGCTGCTCCGATGCAAGTTTATGGAAAAAAGTAAAAAGCGCTGCAGTGTTTGGGTGCGCTGTGTTTGTCTCATTAGTTATTACTGAAATGTGTATATTCCACACAAAGTGTGAAGCAGATTAGTTAGTTCTACTGACATGAATTACAGTGCGCTTGCGGCATTCAGAAAAGTTCATTTGTTTTTTTACCAGGTGTACCTGGAAAATGCGTCCATTGGAAATGACGAACTTACACCCTAAGCTTATTGGCATTGCTTCCAAGGCATGCACTCAGCAGCCACATTTTAATAAAACTGTAGCCTTCATACCAAACTTTTTTTATCGTTATTGACAATGGTGTTCGGTTAATAAATATCGATACCAATTTTATCGTCCAGCCCTAGTGTAGGGCCTCCTTTTGCGGCCAATACAGCATTAATTCTTGGGAATGATAGATACAAGTCCTGCACTGTGTGCAAACGGATTAGGCATGGGATGATAACCGGTTTCAAGGTATACCGTGGTTTGGAAAAGTCAAGGTTTTAAAATGCCAAAATTCTCTGCAATTCCGTTCTTAAGGTATGTGTAAGATTTTTTATTTACATCTTTTTTTTTAGGACAACAGTATCTTCAGCCGAAAAAATACCCAAAGATGACGTTTTAAATTGTAAAGAAATCTGTGTTTTTAATCTAATGAAGATGGCAGAAGTAAATGATTCATTTGAATTATTTAGCCTGACGTACTTACTGCTCCAAAACATTATAAATCTTTCAAAAAATAAAATATATTGATTTCAAAGAGGAAAAAAGTTTTTGTTATTTACCCAGACATTTAAAAAGAATATATTTTAGAGCAGTAATCACAATAGCGTGATACCGTGAAACCATGATATTTTTATCCAAGGTTATCATACCGTTAGAATCTTATACCCGCCCATGCCTAAAAGGGATTTTGAGTCATTCTTCTTGCAGAAATCTTGTCTACACGAATCTACATGTTTTAAATTGTCCACAGCCCAAGATTTTTGCTGCTGGCACCTTTGAAACCTACGTTTGGCATTGGCACGACTGACCAAAGGTGAGTTTGTTTGCATGTTTTCTGGATACAATCCAGAATGGGTTAGCAGCTTCCAGATTATTTCAAACCGAAACAAGATTGTTTTAAAGGAAACCCACTTAATTTTTTCTTATGATTTTTGAAAACAAGACAATAATTTTTACTTATAATCTGGACTAGAAACATGTCAAAAACTCTAAGTAAAGTATTTTTTGATGGGATAAATTTATGTTCTGTACAATAAATGCAACAACTTGCTTTGTTGATGTTTATTGTTCACTCTGCCTTTAGATGCTTTTTGCTTTGTACTTTTTTGTGTAAATGCATTATTCATTTTTTTAGTAAAAAAAGAACAGTGCAGCGTAATATAAGCTTGTTGTGTACATATACCTTGTATGCTTGTTCAAAAATGACAGAAAATGTATTTTACTGAAAAATAACCTCTGCCTCATTAAACTTCATTTTAATAAACAAATATTCAAATGAAATATCTGTGGAAAAATACTCATCCACAGTTTACATGTTGATCAGATTCCCTCTGTGGTCTCGGCCAATGATATCTGAAGGTCTGGCTATGCTAATGATAACTTCTAGATTGACCAATAAAAATAAATCATCACTGCAACACTCTAAACTGAGTTTTGAAATATGAGTGCGAGTAAGTGACCTGAAAATTCTGATACTATACCACATCAGACACATCAAAAACAGGTATTAATTGTGTTACCCGTTTCCTTTTGAACTCTCTGCACAGCTTCTTGTTCTCTTCCTGCATTTGCTCAGTTCTGATTTCAGTCTTCTTCACCATCCTTTTCCTCAAGTTAACATAGCTCTCGTTTTCTACTGGGACACATTCCTCTTCATCTTCATCATCCCCTTCGTCTTTTTCATCATCAATATCCTCACTTAGGATTTGCGCAACTAATTAAACAGAGAACTTTCATTATATAGTGAAATATTATATCAAGTATGAATAAACCATGGAGGTTTTAGGATGTTCGCTTCCTTACCTTCCTTTTGTTTCACTCTGTGGTTCATGATCTCTGTGATGTTGGTTGAGGTTGACGGATCTCTAGTTGCTGTAGTCCTGTTGTCTACATTGTTTTTATTGCTTCGACTCTTTGCCGGTGTGACAGTGGGAGGAGCCAGCACAGGAGGTGGAGCACTATACTTGTGATGAGCAGCTGACAGCAGCTCTCTAACAGGACCATCCTCTTCCAGGCTGGAAATAAGAGTGTAGACCACTGGCTCACCTTCCTCTGCAGCGCTGAGTGACTGACCGAACAGATATTCTGTGACACTGAGACGTCCAGCCCCTGAGAGTGATTCATCTGTACTACTAAAGGCCACAAGCGGAGGTTGAAAAGGATATAAACTGCCTGGTTGGAAACGAATCTCCAGCTGGTAAATTGGAGCATCTGTGCTGCTAAACCCCGGTTGACTTGCCCTACAAAAATCTCTTGAAGAGCTTGATTCGTGAACTTGGTGCTTGAACTTGCAGCGATTACCAAACTTACAACCTGCTCCCTTTAAGTAAAACTTGCAAATCTGATTGGATTCTGGCTGCCTTTTAGAATGCTTAGAGTCAGAAAGTTTGATCCGTCTCTCATCCAACCACAGCAGATCAAGCTGAATAGTCCAAACCTGATTACTGATGCGCTCGCAGAACCTTTCGCCATAGATTGCCGTCAAAGCAAAGGCCTCTTCCTGCCGCAAAGCTACACATTCCCCCTGTGAAGGGGGATCAGATGTTTGCGGGCTGAGGGCGCTAGAGCCAAATCGTTCTGTGAACATCTGTGATAGGAGAAGCTCCAATGTTGCTCCAACCTCACCGCATCCACTTCCTTCTCCGGCCTCTAAAGCTTGTCTGCTGCGCTCACGGTCAAACCCATACCTGCAACATGGGAAATACTAAGTTGTTAATATATGGAGGGTACTATTTTAGTACTTTATAAACATCGATCATCTACGATCTAGACAAAGTATCTGCACACATAATTCTGTTAATGATAATAATAATTATTCCTAAAGTAAATAAATTTGTCATTAACATTTTTACTAGGCTTAATGTTTTCAATTAATTACTAGTTACCTAAATGATTTAACATGCATGTTAAAATTCTACTGTACAATACTGTATATTTTCTATATTGTATATACAATACACACTCACCGGCCACTTTATTAGGTACACCTGTCCAACACAAATTTCTAATCAGCCAATCACATGGCAGCAACTCAATGCATTTAGGCATGTAGACATGGTCAAGATAATCTGCTGCAGTTCAAACTGAGCATCAAAATGGGAAAGATGGGTGATTTAAGTTATTTTGAACATGGCATGGTTGTTGGTGCCAGACGGGCTGGTCTGAGTATTTCAGAAACTGCTGATCTACTGAGATTTTCATGCACAACCATCTCTAGAGTTTACAGAGAATGGTCTGAAAAAGAGAAAATATCCAGTGAGCGGCAGTTCTGTGGGCGCAAATGCCTTGTTGATGCCAGAGGTCAGAGGAGAAAGGCAACAGTAACTCAAATAACCACTCATTACAACTGAGAGATGCGGAAAAGCATCTCTGAACACATCTAACCTTGAGGCGGATGGGCTACAGCAGCAGAAAACCACACCGGGTGCCACTCCTGTCAGCTAAGAACAGAAAACTGAGGCTACAATTCACACAGGCTCACTAAAATTGCACAAAGATTGGAAAAACGTTGCCTGGTCTGATGAGTCTCGATTTCTGCAGTGACATTTGTAGGGTAGGGTCAGATTTTGGCATCAACAACATGCAAGTATGGATCCATCCTGCCTTGCATCAACGTTTCAGGCTGGTGGTGGTGATGTAATGTGTGAGGGATGTTTTCTTGACACACTTTGGGACCATTAGTACCATTTGAGCATCATGTCAATGCCACAGCCTACCTGAGTGTTGTTGCTGACTTAATGACCATAATTTTCCCATCTTCTGATGGCTACTTCCAACAGAATAACGCGCCATGTCATAAAGTGCGAAGCATCTCAGACTGGTTTCTTGAACATGACAATGAGTTCTCTGTACTCAAATAGCCTCCACAGTCACCAGACTCAATCCAATAGAGCACCTTTGAGATGTGGTGGAACAGGAGATTCGCATAATGGATGTGCAGATGTCAAATCTGGAGCAACTGCGTGATGCTATCATGTCAATATGGACTAAGAGCTCTGAGAAATATCTCTAGTACCTTGTTGAATCTATGCCACGAAGGATTAAGGGAGTTCTGAAGGCAACCCGGTACTAGTAAGGTGTACCTAATAAAGTGGCTGGTGAGTGTACTTGTACTGTACATTAAAAGTAAACTATTAATTAACATATTATTTAATTTTAATTTACAAAAACATATTATTTAATTTTATTTACTTTTAATTTACAAAAAGAAAAATAAATATCATTCTTAAAAGACACATCACATGATGACACTCAATATTAATAATTTGTTATCATATTGTGATGGTATATGACATTTCAATTGGTCATGTTTTATTAAAGTCCACTGACAATAAATTTTTATTTATCATGTGTCTTTGAAGTATATTTTAAAGTTGTCTAAATAGAGCAGATTTTTAACTGATGTATTGTATACTTGATATATCCCATGCAGTTTTAAGTTGTAAAAAACAAAGGCACAATAAAACCCTGAAACACTGTCACTTTAATTTTATGGTAAATTATTAGCAAGCACAGCTGCTTTTTTAATCTAATACTTAACCTAATTATGCAGTATAATCTTCAGGATGCGCATTTTAGCAACAGTATACCTGCAAAGAGTTCCAAGAGCAAACAGCGAGATCACCGGTTCTGGTTTTTTGTGCTTTTCCTCAACAGGGTCCTCCATCCAGTCATCAGTCTCCGCATATTCTACTCCATCATCATGAGTTATCCAGAACTGACCTTCCTCACGATGGTCCAGCTCATCATACTCCTCATTCTCTTCCTCCTCTCCACCTTCATAATCAGAGCCACTACATGACAAGAACATATTATTCAGCATTAAAAACTACAGTATGTAAACCAATATCAATGGCTGTTTGAGGAGTTTAATGTAAATGTATAATTATACATGTTGCCATTGTTTCTAATTTGATAAGAAAATTTTAAATGCTTTGTTAGGTGACTAGCTGAAAACAAAATCATAATAGCTAATCATGGAATCTATTTAAACCAAATTTTGTAATGTTTTACAAAACGATAAAACTACTAAATAAATGGTGACTGCTGCCTCTATAGAAGCAAACACAAGTTTACCTGTTTGGGGTTTGATACTCCTGGTTCTGAAGTTCCCGCAGCAGTTCTTTGACCTGTAGTTTGTTCTCTGACGTCATGTGAATCTTCTGCATGGGAAGTTGCACTTGTTCGGATCTAAACCTGGATCTCTTCTCCTCGTCATAATCATGTTTTCTAGGCAGTCCCTGAGATCTTCCTCTGCCTCTTCCACCATGAGCCCCACGGACACCTCCACCTCCACCTCCACCTCTTGAACCTCTAGAGGAGGGAGGCTTGAATGAGCGACTGGGACCAAAATCCAGGCTGAAATCATCTCCATCATCCCAGTCTCCACTGGCAAATTTCTTGCTTCCACCACCACCTCCTCCTCCTCCTCCTCCTCCCCTGGGTTTATTAAACCGACCTCCACCCCGATTGGGTTTGCTCCTTCTCCTTCCACTCATTAGTTCAGCTACCTTTTAGAGCATCCATTCATATGAATCATATGAATCAAGTGTTTTGAAACACTTCCTAAAAAACATCATGTACATCTGTAAAGCAGCTTTTTAACAATTTAGGATATGTTTCTCATTTGAATTTCTTATCAGCGTTGATTTTATGTTGATGAAGATAGCAAGCATTAAACAAATGTTCAAACGTGAAAACACAGTGACTCAACGTGTTATGAGTTATGATGACGTTTAAAAGGTAACGTAAATACATTACAGGTAGACTAACGTTACAAGTTCAAGTAACAGTTCAGTTTAAAAATGATATTTAACAATGAAACCCAACTCACAAATCAATTTGAAGTTATACACGAATCTCTTGCTGTACAGTTACAGCTACTTTCGTATCAATGTGAAAATACAGGTGGAAATTTGCAGCAAGCGGAGTGCTTCAACAGGAAACATGCTTCATTTTCAAAATAAAGGTCGTTTGTCACAAAATAAAAGCTTCAGGTCTTTGAATTCACTTCGCTGCTGTATTTTGAAGTGAAAATTCTAGTGCTTTTGTTAATCATTCTATATTAAATGTACTACAGGCTATATATTATAGTATAACACGTTGCCAATAAATGCACTGACCAGTATCATAACTTTAGCGAACTGATTAACTGTGATAAAAACTGCAGCATAGTTTTACTTTTTTTTTTTTTTTGTCATTAAACTTTTTTAATTTTGAACTTTTATACCCCACACAACATAAAATTCACAATACAAAATCAACATTCAGGAAAATAATGTAAACAAATTATAATAAAAATAATAACAAAACAAACAGACAGCCAAAATGACAACCCTTCATTTTTCCTTTTACGTGCTCTCCAAATACTGTAAAAAGCTACCCCATTTCTGATTGAAAGCATGGGTGCAGTCCTGAAGTCTTGCCAACGTACGTTCATACAGTATGATGCAGTAGAAGTCATCAGCTCAATCCAATCCTTAAAAGAGGGTCTCTGGAATTTTATTCCCAATTTTATTTTTGACCAATTTGGAAGTCTTTCCTTTCTATTATTATGTGTAAATATATATATATATATAACCACACCACAACGTTATTTTCACCACAACGTTATTTTAGGAACAATAGATATATTTTGTATAAACGCAAGAGTATCTTTTTGGTGAGGTGGTTTGAAAAGGGTAGGCCTATTGTTTTAGTTTGTCAGTTGTTTAACACTCAAGGGTATCTTATGACATACGATGAGTTTCTTGTACATTTTAACTTTCCTGTTACTCCCAAAGAATTTTCTCTTGTTTTCTCTGCAATTAATTCTAATATTGTTTCCTTATTTAGAGGTGTAGCCTAACTTGGATTCATATGCCCATAATCAGTCTAGTTGATACAATGTGTGGTCAAATTTGTTTCTCACAGTCTCTCTTTTTTTAAACCAAGTTGTTTCCAAACCTAGCTCTATTACCTATAGGAATAATTTTGTAAGAATTACAAAATGGGAAAGTATTTGGTTATTATGTCACAAATTTTTGGTTACAAATAAGATAAAAGAAATATCTTTTAAACTAATTAATAAAATCTACCTGGTTAAACATTCATTCATTTTCTTGTCGGCTTTGTCCCTTGCGGGGTCGCCACGGCGGAATGAACCGCCAACTTATCCAGCACGATTTTACGCAGCGGATGCCCTTCCAGCCGCAACCCATCTCTGGGAACTTCCACACACACATTCACACTCATACACTATGGACAATTTAGCTTACCCAATTCACCTGTACTGCATGTCTTTGGACTGTGGGGGAAACCGGAGCACCCGGAGGAAACCCACGCAAACCCAGGGAGAACATGCAAACTCCACACAGAAACGCCAACTGACCCAGCCCAGCCGAGGTTCGAACCTGCGACCCAGCGACGTTCTTGCTGTGAGGCAACAGCACTACCTACTGCGCCACTGGGTTGCCCCTGGTTAAACATTTCCTGAGTAAATTTAAAAAGGAAATTGATATAAATTGCTCTTTTTGTTCTTTGTATTTAGAAACTGTACCCCATCTTTTGGCACTTTGGTTATGTTAAAAAGCTTTGGTATGATGCTTCTGTTTTTATAAAAAAAAATAAGATACTCTTTAATTTTAATTTTCATTTTGAAAACGTAATTTTCGGATATTTTAATCATGATATTTTAATCATGACGAAGTTTTTTGTTATTAACCTATTTATTTTGTTAATTAAGTTTCATATTTATAAGTGTAAATTTTCCAACAAAAAACCCTGTTTTACTGTGTTTTATAAGGAACTGAAAAATTACTTTTGTACTATTCAGCATAGTGCTAATAGAAAGGCCATTAAAACTGTCCATTTTTGCTCTAGTTTCAAAAGCTTTGATTAATGTAAAGGTCCTGCTTGTTTGTAATTGTAAGAATTTTAGTTAATTATTTAAACTCTTGTTTTTTGTTTGTTTTATTTATTTTTTTGTGCTGTTGTTATTATTTACTTTTATCACCCTGGCATTATTTTGTTTACTATTCTGTCATGTATCTGTTGTTTAAAGCATAATAAAAAAAAATATAAAAAATAAAAAAACAGGATAGCAAGCGGTAAAAAAAAATAAAAAATCCTCAAAAGGGAGTATATAAGTTCTTCCAATTACGCAGCTCCAGTCTCACAGCAATAATACATCCTGCAACAACTAGCCCAGCCTGTGCTTTAGATATTCCGTTCCGTAGAGTGGATGTATCACCAAGAACACAAACTCTTGGTGAAGAAGGTAAAGTTTGTCCCAGCCATTTCTCCAGGTTTCGAATAACTCTTGTCAGGAATGGAACCACCAAACGACAGCTCCACATTAAATGTAAAAAGGTGTCCACAGAACGACCACATTTTCCAACAGTGGTTATTTTTCATTAATCCTATCCTATGCGGTGCAGTAATATCAATTAATTATCTTGTAGTGTGTGAGTTTACTCCAATAGCATCTCTCACAGGACCCCCTATACCAGAAACTACTGCCTCCCATTCACCCTCTTCCAATTCCACCTGCTCCTGCCTTATATCCCACAGATCTTATACTACTATGCAGTTGTATATGAAGAGTTCAGATGAAAAAACCTCTAAATGCCATCTGAAATGTTCTTCTATAATGACCATTTTTATCAGCCTCCTATGTTTATGTTCAGTTATTCACTTTAAAGGTAATGAAAATAACTTATTTGTCACTATAAAAGTAAAACTAGCAGGAGTTGGAGAAAAATGCTAATTTTAGAAGAAAATATTGGATGGCTTTTAGAGGTTTTTGCATCTAAACTCTTCATATATTTCCAGAAATCCCCTTTATCTATTAAATTGAACTTGTCTTTCAACTCCTGAAAGGAATACAGTGCCCCCTGCCATATAAATCATCAATTGTTTTCAGGCCTTTTTTACACCAATCCTTCCAATACGCTGTTTTCTTTCCTATCTTAATAGCAGGGTTATTCCATAATGAACAATAGCCTTGTTTATAATGGGACAAATTAAATATCTTATGTACTTTTTTTCCAGACCTGCTGTGAGTGTTCCAATATAGGGTTAACTTCCCCATCCATAATAAAATGTAAAGATTTCTGAGATAAAGCATCAATAACACTGAATGGGAAAGTCAGAGTTTTGTTATTTCCATCCAGCTTATACCCTCTACATTACCGTACTTTTACTTTTTGATTTTACCGTTAAGTGTAAATCATATATTTAGGCAACGACTGTAAAATGTTGAGCTGTTAACTTGAGCGGCATGTGAAATGACTGAACCTGAACTAGGTGGGTTGTATTCAAAAATAGCCATAATGGTCATTCAGCTTCCTCGCTGCCATTGCATTTGTTTATAAATTAAGGCCTATAGCGTACCATAAGGCCAATTTGTATATTTTCATCACACATTTTATTTCGTTTGTACTTTTTTAATACCCTATTTTGTCAGTTCCACTCTTGAATGATCATTTGCTTGCTAAAAAACTGAGCACCAATAAGTAATACTTTAAAACATAAAAGCACATTGTTGCTTCGTCCACCACTGGCCTTATGGATAATTAAGTGCCCTAAATAAAATGTCCTGCAGTTTTGATTTGCATCTGTAAAATGTATAGCCTATGTATTGTATTGCACAGCCCAATCAAAGAGGACTCACACCATCAAAAATATATAGGTTCAGCGGTCTACAAAAATGTCATCATGTTACATATGAGCACAAGGAATTCAGTGTCTTGCTTAAAAGCTTTTTTTTTTTTTTCTTCCTAGTGTCTCAACATGCTGCCAAACACTGCTAGCATTGCTCTAGCTCACTGCACTCCACTATTCGTAATGGTCCAATTACATTAGATAGACAGCTTTAGTAAAAGCTCTCTCAGAGTGGAGGTTGCTGAGTTCACAGAATGAAGTCTTTTCAGTTTAGCAAATTATTTGTGAGTCATTTGTCATTTCTGAGTATTCTGGGTCTTTTGATCTCTGAACTCTTTTTCTACGCTCACAGCTTTAAATTACTTCTTTGAAAGTTTATTACATTACAGATTGACTTCTGCTGGTGTGCAAATGTTGAGTTTGCAACATTCTGAATTTCTAAATATAAATATTCTTCAAAACCGTCAGTAATTTTGACTCAAATTTGGATATTAAATAGTTCTCCCATATTATGAACTTTTACTTTTATTACATTTATAGCCTAACAAGGTACTGCAGTGATTTGCAGGTGCTTGATGGTAACAGTTTTAACTTAGATTTGAACAAGACAAAAGCTAAACCTTCATGTCGACAGATGGGGGAGCTAGTTAACCAGAGGAGGTTGGCTGACTGATGTCAGGCTAGATGAACTAAAAGGCATTTTATATATATATATAATTTTTCTTTTTTTAAATATTTCCCAAATGATGTTTAACAAAGCAAGGAAATTTTCACAATATGTCTGATAATACTGTAGTTTTTCTTCTGGAGAAAGTCTTATTTGTTTTATTTCGGCTAGAATAAAAGCAGTTTTAATTTTTTAAAAACCATTTTAAGGTCAAAATTATTAGCCCCTTTAACCTATGTATTTTTTTCGATAGTCTACAGAACAAACCATCATTATACAATAACTTGTCTAATTACCCTAACTCGCTAGTTAAGGCTTTAAATGTCACTTTAAGCTGTATAGAAAAGTCTTGAAAAATATATAGTCAAATATTATGTACTGTCATCATGGCAAAGATAAAATAAATCAGTTATTAGAAATGAGTTGTTAAAACTATTATGTTTAGAAATGTGTTGAATAAATCTTCTCTCCGTTAAACAGAAATTGGGCAAAGAAATAAACAGGGGGGCTAATAATTCAGGGGGGCTAATAATTCTGACTTCAACTGTACAGAATTATTAGTCACCGTGGTTATTTTTTTCCTTAATTTTTGTTTAATGGAGAGAAGAAATTTTTTCAACACATTTCTAAACATAATAGTTTTAATAACTCATTTCTAATAACTGATTTATTTTATCTTTGTCATGATGACAGTACATAATATTTTACTAGATATTTTTCAAGACACTTCTATACAGCTTAAAGTGAAATTTAAAGCCTTAACTAGGTTTATTAGGTTAACTAGGCAGGTTAGGGTAATTAGGCAAGTTATTGTATAATGATGGTTTGTTCTGTAGACTATTGAAAAAAAATATAGCTTAAAGGGGCTAATAATTTTGACCTTAAAATGGTTTTTAAAAAACTTAAAACTGCTTTTTTTTCTAGCCAAAATAAAACAAATAAGACTTTCCCTAGAAGGAAAAATATTATCAGACATACTATGAAAATTTCCTTGCTCTGTTAAACATAATTTGGGAAATATTTAAAAAAGAAAATAAAATTCAAAGGGGGCTAATAATTCTGACTTATTATTTTTTTTTTAAAGACAAAGTCTTATTTTGGTGGTACATTAAGTGTGGTCCTCTTCTGCTATTTGAGACACAGGGAAATAATTATTGTAGGAGGAAAACATGCTTTTATATGCTGTATTGTGACTTTTCAATTTTGGTCATTTATTCTAAGGTACAGCTCTTGCTATTAACAAATCATTAACTATAAACTCCATTCATTTATTCATTTTCTTGTCGGCTTTGTCCCTTGCGGGGTCGCCACAGCGGAATGAACTGCCAACTTATCCAGCACGATTTTACGCAGCGGATGCCCTTCTAGCCACAACCCATCTCTGGGAACTTCCACACACACATTCACACTCATACACTACGGACAATTTAGCTTACCCAATTCACCTGTACTGCATGTCTTTGGACTGTGGGGGAAACCGGAGCACCCGGAGGAAACCCACGCGAACGCAGGGAGAACATGCAAACTCCACACAGAAACGCCAACTGACCCAGCCCAGCCGAGGTTCGAACCTGCGACCCAGCGACGTTCTTGCTGTGAGGCAACAGCACTACCTACTGCGCCACTGCGTTGCCCACTATAAACTCCACTTTACCCAATTTAAAGTAGTAGTTAGGTTCATGTTTTAAGTTTTGGATTAGGGATGTAGAACATGATCATGCAGAATATGCACTTTTTAAGTATAAATAAACAGCTTGTATCTTAATAATAGGCAGGTAATAAGCCACTAGTCAATTGTGAGAACTGGTACTTAAACTGAAGTGTTACCAACATTTTAAGCAGCCATTACTACAGTCAAAAGTCTCATGTCAAGCATGTAAATTTAGAAAAGGTGATAAATAGACCCATCATGTAGAGCTGCCATCACAGTATGCTTTGGTGAAAAGCATTTTTAACAAATCTACTTGCAGTGTACTCTAAAATAAACACGTATTAATAATAATAATATTAATAATAATAATAATAACACTTATATTATATTATATTATATTATATTATATTATATTATATTATATTATATTATATTATATTATATTATATTATATTATATTATATTATATTATATTATATTATTACATTTCCTTCAGCTTACTCCCTTTATTCATCAGGGGTCGCCACAGCGGAATGAACCTCCAACTTATCCAGCATATGTTTTAAGCGGATGCCCCTTCAAACTGCAACCCAGTACTGGGAATTATATTATATTATATTATATTATATTATATTATATTATATTATATTATATTATATTATATTATATTATATTATTCATTCATTCATTTTCTTGTCGGCTTTGTCCCTTGTGGGGTCGCCACAGCGGAATGAACCGCCAACTGGTCCAGCACGATTTTACGCAGCGGATGCCCTTCCAGCCGCAACCCATCTCTGGGAACTTCCACACACACACATTCACACCCATACACTATGGACAATTTAGCCTACCCAATTCACCTGCACCGCATGTCTTTGGACTCTGGGGGAAACCGGAGCACCCGGAGGAAACCCACGCGAACCCAGGGAGAACATGCAAACTCCACACAGAAACGCCAACTGACCCAGCCCAGCCGAGGTTCGAACCTGCGACCCAGCGACGTTCTTGCTGTGAGGCAACAGCACTACCTACTGCGCCACTGCGTTGCCATATTATATTATATTATATTATATTATATTATATTATATTATATTATATTATTTTATATTATATTATATTATATTATATTATATTATATTATATTATATTATATTATATTATATTATATTATATTATATTATATTATATTATATTGCTAAAATAAAAGGTGGTTTGAGTGTATCTTTGAACACAAATACACATTTAAAGTTGACATGAAATAAAACTGTGCTCTTATTTTTAAATGTACAGTGTTTGTTATAAACGATACATCTGTCATATTATTTTGTACAAATTAATTTGCCCTCATAATCTTTATTCAAATACCATAACCTTCCCTTCCTCCTCGAAATGACTTTTTTTTTTTTTGCTTCTTGTCACATGAAACACCTTTAGGGCAAGGCTAAATCAGTCTTCCAAAAATCCAATCAGTTCCCAAAGGATAAAATTAAGCACCACATACAGTTTTTTTTTTCTCATGTTAAAAACCAATCAATTTAAATTTAATTCATTTTAATTGGACGCGTGTCATGAAATAAAGGACAAAAATAAAGTGTAACCAAACACTAACATTGTTTTTTATAGTTTGTATAATCTGCCTTTTTTATGTTTATATTTGTTTAATTTTATGATCATGTAAATGATTTAAAATTGTATTTCAATTTGAATTTATATAGACTAACAACCCAGAGCACATCTAAATATTTGATTATAATTATGACAGTAGCATATGAATTGATATTACAGATAAAGCTAATACATATACTGCAACTGAACTAATACAAATGTGTGATTCTAAATGTATTTAAGCATGACAGATAGCAATCTTGAGTCAGAATTGTGTGGGAATGCATGTATTGTGAATGATGGCCACTCAACAGTGAGGATAAATGTAGTTGTGAGTTGAGGTCAAGAGACAAGGTTGGGGAAGTGCTGATTCTGGAACGGAAGTCGTGATTGATTTTGTGTACGTCAGAAAAGTAACAGAAAACGTATGTGGAATGTCCAAAGGCCTTCAGTGTTTTTTATGTCTTCCATTTTCTTCACACTAAACATTATTTATTTATATTTCTCTGTAGTGAAAGAGACAGAGCGCATAAAAATCAGAACATCACGAAGGATGTTCACGGTGGCATCTGTTTACTGGAGAAATCAGTGGAATTGAATTATATGTGATGAGAACTTTGAATATTAGGAATTCAATAGCATCATTCTGTGGAAGTGTGGGGAAGAGGGGGTGGTGAATGGGGGCAAATACGGTAAATGAGAGTGGGATATTGTATCACTGTGTCTGTTCTATAAACTGAACAACTGCTTATGTAACAGCCTCTAGGAAGAAGAAAAAATGGGAAGGGAGCCATTTTCTCATACATTTAAACCAATAGCGTCGTTTATTTTATCTTTGTAGGTCTTTCTATTCTATCTGCAAGTCCTTATTTTGAGCTATCTATTTCGTTTTCATCCCTTGCGGATGTCCTCTCTCTGAGCGTTGTTCTGTTTTTATAATGATAGTCCGTAGCCTTTTGGCTTTCGTCACTTTATTTGGCCTCTTCCTGACTCTTCCTGTAGAAAAGGCAAAGGGCGTAGACGACCTTATGTAATTTCTTTGTGCTGCTTAGTGAAAACAATTAGTGGATACACATAATTATGACTGATGTATTTTAGCCAAATTTGGACCTGAAGTGTAGAATAATATTAAAAACATGGTGTTTTTGTTTTCAGTAATTGATCTAAAGTTACAAAAGATTTACAAAGAATGACACTTATTTTGAATTATGTACCAGAGAATCCCAAAAATAATGGATTATATTTTGTATATATTTCAAATTAAGCTGCAGCAATTATTAACCCATTTAAGCCCATAGTTCATAGTTGCCATTTTCCTTTTAGAAGTAATTTTCTACATGTTATCCATGTTTAATTTCTCAATGACATGCAAGCAAAATAAAAGATTTCAAGAAAGAAAAAAAGGAACTGATTTACTTCCTGTCACATGAAGCATTCAACTTCCTACCTCTACTTCCAGGAATGGAGGCAAACCCTCCCAAATAATGGCAATTTTCATGTTAATAAAAATATTTTGTTTACAAATACATATCACATAATCACGAAGGTCTCTAGATTCATCCAAACAAAGCAAATCTTTCAAGAGAGCTGTAGTTTTGTGTATAGTTTGTCAAATGGTCAAGCAGACTGTAAAATCCAAAAAGTTAAGGTAACTCAAACCATTTAAGTTCAAAAACTGATCCTAATGAGTACTGTGAACTTAATCCACTTACACGAAGCAATTTGAGCACAGTGAAACCCGATAAACGAAGAGAATTCAAACCAACTGAACGCTGTAGAACCCAATAAGTTAAGGCAACTCGAAATCGATTGCTACAAACCATTTGAGTATATGAGTACTGTGAACTTACTCCATTTAAGTTGAAGTAATGAGGTATTTAATTAACTCATTACCTTCAACACTGAGTTCAAAACACTTTTCAAATGAGTAGAATTAACTTTCAGTAATTTTTGAGTTAACTACACTCAATTCGTTTGATAAAGTTGACTGTTGGGTTTTACAGTGTAGTCGGTGGGTTAATAAAGTTAATAAATCAAGCATATTGGCCTTGTTTAATGTATTTTTTGTGTGGTTTTTGCTTTTAAAATACCCCATTTAAAAATAATCCTTTAACTATGTATTTACTTTAAGGAAGATTTTTTTTTAAACACAATTTGATACATCAAAACCGTCAGAGTAAAATTAACTTTTCCTACTGGTTCCTCTCCCTTAAAGATTTAAAATAATACAGAGAATAATGAACCCCTGCTGTTAAAAAGCAGAATCATTGAAGAAAAACACAAAACTACAACCGAAATCAGTCACAACCTTAAGCCCTGCTGTTCACACAGACATGGGTATTGTCTAAATCGCTGCTTTTTCTACATGGTTTGGCTGTTCGTCCAAATACAAACAAAGTATCAGGTCACTGAAACCCAATATTTTGAAAACTCTTTTCAGGGTGAAGATTTTCAAAATCACCTGGGTCTGTGTTTTTAATAGAAAATGGAGAAAAAACATTTTCATTTTTAAAAATAAATTTGAATACTGCAATAATTGTTTTTAACTATATATATATATATATAAAACAAATATTAAAATAATTATAATTATTTACTTTTTTCATTTATCTTTTTGACACAATAGTCTGTTGAGGAAACTAGTGTGTGTTTCAACACTGTAAGGCAAATGGATTAGTTCTTTGTGTTTTTCATATTCATGAAACTGAAACTATATGATAGATCATTTTGGGGGGTTCATATTAATTGGTTTTCAAATTTTAAACATAATAAATATGAAAAATATGAATTGATCTGTTGCAAGCAGTTGTTTTAAGTTTGGATGCTAAATGTTATCCTCCTATTAAATTTTTACATTGCACGGTGCTTACAACATATTTGCCCACCGCGTATATTTAAATGTGATTTTCTTGAAAAAAATTAAAAACCTGGAGAAAATAAATGCAAAATATAGGGCACTATTAGCAAGGATATATGCATGAAACCATTTTTAAAAATTTGGGCACAAATAGGTTAACAGTTTTTAACAATAATTCATGAAAACCAAATCAGACTGACTGAAGACAGAAATAATAGCTGCTCAAAATTCATCCAACGCGTTCAGATATTAAATTATCATTTACAATTGCACCAATATTCACAATATGTCAATGCTGTTTACTGTATTTTTGATCAAATAACCGATTCTTGGAGAGCACAACCCCAAGTGTATCTTTTAAATTCATAACTTTAATAGGAAGCTAATATTTTATTTGTGCATATACATTAGATTAGTCAGTACTGAAGCCGAATCTGGAGCTTATCTAACAAAATAACTTACAATAACTGTCCAAAAACTAGTACATGCAAATTTATATGTTATAGAAAAATATTAAAAATACAAATACAAAAAGACGTATCTGACGCACCCCTGTAACACAGAGAGGAAATCAATTGTGACATCATTGTAGGCTGACATTAATCAAAAGCCCTATGTTCCATCTACGCTTCACCCCTCCACACCATCATTATAAGTAGCAATTAAATTAGTGACGCCCCGCTTGTTTCGAACTGGAAAACTCTCACTTGGATACACTGGCTCTCATTGAGGGTAAGGACAGAGTCGCCCACAGGCTGCCGGGTTTTCTGGGACACTGAGCACTGTGGGTCTGGGACAGGACGGCCTCAGAGGAGACGAGGTGATGTTGGGGGGCATAAGGCAATCTCACCATTCCTGTCAAACACAGCAGGTGGATATACTATAGCGCTACTAGATTTTAGTACTTACAGCATTAAGAGTTAAACTTCACTTTGACTGAAGTGGATCAAGGCCAGCCATTCTGATTGGCTGTTGCCATGTGGTCACGCAGCGGAGAGTTGTTGACTGACAAGAGCAACTCCTGCCCATGTCAAAGTCCTGCTAATTTAAACCCATTTGGTTGATAAAAACAAGGTCACGTTTGTTTGAATTGGCAATTGGAACATAAATAGATGTGATTGTCGAGTATTTAGCTGTAAATCTAAATAGGCAACTTCACCATGACGCTTGAGCAAAGAGAACTTAAACATTATTAAGCACACATCTGCACTGAATCAAATCTTCACCATATAATTAACTGAGTATCGCCATTGCAATTTCAAAGCTGTAAAGCAAAACATTATAATCAACCGTATTTAATTGATATACTTTGATGAGGTCTCATTTGTTGAAGTGAATACAGACATTTGGACATCTAAGTGATGATATCTGGAGAAAGCTGACCGTGTGTAGTAAACACGTAAACCTGTACAACACTACACTCAAAAAAACATTTTTTTTGCTCAAATTACTCATTTAAAATGAGTTGAAACAACACAATTCTTGAGATTTCATTGGGACAACTTAATTTATGTTTAATCCACATAAATTAAGTGTTAAGTTAATGCGTGTTAGGACAACACGAATTGTGTGGAACCCTGCATTTTTTACAGTGTACCTGGCAAAAGTCTTGTCACCTATCCAAGTTTTAGGAAACAACAAATAATAACTTGACTTCAAGTTAATTATTTTGTTGCATTCCCTTAATTCTGTCTAGGGGAACACAGGTACACAACAGAATGTTAGTGGAGTTTTGTGTGCGTGCGTCAGCAATGAGGTCCCATGAGCAACATCCCAAATTATCCCAATTGCAGTTGTTGTTTTAAATCGGATCACTGTTTAAAGGGGTAGTTGCCAAGAATGATTTGCGGTAGTCTGTATGGGGCTAATTCGGTTTTTAAACTTTTAACCTATGTTGTTGTCTTGATGGGTGTTGTTATTGTGTGATTGTTGTATGTATGTAGTTGCTGTCTTGAATCCAGTGTCAAAGACAAATTTCCTTCTGTGCCAAACAGAATGGACAATAAAGTTTAAACAAACAAACAAACAAACAAAGGACTAAACCAGGGATGTCAAACTTAATTCCTGGAGGGCTGCAGCCCTGCACATTTGAGTTCCAACCCTAATAAACACACCTGATCAAACTAATTGAGCACTTCAGGCTTGTTTGAAACCTACCAGTAAAACTGCGGTCACACTAGAGTTTGAGCATGCGAAATTCTGTCGTACGGCACTGCGAAAAAAGAGCGGGATTAAACAAGATGATTAGACATTAAAAAAAGCGAGCGATTGGTCCATGTTTTAAATTTCTGTCCAGAGAGGTCCTGTTTTGATCCTCGGTTGGTCTCTTACAATCATGTGATGCGATTTCGCAGGTCAGAGTTCACCAAGCTTGAACTTTCCAACGCAGCAAAATGCGAAACTTGCCGCGCGACCTCACGTTTTTGGTCTGACGCATTCGCGTGCGTATGAATGGAAGACTATGGGGAGAAAAGTCCAGTGTGACCGCAGCTTAAAGGTGCTGTATGTAAGTTTTTGACTCTTTTAAAGCACAAAAATACCATAATATGTGTGCAGATATTTAAGAAACATCCCAAGTGAACATACTTGTTTAACTGAAAAACAATGCTGAAGTCAGATATTCTGCTTTGAAAAGGGTTTTTCCGTGCCGGAACGCTGTCTTTGTTTAGATAAATTTCATATGCACGATGCCAGTTTAGCCAATTATATGTCAGCACCCTGGGTTGCCTTGTTGGAAAACAGTGTATTTCATTCATTCGTTCAGAAAGGCTCTGAAAGCGTGCGTCCGTGACCAAAAAGAACAGTATGGGAGACAGATGCAGTTCCACATGAGGTTATCAATTAGCAAATGACATAAATATTACGAACGTAAACATTAGGTGAGCAGGTTACATTGTAACCGCGTGTCCTAACAACACGCTGTGACGAGAGAGGCAGTGATCAGCTATTTGGCTGTTTGCACCAGACGAAACACGGCAGAAATGTAAATACAGCCTTTCAGAAGCACAGAATATGCACTCACTCACGAAAAGGTAAGGTTTAGAATCTATTTAATACATGTTAACCCACTTTAACATCAATGTAGATGCTGAATCACTCATATGTGTTTAGTTCTAAAGTTCAATTTCAGACGGTTTATTGTATTTTCAAGATCTGAGGTGAACTTTCTGCTTTCAGTATATGGCAACAAATGCCATGTAAAATGCATTCAAACTCGCATTGTTAGCATTTAGCACAGAATAAAGCACACAAGGCTTACCTGAGGTGATCTAGCTGTCATAGGTTTCTGTTGTTCAGCTGTGAGAAATAGAAGCCATTTCTAATATATCAATTCGAGGTGTTGGTTAGGACAAAAACTCCTTTTAATATGGAAAATATTCCCTCTATCGCGTGTCGTGGCTTTTATTTAGAAAACAGTTTAAATCACTCGCTCCTGTACACAATCTGGCAACCCAGCGTACTTTTATTATGATCCAGGAGTGCAATACATAGTTCAACCACTGGGTGTCAAACTTACATACTGCACCTTTAAGTGTGTTGAAGCAGGGTTGGAACTAAACTGTGCAGGGCTGCGGCCCTCCAGGAATTGAGTTTGACATCCCTAAACTAAACGAAAGAAATGCAACTTGAATAAAGATTAACAAAAGAGTAAAGCTGCGGTCACACTAGAGTTTGAGCTTGCGAAATTCTGTCATAGAGCACTGTGAAAAGGGGCGGGATTAAACAAGATGATTAGACATTAAAAAAAGCGAGCGATTGGTCCATGTTTTAAATTTCTGTCCAGAGAGGTCCCGTTTTGATCCTCGGTTGGTCTCTTACAATCATGTGATGCGTTTTCACGGGTCAGAGTTCACCAAGCTTGAACTTTCCAACGCAGCGAAATGCGAAACTTGCTGCAGGACCTTACGTTTCCGGTCTGACGCATTCGCGTGCGTATGAATGGAAGTCTATGGGGAGAAAAGTCCAGTGTGACCACAGCTTAAGTGTGTTGAAGCAGAGTTGAAACTAAACTGTCCAGGGCTGCGGCCCTCCAGGAATTGAGTTTGACATCCCTGGACTAAACGAAAGAAATGCAACTTGAATAAAGACTAACAAAAGAGTAAAGCTGCGGTCACACTAGAGTTTGAGCGTGCGAAATTCTGCCGTACGGCGCTGCGTAAAAGGAGCGTGATTAAACAAGATGATTAGACATTTAAAAAAGCAAGCGATTGGTCCATGTTTTAAATTTCTGTCCAGAGAGGTTCTGTTTTGATCCTCGGTTTGTCTCACGCAGTCAAGCGATGTGATTTTACAGGTCAGAGTTCACCAAGCTTGAACTTTGCATCGCATCGACCTGCGAAACTTGACACATGACCTTGCGTTTCCGGTCTGACGCATTCGCGTACGTATGAATGGAAGTCTATGGGGAGAAAAGTGCAGTGTGACCGCAGCTTCATTCAATGATTAAGGGAGGGTTTCAAGAAAGCGTCAAGAGGAAGTTTAAGCCAAAACAAATAAAAGTTCTCTAACTGATAGAAATGGAAGAACTAAATCTATTAAAGAAAAGAAAAAAAAATGCATCAAAAATACTCACTGCCTTACTAACATAAACAGGAAAAAAACAGGTACAAAAAGAATAAAATGGCACCCCCTCTCTACTAACCCGATCCCAAATTAACAAAAAGTAAAGAATCAATAACAAAGTAGTATTGAAAACAAAAGTAAACTTACAACCAAAGAGATTTCTGAGGCAAAAGCTACATAAGATGGGCAACAGCATTAACAGAACTGAAACAAATTAAAGCTCCTAGTCAACAGATCATGCTTTAAAGGATCAAAAGAAAAAAGTAAAGCCTCACAAAAGAGCCTCCACACTTTCAGTACTTGAGTAGTAAATTTTTAAATAAACTACTTGCAATACTTAAGTACAAAAAATGTTGAATACTTTAGTACTTCCACTTAAGTATTGTGCTTAAAGAGCACTTCAACTTCTACTCAAGTCACTTTTTTGATAGAGCACTTGTACTTTTGCTTAAGTCTGGGTCTCTAGTACTTTATACATCTCTGGAAATTTTACATCACATTATCAAAAAGTTTCACATTTGCAAGTCATTTTGTTCACTGCGTAGAGCCCTAAAAAAAGTACAAAGGTACAAAATAAATATTCAAGAGTTCACACTTAGCTGATGATTGATAATAAAAGCTTGTTTGGCATGCTGGCCCGGGGAAATAGCCCTGAGCTTATGAGATCCTCGAGCTCTGGGCTCCCTCCCATTTGGAGGGCGAGAGGGGAGTTTGACCTCAGGTAGATCTCGATTAACTACCCCCGCCTTATTTCTAGCTTGTGACATGGATGACTGAGGAGAGGTGTACTCCCTTGGAGCTTGACTTCAAGACGAAGATATTGAAATAAGAAAACTCTGGTTATTTATAGTGAGTTAGGAATCATCTGATTGGATAACCGATCATGAGCTGATGCTGGAACAGCTAAGAACAATCATAAGCATGTGATCCTCTCGAAATTTGTTTATAAATAAACTTCACTAAGTGACTTTAGTAGTTCTTTCTCTGGCATATTTGGTCATCTAACAGTGTGTTCTGAACACTGGTGGTAGAATAAGTGGAACTAAGTACAGTGGTCTATATAAATCCTACCCATTATACCGCATTACAAATGAGCACAGGGAATTCACCGTCTTGCTTAAGCTAATTATCAATGTGCCAACATGCTGGCAAACACCTCTAAAGTCGCTGCAGCTGACTGCACTATTTGTAATGGTCCAATTACACAAGACAGACAGCTTAGAAAAAGCTCCGTCCTATAGAGAAGAGGTTGTTGAGTTCACAAAAATGAAGCATTTTGAGTTCAGCAAGTTTAGTGAACTGTTTGTGTGTCATTTGACATTTTGGAATATTTTAAGGTGTTCAACTTCAGAATTGCAAAAATGACTGTCACGGTTGTGGATCTGTCTGTTTCTCTTGTATGTGTGTGTGTGTGGGTGTGAGTGTGTTTGTTTGGGTGTACCTTCACCACGTGGCTGTATGTGTTTACACGTCGTTAGCTGAGCGTTCACGTGCCTTGCTGTTAATCAATGAACCACAGGTGCAGTGCGTTACAGCGCCTTTATCTGTTCAGTGTTTGTATCTCGTGTTGTCAGTTCGTTGTTGTTCACGTCTGTGTCTGTTCCTGTTAGGCTTTTCCCGCTGAATCCGCTGGTGGTGAGTGATCATAGAGACTGTTGCTTTTGGACTTGTCAGCACGGCTTGGTTTTATTGAAGTATTGTTACCGCTGTTTGCACTGATGACACTCACAAGATATTCACTTTGAATTGCTGCTCTGAAGAACTGCTACCGCTGTTTGGCATGGTTGACATTTATGAGAGATTCCCCTCTGGATCTGTTGCTCTGAAGGACTTTATTACCGCTGTTAAGCGTTGTCGATTTCCTTGAGAGATGCATCATTGCTCTACCCCTTCCCTCGATATCTGGTGATATCCAGACCAGCTATTATTTCCTGTTATCCCTGTTTAATAAATCAGCTTGCATTCACTTGCATTTGGGTCTTTTGCGTTTGAATGACACAAACACCCACTCCAAATTTAAACAACTGTATTACGATTAAAGGGCGACGCGGTGGCGCAGTAGGTAGTGCTGTCGCCTCACAGCAAGAAGGTCGCTGGTTCGAGCCTCGGCTGGGTTAGTTGGCGTTTCTGTGTGGAGTTTGCATGTTCTCCCTGTGTTAGCGTGGGTTTCCTCCGGGTGCTCTGGTTTCCCCCCAAGCCCAAAGACATGCAGTACAGGTGAATTGGGTAAGCTAAAATTGTCCGTAGTGGATGTGTGTGAATGAAAGTGAATTGGTGTTCCCCAGTGATGAGTTGCAGCTGGAAGGGCATTCGCTGCGTAAAACATATGCTAGATAAGTTGCCGGTTTATTCAGCTGTGGCGACCCCAGATTGATAAATGGACTACGCCGAAAAGAAAATGAATGAATGAATGTATTACGATTACTTGTTATTAATTGCATCCAAAATAACATACATGCGAGTACTGTATATATTTATTATGTGTCTATAAATGCTAAATATTTAAGAAATATTTTTTTAATATTTATGTAAAACAAATTATAATAAATAATAAAATAAATATATTTAGTTTTGTATAGTTTTTTATTTATATACTATTCATTCATTTGATTTATTTTATCTTTGTTATGATGACAGTAAATAATATTTGACTAGATATTTTTCAAGACACTTTTATACAGCTTAAAGTGACATTTAAAGGCTTAACTAGGTTAATTAGGTTAACTAGGCAGGTTAGGGTAAATAGGCAAGTTATTGCATAAAGATGGTTTGTTCTGCAGACAGTCGAAAAAAAAATTAGCTTAAAGGGGCTAATAATTTTGACCTTAAAATGGTTCATAAAAAATTAAAAACTGCTTTTATTTTAGCCAAAATAAAACAAATAAGACTTTCTCCAGAAGAAAAAATATTATCAGACATACTGTGAAAATTTCCTTGCTCTGTCAAACATAATTTGGGAAATATTTAAAAAAGAAAAAAAAATCAAAGGGGGGCTCATAATTCTGACTTCAACTCTATATACTGTGATATCTGATGTATGATATGTATACTTTCTATAATTGTGAATGATGTAGAGTAACTGGAAATGTGTGCGTGGTTGGGAGTGTGCATGTGGAAACCGTTATTACTTTTAAAAGGCTTATTTCTCAGCCAATTGTGCGATACTATAGCCACTGTTTTGGACTGTTAAAGAAAGAGGAAGTCCTATGGCCTGAATTGGCAGACCCTCCTATTTTCCTGCACTTTGTTTTCTTGTACACTAGAAGGATCAGAAATCTCTGTATCAACTGATCCAAAAATGAAATCTTTGTAGTTGGGGAAAGAGTGGAAGTCTGGCTTTCGTAAGGAGTCTGGTCCTGTGTCCATGGGAAGGAAGAGACGCACAAAGCCTCAAGGAGGGGATTGTTATGGTTGAGATGCTTGCGTTTGCCCCTGAGGAGGGTGAAGTTTGGGCTTGCGTTGGACCTCTAAACAGTGGCACTGCTGAAAAACATGAGCCTGGGGAAAATGCTCTTTACTAAACTGCTTATTTTCTATCATTTATTCCGATGTTTTCCTTTTCGCCTTCAATTACTTCCAGTATATACACTGATTAAGCACGGCTTTATTTTATTATCAACTGTTTGTGTCTTATTGAAGTCAATATCCAAGAGCCTCAGTGACTTTACACAAAGCCTGACATGCACAATTTGTTCCAAAACTGCATCAAACTATGTTTACAATGTGTGTTTTTTTATATTTACTGTTCCAAAGTAATACCAGAAGTATGTGTACCCTGAAATATGTACACTCTCAGAAATGAAGGTACAGGAGCTGTCACTGGGGCAGTACCTTTTCAAAAGGTACATACTTGTACCTTAATGGTCCATATCGGTACCTCAAAGGTACTTTTTAGGTACATTTAGGTACTAATAAGCACCATTTAGGTACCACTGTGGACTATTTGGGTACAAATATGTATCTTTTTAAAAGGTACTGCCCCAGTGACAGCTCCTGTACCTTTATTTCTGAGAGTGTACCATTGTGGTAACAAGTATCAAAGAGTATGTCAGAGAACTAGAGAATTACCATCAGATTATAGCTCCTTACATGGAATTGACGTTGTATTTCCTAAAAATACACTAGTGGTTAATGATTTGTATTATTATTTATTTAATGATTTATTCATTAAACATGTTATTTATGCTCAAAAGGGGTCACATTTATTTTGATTATTGAAATAAAATCACAATTTAAAATAAATATTTCCAGTTTTAATCTTTTTTCTAAATGTTTTAAGGTCTATGGTAGCCAAACGAAATTTGCAGGAATCATTTCAACCTTCAGTCTCACACATCCATAAGAAATAACTTGTGACGCTTGTGATCAAAAGACAAATAAGAAAAAGAAGTCCTATTCGAATCTTTTGACATGGGTCATTCATTTTTTACTCTGATACAAGAATAATTATAATGTATTTATAATTATGTATGTATATATATATATATATATATATATATATATATATATATATATATATATATATATATATATATATATATATATATATATATATATATATATATTATATTTATGTTTAAATCTATCTAATTGTTTGGTTGACACTTTAATCCAGAAGACTCCATTCAGGCTTAAGTTTTAATTCCAGCCGATAATGTATTGTTTATTTAGCCATGTTCCAGTGCTCCTCATGTGTAAACATTTTAGAAATTTAGTTGGAAATGTACTATTTTAGAGTATGCGTACATGAGAGCAAAGTATTTTCGGTAACACTATAATAACTACACCATCTATGAACCATCTATTAAGCATTAGCAAATAGTGAATTCATTATCTGTTAAGCATTAACTCTACATTAATAAACGCTAGTAAGCAGTTTATAACTGAAACTACAAATGCTGTATTCTTGACTTACAAACACATTTATAATGTGCTTAATACTTTCATACTTTGTTAATGATTTATTTTTCATTACTAAATTAAGCATTGCATTATATACAAACCAGTTATTTAAGCATAGTTGGTGTTTTATTAAGATAATTCAGAATGAGTTAGTAAATGATTAATAAACTATTAAAATGAACATTTATCATTTTTATTATTCAGGCATATAGTAATGGTTACTATGTATGTTGATAAATGCTTTATTAACTCAATTTCATCCAGTTTTGTGACCTAATCTAAAGTGAGGACTGTTTATGCTTTATAAATCCCTTATAAATGACAATTAAAGGCTCAGTTAAATTCTGAAAAGGAAAAAAGAACATAATTGGCATTATTCATTTCTATTTATTTGAAGATACACAAATGAAACCGCATCAAATGTAAAAATAAATCTTTGCAACCTTATCTTAAATAAAATTACTCTACAGTTTAAACATTGCATCCTATTATATTGTTAAATTATTATATTGTAGTTGTTTATCCAATTTTATGTCGTATTTTGACACTCATGTTATTCAGCAATGCTTATACTTTACAGTAATTTTACTTTTTAGATAAGATTGCAAAGATTTGATACTGAGCCTTTAATTGTCATTTTTAAGGGATTTATAAAGCATAAATAGTCCTCACTTTAGATTAAGTCACAAAATTGCTTGAAGTTGAGTTAATAAAGCATTTATTAACATACATGCTGTAGTAACCATTACTATCTGCCTGAATAATAAGATATATAAATGTTAATTTCAATAGTTTATTAATCATTTACTAACTCATTCTGAATGATCTTAAAAACCTTCAACTACTCTTAAATACAAATGGTTTGTAAATAATGCGATACTTAATTTAGGAATGAAAAATCAACCAGTCACGAAGTATGAAAGTACAATTTTTAAGCACATTATAAATGTGGTTACAAGTCAAGAATACAGCATTTGTAGCTGCAGTTATAAACTGCTTACTAACGTTTGTTAATGTAGCGTTAATGCTTAACAGATAATGAATTCACTAGATGCTAATGCTTAATAAATGATGCATAGTGTGTAGTTATTCTAAAGTATTACCGTATTTTCTTTACATTTTGCATATCGATGTTTCCATCGTGGTTTATTCGCATCTTTTCTTATCAAATAAAAAGTTTATCCTACTCAGTTATGTGCATACAATATGCGCATTTTCAAAACTTATGCGCATCTTGACGTTTCCATCAACTGATTTTTTTATGTGGATATCCAAAATGGCCATAAAAATAGGTGGATGGAAACGTAGTGTTGTCAACATTATACCTGTTTACACAGATTCTCAAAAGTTACACAACCCTAGCACCATTAAACCTTTGTAAAAACAATATTTCACATTTATTTTTATTTACTTTTAAATGACTTTTAAATTGATATATATTTTTAGCTAAAGTTCTAGAAGGTTTTCTCTAAACTGAACATGCATCATCATGATATCCAGTGGTGTGCAGAGATGGCAAGTAATTAAGTACAAATACTTCGTTACTGTAATGAAGTAGATTTTTCTAGTATCAGTACTTTACTCCACTATTTATTTTTCTGACCACTTTTTACTTTTACTCCTTACATTTTTACACAAATATCTGTACCTTATACTCCTTACATTTTAAATTGAGCTTGTTACTTTCGTTTTAATGTGTTTTGAGGCGCGATCTATTATTTCTTGTCATTGTGTAGTTTAAAGGCCTTTTGGTTTAATCTGTTTTTGTCATTGCGCGCTGCAGTGCGCGCTTTTTCAAGATCTGAGCACGCGCCTAGTAGGTTTGTTTATTCAGTTTACCATGGAAACAGCCAGAATGGCGAACATGGGTGACAGACAGAGGAAGTCAGTGATAACCATGATCGATGTCATGTTTATACTCGGTATTAAGATGCCTTTTGGTTGATTGGATCACAGGTAAAGCAAGAGATGCATTCCTTTGTAAATGGGTGTGTGTTATACAAAAACGTGTTACATTAAATTTGAATTGCCAATCTCGAAAACATTCTCATCACTAGTCCTCTCTTCTCAGATGGGATGGTGAACTAAAACAAAGGTTATGGGCCAACTTTGGCTCCCCATGCCCTAGTTTGGGCATCTCTGGTTTAAATTGTATTTCACTGATGAAAAGATGACGATGCCTACTCTATTATGACTGAAATCGCCAAATGGTCTTAAGCAACAACTAAATGCACTACAGAATGTTACGTTGTCATTAGTCTTGAGTACTTTTAAAACGTCTACTTTTTACTCATACTTTGAGAAAAAATATTACAACAGATATTTTACTCTACTCGCACGACATTTCTGGGTGTAATGGTACTTTTACTTGAGTACTTTTACTCCTTTCATGAATAAGGAAACAGTATTGTACACACTCCACTATAGACATCTATAAGCCTACATATTTAATTTCATTTGTTAAGTGCAAAGATTTTTTCCAAAACTATTTCTAAATTCAGTTTTAATTTCCAGCAAATGAATAAATGAATAATAATAACGAAGTGTGGTCAAAAAACTCAGTTATATCCAAACACACGTCCTATTCTTATTCCCCATACGGTGATGCATACGTCTCCAAAACCTGATAGATGGACAAATCTAAACTTGTTTTTATTCAAACAAATATAAATACAAAAGCAAATTGTCATGAAAAAACTGAAAAAAGCCCCCCCCCCCGTCTAACGTGCTCTCCGCTGGACTTTAGACCTGCTTTCAGTTGGTCAATTGCGCAGTCTAATTTAGTTCTTCAAAATAGCAATGCGCCTTAACACACCTCTTTTCTAGACCGGCACACCCATGAGTCCAAAAAGCAATGCAAATGATTTACTATTTAAACAACGTGGCACAAAGCAAGAAAATTAGGGTTGCGCTGGTCTGAAAATAGCAACAAATCATGTTAAACATGTCTTGCACCTTATTGCGCCGGGTGTATGATAGGCCCCATTAGTTTGTTCCATTGAAGAATGTTTTTCTTCTTCAAAATCCTCCCTGCCACCAATGCCATATTTCATATTGAAATGTGGCATTGGGGGCCAATTGCTGGCCAATCTGAATTCTATTGTTGTGATTTGAATTGTGGTGTTTTCAGACTTTAATTACATTGTATGTAATTAAACCAGTGGTGTAAAGTACTTGAGTAAATGGACTTCGTTACTTTACTTAAGTATTTTTTCGGCTACTTTGTACTTGTACTGAGTATCAAAAATATAAGCAACTTTTACTCTCTACTTGACTACATTGTAGATTGAATATATGTACTTTTTACTCCACTACATTTGAACGGATGCTTACCGTTACTCATTACATTGTGATTGTGCGCGACAAGTCGGCATCTTTATCTACCCCGGCTAATTTGTTGGGCGAACGAGGCAATATCGCCATCTGCAGGGTGCTGAAGGTACTGTATGCTATTTATGAGCTAAATCATGTGAACGTCGCGCACGAAAGTGGGGAGCGGGGGGTGGGAGGTGTTGGTGCAGTGGATGGCGGAGGGGTATCGCGGAAAAAAACTGAAAGCGAACAGTGGACGGGGGATCGGTAAAATGAGGTGCCGTATCCGGATCCGGCGTGTTCCGGCACAAATTAAGCCCTGGGTATGAGTCTATTTAATGTGAATTTAGTAAAATTATGTCTGACTTTACAATGGTATTTTAAGCATAATGTTACCAAAAGTGAATACACTTACTGATATGGCAAAAACCACTGCGACATGACTATATTTTAGCTTAAATTTTTTTTTTTTTTTTGTGTGTGTGCAACATGAATAAATGTATCACTGAAATTATACATTTTGCATCAGGTGCATTTAGCTGTGAGTTTGTGATGTATTTTTCATTGAATTTATATGTAGTTTACTAAGTTGAAAAATAACACTGCTCCTCTTTGTTTAATTTTAATACAGAGAAAGCATCCTAATCAATTGAAAAACTACTCAAAATAAAAATATTGCCCCCCTCTGAGACTGAGAGGTGAATCTGAATTTTTTTTTACTACGTTTTACTACTTTTTATTTTATTTATTTATTTTTTTAGAAAAATTGTTTGTGCCTTTTTTGAACATTTGAGTTTGACTGAGACTTTTTGTTCTATTTTTTTTTTTTATAAAACCTTTGCTCATAAAATAAAACCTTTAAATAAAACCTTTCTTGGTGTTCTTTGAGCCTACATCCAGTATGAGTAAAATACTCAAGTTCTTTTAAAATCAGATACTTTAATACTTTTACTCAAGTCTTATTGGAATTAGTGACTTGTAACTTGTAATGGAGTAATTTTTACAGTAAGGTATCTGTACTTTTACTCAAGTATGGTTTTCAGGTACTCTTTACACCTCTGAATTAAACACACAATGTATACAAATATACAAGACCACTTAACACTATGCTCAGCTGCTTTGCTAAATATAATCACTCACACAACATTGAAAACCTTTATTTGTAACTATTCCTTTTAACAGTAATCTAAGGTGCCACAACATACAAATGTTTGAGACAAGCACTGTGTCTGGAATCGGGCACCTTTCAGCACGTGCGTCACGGATCAATGGACATTAAGGCAGGAGTTGTTAATGGTTTGCCAATATAAGAGTTTCAGGTTGACTTGTTTCTGACACATTTTGTGTTTGCTAATAAAACGCCTCAGACAGTACCTGTGCACAGTCGGAAAGCTGTGTGAATCAACCTCCATTTGTCTGTGGAAGATGGAGCGCGAGGAAGGGATGTGCGTCATATTCCAAACAGAAATAACAAGGACAATAACAAATAAATGAGAGAGGCGGCTTGGCTAGGCGAACATCCAGCAAACATCTCAGTACAGAAGTAACTTCCCGGGAGGAGGACATTTGGCATGTTTGATAACCAGTGGGTTAGTCAGGGACACCGATTGGTTTGGCGCTGGTCTTTAGACCCGTTTTGGCATACTGAAATGGTTGACAGGATCATTACTGACAGCAGCTGTTACAAAACTTGTGCATTCTTTCCATTTTAATCTGCGCTCTAACTGTCTGTGGCCTCCACGATGCCCTTTGGCATCAAAAAGGCTTCTTTGTGGTTGTGAAGATCTCGTCGGACAACGTTTGGTAATGGAAAGTTTAATTAGCATGTCTGAACTGGCAAAGCTGTTAGAACATTTTCCTGCATGGCTTGTGGGTACATGGGGGGGGGGGGGGGGGGGGGGTTGTCTGTCACCCCCCTTAATCCAGGAGTTACGTAGTTTGCCTAGTTGCCCAAAGCAATTTAAAGGACATTATATTCGTCCATTCAGCACATTAGTGAAACGTGTCTGTCAGTTACTTTAATAGAGGTATGTTTCTGAGAAGAGCGGAGGTGTGTCCTTCTGTCATTATTTCAAAAATCAAGAGCCTTGACATACCATTGAGATGACAGAAATAACATACTGTGGCTTTGCTGTATATGTTCAAGAATAGCTGAGCTTCAGTTTAAAGCTGGAGGCCGTTTATTAAATTGAATGAAAAGTATTATACAGGTATTAAACATCAACATGTGTCACGGTTTATGGGTTTGTGCGTTCTTTCTGTATGTTATGTGTCATGCCTTATGTGTTGTCGTGTGCGAGGGTGTGTGTTTGTTTACCTTTCTGTGTTGACTGCGTGCTATCGAATCAGCTGACTTAATCATCCTCCTGATCCCCATTTCACTGGCTATATATTCCAGCATGTGGTTACTGCTGGTTATCAGTCCGTTGTTGTTCTTGTCCCTGTCTGTTGCTCTCAGGATCCTTCGCAGTCTGTGTTCGGTTGACGTCTTCACTGTGGCCAGTGGACTCTCTTTTGTTTTGAACATTTCTTTGTTTCCGGAACATCCAGCGGTATCGTTTGATACTTATTTTATTTTGTCATACTTGCTATTGGATCCTCTCTGTCTAGTGTCGTGACAGAGGATCAGTCCGTTCTGTGACACATGACATACAGAAAAAAGGCACAAACCCATAAACCGTGACAAACATATATACATTTCGTCAGCGCAATAGCCTAGTGGTTAGCGCATCGACATATGGTGCAGTAGCACGTCAGGGCGTCCCGAGTTCGAATCCCAACTCGAGGACATTTCCCTTCCCTACCTCTCTCTCTCTCCAACTTCGCTTCCTGTCTCAATACTGTCCTATCTAAAAAAGGCCAAAAATAAATCTTTAAAAAAAAAAACATGTATACATTTTGTATACATGCATACAAAAAAGCAAAAGCAAAACAAAACATGCATAAACAGTAGGGAAAATAAGTATTGAACACATGTTTATTTCCTGGGAGTAATATTTCTAAAGGAGCTGTTGACATACAATACAAACAAACAAACAAAAAAAAAACTATGCTAAACATTTCTATAAGGCCAAACAAATTGGTAATAAGTAAAGCTGCTGGTTGTGAAGTTGCGTAATAGTCATCTGCTGAGATTTTGAGAGATTCAATGCGTTTTATTTCAGCTTATTTCATCTAAGGCTGTGACTGAAGGTAGATGTAGTTTTGTTTTTCTCTTCTGTTTCTGCTTATTAGCAGCAGGTGTTCATCATCAGTGCTCAGTCATCACTCAATTAATCCTTTCATTGTTTCATTAACTTTACCTCTGCTGCTGAGTAACTTTTTCTTAATTTAGAGAGAGACCAAATACACTCTGAACTGAGTAAATTTTACTCAGAGGATTTTTCTGTGTGGTAGTACCCAGAATAGCAAAGTCTACTAAAGGAGGTCGAGCCTTCTCATTTATGGCTCCTAAACTCAGGAATAGACTTTCTGATAATATCCGAGGCTCAGTTCAAAAGTAGATTAAAGTTTTAGTAAAGCGTACACACATTGCATCACATAATGGTATGATGCAGAAGTGTGCTCCATGCAGGTGAGTGGGCTTGACAAACCACCTGTAGGACCAGCCTGATCTCATGAGGAAACATATGTATTTTTGTCAGTTTAGTGGCTAATTCGTACCAATTCGTACGAGTTCAGTCATACGAAAATGTAAGGTTTTGAAAAGGAGGTGTGGCACCCAACCCCACCCCTAACCCCAACCGTCATTGGGTGATGAGCAAATCATACTAAAATGTACGAATTAGATCATACAAATTAGCCACTAAAGCAAAAATTTACGAATTGCCGTGAGATTGCGTTGGTAGGACACACTCCTCCTGTCCTAATGCAACAGACATTTTGTTAGAAATACTCATATGCTTTACATGCTTGTTTCTCTGTTTGTTTATATTACTACTATTTTCATTTATAGAACTTCATTTTTGCATTGATATTTAATATTTCTTGTTTAAATACACTATGAATAGCAGCTATGCTACTTATTTTCTTTATTCTCTGTTTCCACCTGGGGAAACTCATCCCGAGGCCTCTATAGATTGATGTGATCCAAGACCTGTGAAGAGATGATGCCAAGGTATCCATAATCCTGGACCAGGCCGTATCCTATGCAGATGTTGTGGCGCTCATGGAGGAGTGGAGAGCATGAGACTCCTGACAGACCTTGTGACAGACGAGTCTTCACATTGATCCCGTGGGCCAGCTTGAACCCCTGTCAGTGACCTACTCACACCTGCAGCTTCTCCAAGATGGACATCCAGCATTCTCTTGCCTCCGGTACCTAGATTGCAGCTCTGCACATGAAGTTTGGTCAGAAGAGAAATGGTCGTACCCAAATGAGCCTGGTTTCTCTCAAGGTTTTTAACCTTTAATTTCGTCGATTGGTGAAGTTTGTTCCTCGCCACTGTCGCCACTGGATTGCTTGGTTTGGGACTTGTGGAGCTGCACATCGATGGATTTGCTCTTCAGTGTTTGGACTTTCAGAAGTGAAATTTAAACCACATTGAACTAGAGAACTAAAGAACTTCAACTCTGAAAACTGGACTGACACAGTTTTAATTTACTACAACTTCTAAGCTGCTTTGACACAATCTACATTGTGCAAGCGCTATAGAAATAAACATGAAGTCAATTGAATAATCTTGTTTTTCCTTTTGACATAAGGCAATTTTGCTTACCTCATTGGCAGAATATTTTGCTTGTTTTAAACATAGACTGTAAAAGATATGGACGTAGTATCCGTGACGTCACTCATAGGTTTCTGAACACTGCAAAAGAAGCTACAAGTAGGCGCGGCCAACCGTCGCCATTTTGTCTGCGCGTCATCGCACCAAACGCGGGATACCAAATAAGGGCAAAGAGGCGGAGAGTGAGCGGAGCTACAGACGCATGCTGGATTCTCAGCATTTTGCTTAGACCTGGCTTAAAACAGACTTATTACTTTGGGAGAACGTTTAATACTTCATTACCTGTGACTCGTTTGTGTTCTGACCACACGTGCTTGGTTGTACACCATATCAATAGTGTTTAGACTTTTAAAAACACTGTTGTAATACATTGAGCCACTAAACATTGTTCTTATGACGTTTTTCGACAGGAGGAAAACGTGAATTACTATCAAACACTTCAGATATAGTCTGTGTTAGTAAATGCAAGGCTGTTTATAAAAATCCAGCACTAACACTGTATGACAACGCTTCAGATGACTGTTTTATAGCCTACAACTAATCAATCTGTCTGATTCTGGAGTGCAATACTGGTCTAAAGAACATTATAATGATAAATGATCTTAAATAAAACAAATACATTTATAGAGATGGTATAGAAGTATATAAATTCCCTCACCTGTGAAATGGAGGCAACTTGAACGGTTTGTAAGCACAATTAAGTCCACACAGCATGCCATATCATCTGATAATTGCAGGAAATAATTCCAAAAGGCAAATGACGGTGTAAAGAAACATTAAACAAAGCAAAAATACGATGTATATGCCGAGCTCAGCGGCTAATTAGCCAGAATCAGCTGAGGTGACGAGACAGCGACCAGCGAGACCTAGCTGTCACTCAAGTGGCCACGCCCTTAATTATGCAAACTTAATATAACCTAATAAAAACTAAACGGATGAGTTATAAAAAAATTCACCCCCCTCAGAGTTGTCATGAAGGGTAATCATAGCTATATGCACCAAAGCCATCGTTTGTACCAGGCTGTAAACATGTTTTTATCAGCTGTAAAAATGGCCAATTTACCAATGCAGAAAGAAAGCACTTGGACTTCCTGGAGCCAGCCCCCTAGGCGAGTCGATGGATTGCAGTTTTAGTTACTTCCGTATTGGCTTCCCGAGGGAGAGCGGTAGGTTGCCGCTTGGTTTTAAAGAAAAACTCACTTAATTTTGACATATTATTTCCTAAAATTAGAAAATATGTTTCAATTGTCTAGAAAATGCTTCTTGTATTAAGAATTTTTAGATATTTGAACAAGAAACAAGACAAAAAAAAAGCATTTATTGCAGTCTTTTATGCAACAGAGAAGCACAAGACCCCAAATAAATACAATGACAAGAGCAAAAGAAGATTGATATGCTTTAATAAGATATCAGTGCAGAGATATAACTTACCGGGTAAAATTTACCATACAGTAATGTCAAAAATAATCATAATAACAGTATCATTATAATGTCAATATACATTTAGCATATTAAAATATGTACGCACTTACTTTTTTAATATAGGAAACTGACTATCTTATGTATCAGCTTATGTAATGTTGTCTTTAAAGTTGAAGAAAAAAACAAAACCAATTGGATGCATGAAGGGCAGTATCATTTGAAAATAATGCTGGTGGGTTTAGGGGGTCTCGGTCGGGTGAATGACCTTTATAATAGTAAATATTAGACATACATAAACAAGCGCTCTCTGCACATTCAAATACTCAATGTAAATCTCATTTTCATGGCTGCACTTTTCTCCTTTGGCATTAATATCTGAATACTCTAGTAATGGGAATACTGCATTGCTTAAAAGCTTAGTTTTGAATGATTAATCTAGAGCTAGATTTGCTTGGGTTAAGGCACCTGTAACAGTTTGAATATGAGAATATGTGCATTTCCTTCATCCAGGCATGAAAGACCATTCATGCATCTGGTATATTTGGGGAAATGCATCTACTTTCGCCCAATAACAAAATGGAATCTTATCTAAGACAAGAGATCTGCATGTTTTCTCTCTGTCTGTCCCTCACAGTCCGAACACCTGTTATCTCTCTATATCGAGTCTACTGTAACTGTCTATCACTGTACAGGATAGGAGTATCTCGAGCAGTAAAATGTTTGTCAAATCTAGGTTGACATCTGGATTGCCCAAGGAGTTTAACGCTTCTGACAGGTTATAACATGAGATGCTACTGCTAACTTAGTGCACATTTCAGATAAATACTCTTAATAAAGGTAAAAAAAAAGGTACCCCAAAATAATAAAAACAGAATAATTAAATAAATTATATTCATTTTGTGATATTAAATTTTGTTTTGCATTGTGACAATTTAGCACATCGTTACCACGTTTTTGGTTACTTCCATTTATCTCAATGATGATTCTCAAAACAGGATAAGTTAAAGCTCTTAAAACATACTACTAAAACACTTTTAAAAAAATAAATTCTGAATTTTACAAATAGCTAATGACTTCTTTTTCCACATCACACTAGGGAGAATTTATATGTTTTGCCTTTAAATAATACAAAAATAGGAGGGATTTGGGGAACGACAGTAATGTAGATAATTATTATAAAAGAAAATCACATATATCTTTATATACAAATAAGCTTTGCTTAGTTGTGCATAGCCACTCTTTCAGTCTCAGCTATAGTCTCACACAGCTAATCCAACATAAAGCAACACAAATCCAGCCTGTGCACAAAAACCAGTTTAAAAACTGGATTGTGTGCTAAACCTTATCTTTGTACCTTGTACCATTACTTTTTTTCCACCAGGGGCTTAAAAATGTAATAAAAGAATATTCTATGCAAATGTGTTTCAGCTAAAAAAGAGCCAACAACATAGTTCTTGCTACATTAGTGCATATTACAGCGATCATATCGTATTAAATCAGTTGGATGCTTTATGATTCAACTTTAAAGACAACCATTGGGTAATTCAAGTAAAAAAAAAGTTAATGTTATTTACTTAAGTATGCATATGGGTCAAATTGCATAAAAAGCACCAAACAATGCAAGAAATCACTAAGATTAAACTCATTTCAAGGATCCGATATGCTACATAAGATGTCTAAAACAGATTTTTCTTTCTTTAGCTTAAAAAAAAAGTTTAGTTTTGAACCCAACTGTACTGGCCTGCCAATAAATGTCATACGCACTAGCATATTTGCAGAAAATAAATGCCACCAAGAAAGAACACAAGACACCAGCACTGCAGACTCTAGAAGGACTCTGATTCACATCTACAGAGTAGACAAGACAAAGTACCAGAACAAATAAATGCTTAACTTTATCATCGTAGTAGAAATCTATAGTAGAGCATCTTCCTTTAAATATTTATGTTTACAGCTAAATTGACAAAAATATATGTATTTAAAGTGGTCTCCACAATGAGGCAATAAACAGAGACAGAAACACAGTATTGCCACTAATTGAACAGAGGAAGGCACATGAATAGCAAACACTGAAAGTGGTCAGTGAGGACAAATCATAAAGACCCCATGAAATTTTATGAGAGCAATTTTATTCCCATTATTGGCGGTTTTAGTCAGAAATACTGAAGGATTATTACTGTTTTTAATATAAATTAGGCTTTAACCATGCCACAATCTTGACTTTTAAATTACTAATTGACGGCATTCGTCATTTTGAAATCTGATTGGGCACAAATGAAAAGGTTGGCACGTTTTAAAAACTCTGGCCTTGAGCTCCACTTTCCTGAAGGGTTGAGCTCCAACTTTAATCAAACAAACATGAACAGCATAAGCTGTCTTCAGGAAAAGTAGATTCTTACCGGCAAGAATTATTATTTAATATTATTATTTATTTGTGATTGAAGCTAGCTTCAGCAGGTAAAAGTGCAACTTAAGGGACAGAGTCCCGTTTTGAAGTATACAGAATGCGTTATCTTTAAGTAGTACACTAACACAGCAGTTCTCAACCTTTGTCTTTGAAGACCCCTTAATTAAAGTGTAATTTAACAAAGCACAATTAAGCTTATGTGTTTTTATTGAATTCATTCATTCATATTCATTTGGCTTAGTCCCTGATTTGTCAGGGGTCGCCACTGCGGAATGAACCGCCAACTTATCCAGTGGGGGTGTCAAAATAATTGTTTCCTCGGTGCACCGCAATGCAGATGCGGACAATTCGGTATCGGTTCAGTAATAGATCATAACAGGTGCATCATAACGTGTTGCCGTCTTTTATCTCCTACGCGTGATGTCGCGGGAACATACTGTGGGGAAGGAGGCGAGGGCGAGAAAGTAAAATGCTCCTACTACTTATTAAAAAGCAGATAATTGTGCACAATTCACTGCTTGTGAGTTTGCTGGACAGTCTTTCACTGACACTGAAGAAGGTACAGCACGAGTCACTATTTCACTGCTAGGGAGAAATGCTGCTCTGCCTTTCCCTCTTTCACTGGACATTCGACTCGCTGGTGTGGTCGTGAGGTAACTTTTCCTCTCCTCTCGGCTAATCCAGACACGAGCGTGCCTGTGCTGTGAGTTTTCTCCACTGTGTCTATTACGGATTACCCGTGATAACCGCGCATTATGCACACATAGACTGTAACCGCGGCTGTTCTTCCTGCATCGCTCATCGGTGAACAGCGCTTTCATTTTTAAAGCCAATCGCAGCCCTTTCTGTTGAGCGGGTGAAGACAAGGACCAATCATAGGAGTGTAAGAACTCACTTGACGATGCTCAAAAAGCAAGCGGGATAATATTTACATTAGTTTATTTGCTGTAAATGCTCATGTTGTCTTTTGTGGATGCATTTGAGTTTTTTTCTATTAGCAGGTAAAATTAAAGATACAGTTCATATATCTTACTGCTTGTATTAAAGGACACAATTGTATTACAAATAATATTCATTCATTTTCTTTTCGGCTTAGTCCCTTTATTAATCCGGGGTCGGCACAGCGGAATGAACCACCAATTTATCCAGCACGTTTTTACGCAGCGGATGCCCTTCCAGCCACAACCCATCTCTGGGAAACATCCACACACACTCATTCACACTCATACACTATGGACAATTTAGCCTACCCAATTCACCTGTACCGCATGTCTTTGGACTGTGGGGGAAACCGGAGCACCCGGAGGAAACCTACACGAACGCAGGGAGAACATGCAAACTCCACACAGAAATGCCAACTGACCCAGCCAAGGCTCGAACCTGCGACCTTCTTACTTACTGCGCCACTGCGTCGCTCCACTACAAATAATATATAAATATTAATATATTTATAGATTTTAATAAAAAAAAAATTCAGTTGTGTTGTGAAGAAAAAAATCTAATTATGTATAGAAAGCATCGTCAGTGCACCGAGATATCAAATTGAATCCAAGACATGATAATCGTAACCGAACCGAGAGACGAGTGTAGGTTCACACCCCTTTTATCCAGCATATTTTTTAAGCAGCGGATGCCCTTCCAGCTGCAACCCAGTACTGGAAAACACCTATACACACTCGTACTATGACCAATTTTGTTTACCCAATTCAATTACAGTGCATGTCTTTGGACTGTGGGGGAAACCGGAGCACCCGGAGGAAACCCACAAGAACATGAAGAGAACATCCAAACTCCACACAGAAATGTCACCTGGTCCAGCTTGGACTCGAACCAGCGACCTTCTTGCTGTGAGGCGACAGTGCTTACCACTGAACCACCTGTTTTTATTTAATAACATTGATAAAGATTTAATTCCAAATAAATTTATATTTTCATAAACAGTTCCTATCCTCTAATTTAACAGACTACTGGTAAGTCCTGTTTTTTTCTGGTATGATTTTACATGTCATGCTACTTATATATTGCATTTTTAAGGGGCTTGAGTTGAAGTATGCAGATTGAAGAATAGCTAACGTTAATGCTGATTGGTCGAGAGTTGCAGGATATTTAATGTGATTTCAAGTTCGGCTTGGATTGCAAGGGAGGATCGAAACTTTGATTTCATGGGGTCTTTAATAATGTGTCAGAGGTAGGAAAGTTAGAACGAATGAAAGATATTAGAACATTTAAAAACAAATAGCTTACAGTAGATTCTTTTCTTTCTTTTTTCTTTCTTTCTCTCTCTTTTTTTTTTTTTGTCTGACGTTGATAGAGAAACTGACTAGAGGAGAACATGTTGAAAACAGTTTCAGCAAAATTATCCTACAAGCAGAGAGACAGCCAGCCAAAGACGACAACGCAACATTTAAACTCCTCCAAAAATACTTAAGTTCATCACCTTTCTTGCAACTAAAAAAATAGTACATGTATATAATTTATGAAGATGTAGACAATACAAATAAAATCAAAGCTACATTTGTCATGCAGTCATGACTGTGATGTGACCGTGAGCGGGTTTATACACAAGCCTGTCTAGAAGTGTGCTAAAGCTGGGATAGTTATTGTCAGGTTGGTGACAGTGAGATGAGTGAACGGGTCAGTAAAGCCGGACTGCATTTCTGTGTGCTAGTGTAGAAAACGGTCTAAGTCGCCTGGTCTAATGCTCTTAGGAGGTCACTGCCCTGCAGCAAATGAAGATTGCCTTGCAACGGGACATTGACCTCACAGTCGTAACGCGTCAGTTCAGGCAGTGAGTAGGTCTCGAAGGAGGGCCCGATAAGACGGCTTGCAATTCCTGCAAACACAACCAGTTCTGAGAATCAGCATCAACAGTGTGTAAAGTACTAGTGCAGCTGTGTGTTTGCATCAGTGTAAAGCTCACCATCCATTTTGGAGGAAGGCTGCATGTTGAACTCTCTGTAGTTACAGCACTGCTCTCGGTAGTGTTTTGTCAGTTGTCCATTCTGATTACCCGAGTACTGGCTCTTCCTGTGCTGGGGGTCCATGCCTCCATTATGGGCCATGCCTTTGTCTAAGGATAAAAAAAAAAAAAAAAAAACTTTGTTGATGATCATCTCATAATTTATTTAACAAATATAAAGTCAAGGAAGAAAACTCATGGCTGACAAACTTAGATGGTAGTATATCACTGTAAGCAGTAGTTTCTTAAAGTATTTTTTTTGTTTGACTGTTTCAGATTATTTCAGAGTGTATACTCAGGGTATTTCGCACAGCTCTCACCACAGTTCAGTCAGAATGAGTTTTGGACATCGAATCGATCGAACCTACAGGTTATTCAGCAATGAATCAGAGCGCAAGTGTGATGTAGTGATGTGACGTAGCAAGTAAACAATTCAAGTCAAAAAGTAACATGAAGAGGCTGTAATTTCGCTACAATTCTTAAATATTTGCTTAAGATTTCTTAAAGATTTTGTCCATTTTGGTGTGTTCACAAGCAGCTTTTTGGTCTAGACGGAACCACACATGAGCCAACAGGATGCGACCACACATACAGCGGGTGACACTTCAAAAGAACCATTACTGCGGCGAGTGGCACCGCTGCCGCACTAAAGGATTAAGAACGTGTTTTTAGGTATACTCGCAATTTGCGACTATATACAGGAGCTGTAAATAACCTGCTACTTGTAAATGAAGATGAAATAACGAAACAAAGCATTATAATTTCTTCATTAATCATTAAAAACTTAACAAGCTTTATTATCATTGTAAACTTGTTAAGTGAAACGAGCATCCAGTTTGGAAAGTAAAATTAAAGAAATAAAAGACAACTAAAATGAAAGTACAAACATACACACATACACAAATAAGTAGGCCTAAATAAATAAATAAAGCAGGGTTTTAGCCTAAATACACAGAGATGTACAGTGTTTGTTATTTTAAAATGATAGGACTAAAACAGTCAATAAATAGGCGTTTTTCATTTACGTTTTCGTTGTTGATTATATTTTACCATCTCATTTTATGTCTTAATTATTGTACATAAATAATAAATGTATAATTAAATAGGCTTAAATTATTATTTATTTAAAGACATTACTAGCGAGAAACAGAGAAACGGTCCGGCGCATGGTCTAAAGGGCTCTTAAGTTGAATGCTACTTTATCAAAAACATAAAAATAAATTGACCTACCTCAAGCAGACCACTAAAATTATAATTATAACTGAGGTGTTTTATTAGCAATTACAATAATAATAATTATAGCATTGTTAAAAGGCGAAGCTGAAAATCTATGGTTAAAGCAGCACCCAGCGGTCAATAGCTGCAGGTGCACTTACTACTGCCGCTGCGACAATAAGCACGGCAGCAGAGGGAACATATTGAAGTGTTAATATCTGTATTTCGCATATGGGAAATTAGAATTTGACCATTTTGGTGTGTTCATGTGCAGCTTTTTGGGCTAGATGGAACCAAATGTGAGCCAACACAAGACAACAAAATGGTTTAATCGACACTAGTTGTTTGGAATCGGCTTGGAGTGTACCAGTCTTAAGCCTGGTTTATACTTCTGCATCAAGTAATCAGCATGACCCATGGCGTATGCCTTGCATACTTTAAAACAAGAATCAAACATTTACCAGCTCTATAATACTTTTTTTTGATTGCTCAATCATGGGTAATGTAGTTTCATCCACCAGACATTCTTAAAGTCATCACTAATTGTGATTGTAATACCTGACAATGCGCTACTGCTGAGTGATTTCCTTTCCATGACCGCACAGCTTTCATGCCGAAGTTTCTTCCACACTGTCTGTTGAGACTTAGTAGGTGGTGTCTCAGCCTGAAATATACCGACAGACCATCAGGACAAGCAACTTAAGCATACAAATCACCCAATAGGGTTTTAAAAATGATATAAATGTGAATGGATACTTTTTAATTATTTTACATGTCAAAAAATCTAAAAGAAGATTTCATGTAGGTTTGACAAATTGGTTCAAGATTTGGTGGGCAAACGTACATTTCTTGTGTTAGTAAATGCAGCCAATAAGATTTTTTTTCATTATTTATTTGTCATGGGTGGCACAGTGGCGCAGTGGGTAGCGCTGTCGCCTCACAGCAAGAAGGTCACTGGTTCGAGTCCCGGCTGGGTCAGTTGGCATTTCTGTGTTAACTTTGCATGTTCTCCCCGTGTTCAAGTGAGTTTCCTCCGGGTGTTCCGGTTTCACTCAAAAGTCCAAGACATGCTCTACAGGTGAATTGGGTAAGCTAAATGGTCCATAGTGTATGTGTGTATGTTCTGGTCCTACAGGTTGGAGGTTGAGCGTTGGACTAATGACCCACCTTGTAAAAATGAGATGTTACAAAACACCAACATGGTGCGGCTAAATATCAACTTCGATATAAACGGCCTTGGGAGTAAGCAAGTATTTATTTGTCATAGAAAGTTCTCAGGTGTTTTATTATACAACTTCGCATTGTCATAACATATTTTTACTGTGCTTGAATAAATAATAGTAATGCAAAGATGCAATAAATAATATTAATACAGCTACTTCTGCAAATACAATAACATTACTGATGACTCGGAAGGATACATTTTGGTAGTTGACCAACTGAATGTAACTGTTTTTCTTTGTAAAATGTATAAACAGATATGTTTGGATAAGTATTGCTTTCAAAGTTCAAATTGCTTTTTTCCCACAAGTCTCTTACGTTCTCCAAGGCTGCATTTGATCAAAATACAGTAAGAAAGTAAGATTGTGAAACATTATTAAAATGAAATAAGAACAAACCATGGCCATCTGTGAGAATGAGCGTTTGAAACTGTTAGCAAGAGCAAGTCGAGCTGGACTTGTATCTCTGTAGTTCTGCACAAAGTTCTCCATCGGCCTTTGAAACAAACACAATGTCATTCAAAGCAAATTCAAAGAGAGCAAAACAGCATTTTTTTTTACTGAAGAAAGAACCAAAATGAACACCCTGTAACATGCAGGTTTACCTTTGCAAATAAGGTGCCATTCGATTTGCTGGCATCCCTTGGCAGGAGCGCTTTGCAGCTAAAGGATCCATCATTCCAGCCTTGCTGGGTAATGGAGGGTCAGGCGGCCATTGGAGATTCTGACGCCCTCCCATAGAGGACAGAGGTGTGCTGGCTGGATCATGGTATGGAGGCATCTGCATGGGACCCCTTCTGTAAGGAACAGGTGGCCATGACTCCACAGAGCCTCCATTGATGTTCTGCTTGTCCCCTCCTGAACTCATTTTGGGCTGGTAATGAGCTGCTGAAGGTGAACTCAAGGGTTGGAAGAGGCTTGTGATGTTACTGAAGCACTGCTGGTTGGTTCCCAGGTTTCCAATCTCAGATGGCGGCTCCTCTGGACAGATGGGATTGAGCTGGAAATCCTCACCATCCATGGGGATATAGGGAGCCAGTGTCTCCAAGTCCAGATCACTCAAGTCAGTCTGAAAGGTGATTGAGAGGGGTCAGAAAGAGCAGAACAGACATGAAACACCAGTCTTTTCCATGAAATATCAACACTGGAAGAAATCATGAGGCGAAAAATTTATTCCAAAAAGTCAAAGTTGTAAATATAACATTTTGAAGCATATTTTACATACTTAACATTTGCTTGATATTATATGAAAGCTACTGTCAATTTTACAGTGATGTTTTAAAGTCAATCCATACGTGCAGATTAAGTGCAGATTAAGTGCAGTTTTAATCAGAAAAAAACAAACAAAAAACAAATATTCTGTTTACATACATCCTTATGCAAAAGTTTGGGCACCCCTGATAATTTTCATAATTGCAGGCCATAGCCTGCTGGCCTTTCAAATCAGCAAATTCATTTGGATATATTTTATACCCTAGGGAAAAAGCAACATTTCAGTTCAGACATAACATTTAGTTAATCAACAGATGCAATGTAATTTAAGTCTCAACAAAAACAGACATGTAAATAAATTTGGGCATCCCAACAAAATAATGACATCAATCTTTTGTGCAGCCACCTTTTGCTGAAATAAAAGCCTGTAGACGCTTCTTATAGTCAAGGATAAGTCCCTGAAGTCTTGCTGAAGGCATTCTGAACCGTTCTTCATTGCAAATTTTTTCCAGTTCAGTCAGGTTTGATGGGTGCCGAGCGTGAACAGTTCTTTTCAAATCAATCAATAGATTTTCGAGGATGTTCAAATCTGGGGACTGGTATGGCCATTCTTAACCATTGTATTGTGTCTGAGCATGAATTTCTTGGTAGATCTGGAACTGTGCTTTGGGTCACTGTCCTGCAGAAACATCCAACCCTGCCATAACTTCAGCCTCTTGACTGATTCCACAACATTGTTCTTCAGAATCTGCTTATACTGGGTGGAATCCATGCAATCTTTAACTCTGATACGGTTTCCAGTACCCATGCTTGCCACACATCCCCACGACATGATGGACCCTCCATTATATTTTACAGTAGGGAGCAGGTTCTTCTCCTAGAATGCTGTGTTCTTCTTCCGCCATGCAAAGCACCTATGGTAGTGAAATCTGTCAACAGTATATTTTTTCACAATGCTTCTTGTTTGTCCAGATGAGCCTTTGCATTTTTCAAACGACTCTTCTTGTTGGTAGAATGCAGAAAAGGCTTCTTCTGCATCACCTTCCATTGAGCTGTTCAGAGTGCGCTGAACTGTGGAATGATGTACAATCACATTATCAGCAACAAAGATGTTCCTGGAGCTCTTTGGAGGTGGTCTGTGGTTTGTTTGCGACCATTCTAACCATTCTTCACCTTTGCCTTTCAGATATTTTTCTTGGCCTACCACATCTTTCCTTCACAACAACAGTTCCTGTGGCCTTCCATTTTCTTATTATATTTCTGACTGTGGTGATAGAGACTTTAAACCTTTGTGATAGCTTTTTGTATCCTTCTCCTAACTCATGTTGGTGAATTATCCTAGTTTTTAGGTCATTAGGCAGTTCTTTTGAGGTTCCTATGTTGCTACTTTCAGGCTGACAATAAGGAGAAGCACAACTAGCAATCTGCTATCTTAAATATCCTTTTTCATGATTGGTTGCACCGGTGTTAGGATTGTTAAGGTTCACCGAGTCACTCAAATCAATTTTGTGCTGTAAGTAATTAGCATTAAGCACACAAATTAATGCACATAAAAGAAAAGGTGCCCAAACTTTTGCATAGCCTATTTTTCAGTTTCAATTTAATTTCAAACATTTTAATACTGCTACACTACACATTTCAGTCTGAAAAACATGACATTATCTAGCTTTCTCTAGAAACCGAATGGAATTTCCCTGTGATCTTCTCTTATAAAGAAAGAGCATGTAACTATGCAGCCACAGAGAGGTGCCAAATTTTTGCATAAAACTGTATTTTATAAGATATTAAATTAAAAAGTACTGTTAACAGTAATAATTTGAATAATATGGTTTCATTTGACAGCATAATTTAAAAATATTAGTTAGCATGAAATAACAATTTACAATACTTTTCCTGCACGTATTAAAATTAACCTATGATCATTTCAAAATGTACTAGTACATTTTTTAAATCCATGTGTTTAACAATTGTTAAAATTGAACTAACTTGAATAAACAAACAATTTGATATATACTAAAAACGCTAATGACTATAAACGTTTCAAAAATATATTACTCCTTGTTAGTCCATGTTTGCCAATCTCATTTGCATTAACTAGAGCTGAAAAATGAGGCTTTATTGTAAATAGTTATCAAAATATCATTAATATTACAAGCTGCATATTTTTTAACCTCTTGGTTGCAGGGAGTCTTTGTCTCTTGCGTGTCCAAGGAAAACAGTTTCTCGGTCAACTCAACCTTTAGGTCACTGTCTACAGGGGTGTAGTAATCATCTGGACTGCTGGGCTGTTCGGTGTATAAAAGAGGACATGCTTAAAAACATACCAAATATAAACAAAATATGTAGCAATGAGAGTATTTTGTATTTCAGTTTACCGTAGAGCAGCTGCTTAGGCTGGGAGTTGCACTACTTGGAGGTGCAGCTTGAGGCACAGAGAAAGTGGCGGCCATCTTGGGCATTTCTCCAGAGTAGCTTGTCTTGTGGCCATCATGAACAGGGTGAGAGACAGGAGGTGCAACTGAAGACATTTTGTTGTACACTGGGTGCTCCTCATACTGAGGCTGACCTGAAAGGAAAGAAATGTTGTTACATGGCATAAAATAGTGATAGGCCGACATCAGGATAATTCACTACATTTTTTATGGCGTTTTGAGATTATACAGACCAGCTTCACTCATTAAAAATATAGTTTAGTCAATTTCAGGAAAACAGATAGCTTTGTGAAATTACAATTGGGCATTCTCATTGTACTGTATTTTAATCATGTAAAAACTGCATGGGGAAAATCCAGGGACTCTTCTTATATACTATATTGTATATAAATGGATATGCAATCTTTACCAGCAGTACATTGCATCAGGAAAGTATTCATAGTGCCTCACTTTTTACAATTTTTTTTTTGTTACAGCCTTATTCCAAAATGGATTAAATTAATTGATTTCCTCAGAATTCTACACACAATACCTCATAATGACAATGTGAAAAAAGATTTTTTGAAATTGTTGTAAATTAGTTAAAAATAAAAACCCTGAAAAATCTCATGTACATAAGTATTCACAGCATTTGACGTGAAGCTCTAAATACATTCTGTTTCCATTGATCATTCTTGAGATGTTTCAGCAGCTTAATTGGAGTTCACCTGTGGTAAATTCAGTTGATTGGACATGATTTAAATAGGCATACACTTGTCTATATAAGGTCCCAGGATTGACGGTGCATGTCAAAGCACAAACCAAGCATGAAGACAAAGGAATTGTCTGTAGACCTCCAAGACAGGATTGTCTTGAGGCACAAGGCTGGGGAAGGTTGCAGAAAAATTTCTGCTGCTCTGAAAGTTCCAATGAGCACAGTGGCCTCCATCATCTGTAAGTGGAAGATGTTCGGAACCACAAGGACTCTTTTTATAGCTGGTCGGCCATCTAAGCTGAGTGATCGGGGGAGAAGGGCTTTAGTCAGGCAGGTGATCAATAACCCAATGGTCACTCTGTCTGAGCTCCAGCGTTCTTCTGTGTAGAGAGGAGATCCTTACAGAACAACCATCTGTGCAGCAATCCACCAATCAGGCCTTTAAGGTAGAGTGGCCAGACAGAAGCCACTCCCCGCCTGGAATTTACCAAAAGGCATCTGAAGGACTCTCAGACCATAAGAAACAAAATTCTCTGGTCTGATGAAACTAAAATTGAACTCTTTGGAGTGAATGCCAGGCGTTACGTTTGGAAAAAACCAGGCACAGCTCATCATCAGGCTAATATCATCCCTAGAGTGAAGCATGGTGGTGGCAGTATCATGCTGTGGGGATGTTTTTCAGCAGCAGGAACTGGAAGACTAGTCAGGATAGAGGGAAAGATGAATGCAGCAATGTACAGAGACATCCTGAATGAAAACCTGCTTCAGAGTGCTCTTGACCTCAGACTGGGGCGACGTCTTCTAGCAGGACATTGACCCAAAGCACACCGCCAAAATATCAATGGAGTGACTTCACAACAACTCGGTGAATGTCCTTGAGTGGCCCAGCCAGAGCCCAAACCTAAATCCTATTGAACATCTCTGGAGAGATCTGAAAATGGCTGTACACTGTCGCTTCCCATCCAACCTGATAGAGCTTGAGAGATACTGCAAAGAGGAATGGCCAAAAATCATATTCAAAAAGACTTGAGGTTGTAATTGCTGCCAAAGGTGCATCAACAAAGTATTGAGCAAAGGCTGTGAATAGTTATGTACATGTGATTTTTAAGGTTTTTATTTTTAATAAATTTGCAACAATTTAAAAAACTCTTTTTTCACGTTGTCATTATGGGGTATTTGGTGTAGAATTTTGAGGAAATAAATGAATTTAATAAATTTTGGAATAAGGCTGTAACATAAACAAATGTGGAAAAACTGAAGCACTATGAATACTTTCCGGCTGCACTGTATTTACAATAAAGAGCCGCTTCATTATTGGCAAAAAAATATTTGCAAGTTTTGTTTTCAACCATTCAACAGTTGTTTGTTTCTCATTTGCTACCCTGATCCTTAGATATTGGTTCAGGCCTCTGGATATTCTACATCAATCCAAAAACATCATCATCATTCTCACCAAAATCAAGAGAGATGATAGTGTCACCAGGTGTAGGTGCCAGCTGGGTGAGATCTTCAGGCTCCTCTTTGAGTTTGGTGAAGAGCAAATCAGCTGGATCGCTGCCCAGGGCATCTTTTGGACTGAAGAAACCATTCAACTTGTGAGGCTTAAACAGAGACTCAGTCTGGTCCATAGAAAAGATCAAGGATTTCTCTTCAACATCACTATGAAAAGAGATCACAATGGGAAATTCATGGCATGGTAACTTTCACTTTTTGGGCAAGCTATTCGGTCAAGTTGTATTTTTTGTCTTTTATTTAATTTCAAGCATCAGTGAGCAGAGGACAGAGTCTCAGATGCAGTGCAAACACATCACAAGCTTTGTCACCTTTCTTTTTTTTTTTGCCTTACCTCAGCACGTAGTTCACGCACACAATGCACTGGGGCTGGGAGTTGCGGCTGTTGTAGATGACGGTACCCCGGGTCTCCACCCACACATAGCCCCCATTCTTGGCCAACATCCTGTACTGACCACTCACTGCCTGGCCTTTAGTGCACACTAGAGAGGGAAGAAGAGAAAATAACATAAAAACCATCTTGAGATATAAAAAGACTTATTTTTACACCATGGCCGGTTCAAATGTATTGTCAGAAATCCCTAAAACAATATGTCTAATGACTAAGGGGGTCTTAGTAGCTACAACATAAACTGGGACAGACAGCCGGACCCATCAGGGGAAAGCTAACATAAGCAACAGGACAAACAGAGAGACGCAGACAATGAAGGATTGCTGATCTGAGTTTTGACAGTCTGTCTCTATGGCACGTTCGCCTTGGACTCGGTCCAGATCTGCCGTGGGAAACCATTGGTTTCGGGTCATACGGTTCATTCCCGGCCTGCGCATGCACTGCTCTTTAGGGCAGCAAAATGCTGCGATAGAAAGCCTTGAGACTAAATACACACATTCAGCAAGGAAGTTGAAAGACTGTACTGTACGTTCAAAGATTTAATGACTATTTTGCTAATTCCAAAGAAGATTTATTTGAACAAATATTACAAATAACATAATACATATCATTCTTTTTTTCAGTTTGTTGGTCTGGAAAATAATGCCTGTCCAACAGCTTAAGCTTATCCCAAAATTGGGTCATGCAACAAGACAATGATCCCAAGCACACCATCAAATCTACAACAGAACAGCTGAAAAGTAAAAAGGCTGAAATACTCCAAAACACCCCCTGTATGATTTGAGATTGATAAAGTAGACATACAGGCATCTGAATTATAGGGTTTTGATTATAGGAATTATAGGCTTTTCTATCTTGGCTCATTTCTTTATAAATAACAACATTATGTGAGAAGGTTATGTGTTGTTCATCTGAGGTTTTAGCCTTTCATTTTAATACCATGCAAAGACCAATAGTTTTTTTAGGGATGTCCAGATCGGATGTTGCCGGATCACGTGGTTTCAGACTCGATCGGAATCGGACATTACCTCCCGATCAGAACTCGAAGTAATCGATTAGGGGTGCGTTTCCCAAACAACGACATAACTCGCAGCTGAACTATCATAGTATGATGCATCATTTAGGAAAAGAACGATGTAGTGACAAGTGTTTCCCAAAACCTGTAGTTTTTCTGTCGCAGATCCATCGTTTGAACCACGTTAGTTATAACGTAAAACTCCCATAATGATGCTCTAAACGGTAACAACTTCTTTAGAGAAGAACCCCATAATTTCTTTGTGCAAATTATATTGTTTTACATGCACACAAAAAAAAATCTAATATTAGTTTTGGTAAAAACATGCACTCACTTTTCATATTATTTGAAATATATAAATAACACATATAGGGCCTATACATTTCCTTTACAAATATTATTGAGAGCATTACATATTCTATTCTAAAACATAAAATCACTTACAAAAGCTAACACGTAGAGTATTCTAATATTATATATAAATCATATAAATAAATAAATAATGAGGCTATTTATTAAGAAATGAAATTTAATATTTATTATTTAATAGGAAATGGAAAAAACACTACTTTAACAGTAATATTAATGAGGATGATGATGACGATTATTATTATTATTATTAAGTAGGATATAGTTTATTTATTTTTTATTTGTTTTGAAAAGTCTCCTTTAACAATTTGACAACCACTGCAGAAATGTTCTAACCAACAGGCCCATATCATATACAGTACAGATACTGAACAAATAACCTACTACAAATTAAAAGCTTTAACGTATGCTATGTTTTTTGTTTTCACAAGCTTTGGAGACGTAACATAAATTCCGCTTTTAAATAATAGGTCACCTATAGCTTTCGTCATGAGCCACGGCTGTGTTCAAAATGACATCAATGTTTTCAAAGTGCACTGTGAAGGGAGCGCAATTGTAAACATGAAGATCGCCAAAACTGAACTGTAAAAAGAATTTGAAAGCAAATTACACCTAAGAGAGATGACTTTAATGCTTTTTAAAAAAATTATTCCAAGATTAAATGTTAGAATGTTCTAAATGAATAGGCCATAGGGGGGATAACTGGGAATAGAACACAGCCAGGAACTATGTTTCTAACTACAGCTCCAGAGGTGTAGTTGCAAGCATACAAGTTTGCGATGCAGTTTGCGAATGTTCGTTGGAATGATGGATTTGGGAAATGCCAAATCAACAAACTATGTTTGTAATAACGAAACTTGTGACCTCAGTTGGCTAAGGATGGTTTTTGGAAATGCACCCCTGGACTGGCAAAGTAGAACACGGAAGTAGCTTGAAGCAGAAAGCACGAGTATGTCTGCAGTTTGGAGGTATTATAAAGTTATTGAGACTTTTTAGTGCTGTTATTAACCCACACTGAACTGAGCTAAACTGAACTGAACCTCTGAAAACTGAACTGACACTGTTTCAATTCAATATAATCTTCCATGTGAAGCTGCTTTGACACAATCTACATTGTATAAGCGCTATACAAATAAAGATGAATTGAATTGAATTGTTGCAAACGTCCTTGATGAGAACAGAAACAGGCTCAAACCTGACAAGGTAGAGATGTTAGTTTTCAATAAGAAAAACATACATTTCCTTCTGTGAAACTTACTACTGTGATGACAGTAAGAGTTAGGAGTGCAGTTCCTAAAAGCACAATACTGGCTTTCCAAACACTTTACCACTTTTATTTATTTTTTGTTTACATGCCTGCCGGGTATTTTAAGTTGAGATGCTCTTTGTTTTTATATTGTTTTTTTTTTATATTTACTGTTGCACTAAAGTGAAGAATTTATGTTATTTTTTACTTGATTGTTCAAGCTACCTCACAGAAGTGCTCTGTTCATTAACAGATGTGTAGAATGTAAAAATAAAGTGAATTAAATAAAAAATAAGGAACATCCTGGATCTGTTTCTTCACTCTTTATTCTTTTTAAATGTATTATAGAAGTATCGGATCGGGTTTTGGTATCGGTAGATACTTAAAATCAAACGACTCTGGCTTGAGGGCAAAAAAAAAAAAAAAAAAGCTGACAGGAACATCTCTAGTTTTTTTTTTTTTTGCTTCTGAGAGTGCTTCTTAATGTAGGGAAATGTTTTTTTTTCCTCTTCTTGTTCTTCTTTTCTGGTTTGTTTGATAAATGATGGAAGCACAATTAAACTAATGAAAATGAGCACAGGAATATAAGAAAAGAAAGAGACTAATAACTCACAAATGCACAGTCACGAGGCAGCCCCACATTCGACAAGCCTAATCCAGATCAACACTTTTTTTCTCCTTCTACACACTTTGAAAAGGCTCTAATTGCATGTTAACGTCACGGTGGACAGAAGCCACTCCACATCCAGCATCTGATTAGGATACAATCTGGGACACCTGGCCAGGCAGAGGAGCACCTTTGCTGCCGACTGCTGCGTTCTTATCTCTTCTGTCACCCCTAATGGAGTTCAAGATGTCCTAATGGCTGCTCCAGTCATCCTTAATAGAGCCAATCCAATAAGGCTCTTTTGAATCGTATTTCTAACTCAAACATGTATGCGAAATCCAATTTGTCTGAAATGCAATTTGACTCGGGGGGCTGGCAATCTCACATATACTGTATATTGTTGTTTGCTGTGTGCACACTGTCTGTGTTTGTGAACGTCAAGGGATATTAGGTTTCATCTGTGCATAGTAAGATAGAGATAAATAAATTAAAGCTAACAGGCAATTAGGTGCAGGTTTATGTTGCATGCGTGATGAGATGCATTATATTGCTTAAAGTTTAGGATCATCTGCCTTCACATGCACGTGAACTTTAATTACATCCAATTCGTCATCCATATGGTTTAATATGGAGTCACCCTACCCCTTTAAAGCAATAACAGCTTCAATTCTTCTGAAAAATACAGTATTTCCATGAGGATTAGGGAATTTTTGACAATTCTTCTAAGCACGATTCTGAGGTCAGGCACTGATGTTGGATGAGAAGTCCTGGCTCACAGTCTGCACTCTATCCCAAAGGTGTTCAATGGGTTTGAGGTCAGGCCAGTCAAGTTCCTCCACACCTAACTCACTCCTCAGTGTCTTTATTGACCTTGCTGGTGCATCAATGTCTTTATGGACCTTTATGGACACCAGTGCGCAGTCATAAAAAAGGCATCACCAAACTGTTCCAACAAATTTCAGAGTGAAATTGTCCAAAATGTTGTGGTATGCTGAAACTCTTTCCCCACCATTGACAAGATAACATCAATTCACAAAGATAATTCATCAATTAAGAAAAAACGGTTCCCCGCCATTGATGAGTTTATTATAATAAGGGAAGCATAAACAGACGTCCTGAGTAAGATACCATACCATGGAAGCGAAATACAGTCCCTGACAAAAGTCTTATTGCATATCTATTTTGTAGAAACACCCGCTATTAACCTGACTTTTAATTAATCAATTGGTGTTAGAAATAGCTCATATGAAAAGATAAAACCCTCCCAAATGATGTTTAATGCACTGAAATAAATTAGTTTCACTGAAAAAGACTAATCATTTAATCAAGATAGAAAGGTCAAATTTTGGCAAGACAAAAAAAGTTTTGTCGCCTATACAGAAATTGAACAAATTTAATGCAAATACAAAAATATGTCAGCAAATTAAGTGCTGTGAGATCCAAATTTAATATCTTGTATGACTTCAATGAGCTTGAAGGACTGCAACCATGTGGTTTGGCAAGGATTCATACAATTTATTGATGAAGTCATCAGGAATAGCAAAGAAATCAGCCTTGTATGACTCCCAGAGTTAATCAAAATTCTTTGGTTTCATCTTCCATGCTTCCTCTTTTATCCTACCCCATGTATGCTCAACGACGTTCATGTCTGGTGACTGGGCTGGCCAATCCTGGAGCATCTTGATCTTCTTCGCCTTGAGGAACTTTGATTTGGAGATGGAAGCATGCGATGGAGCACCATCCTGCTGCAAAACTTGCCCTCTTTCATGGTTGGGAATATAAAAGGTAGCTAAGATTTCTTGGTAATTTAGACTTTTGATGTTGCCTTCCACCTTGCAGATCTCTTGCACACCACCATACTGGATGTAACCCCAGACCATGATTTTTTTCCGGCACCAAACTTCACTGTTTTCTGGGTGAATCTCAGATCCATGCAGGCTCCAGTAGGTCTCCTGCAATATTAGTGGTGACTGTGATGTAATTCAACGGAAGATTCCTCTGAAAAATCCCCCTTCTGCCACTTTTCTAGAGTCCTTTCTTTTAGCAGGCTGTGGGCCTCGGCAAATGCCTCATGGTTTTTTAATTGTCTTTTGTTTAGTGCTGGCTTCAGAGTACTGATTCGGCCATGAAGGCCATTTCAAGACAGAATCCGACAAATTGTTATGGTTGACTGAGGGACTTCAGCTGACCAGGCCTCGTGGAGCTCTGATGCAGTGGAAAATGGGCTGGCCTTGGATTTTTGAGCCAACAAATGGTCCTCTTGAGCAGTCATCTTGTGGGGTCTGCCTGACCTGGGCTTGTCAAAAACGTCTCCAGTCTCTTCAAATCTTTTTTTTATCCTCTGTACTTGACGCTGAGACACATTGAAGGTGTCTGCCACATCAGCAGTGGATCTGGTCTTCAGCCTCTTGATAGTCTCAGAGTGAATCTAGAAGTCTAGTTGCAGTTGATGTGAAGGTCTAGCGTACTGGGGTTCTTTTTAAACACACCTGAGACCTAACTGATCCATTATTAGTCTCAGGTGAAAGTCTCAGGTCTTTGCAAAAAATGGACTCAATGGGCTTTGTTGGTGATATTAGAATACTTTTTGACAGTTTTGTTTTGCACTGAAAGATTATTACAAAAGCTGTTGGGATTAAAATAAGCCATTTCTTGTAAAGAAAACCTTGATTTCAGCACCACTTCAGGTCAATTTGTACACAAATGACAAGACTTTTGTCAGGGACTGTATAAAACAATCAGAGAAAATGCAAGTCAGATCCCGTGTAAAAATGAAGAGACCTTAAACACACTCTCACAAACATATATGCATGTTAGTGTGTCTGTATTATCAATAATACATCCTGAAAATATACTACTTTGAGAAAAGTTTCTGTTTTTTTGTCAAAAACTTTTTAAAATAAAAAAAAAATTAGGTGAAATATAATCACAAATGCTAGCAGTGGCTGGCAAAAAAATGCTGGTGGGGAAAGAGTTAAGTGCAAAACAATCCCACACCATAATTCCCCCTTCACATAAACTTGACACTTGGTGCAGTGCAATCAAGCAATACTGTTCTTCTGGAAACTGCCAAACTCAGACCTGTCCATCAGATTGCCAGATAAAGAAGCGTGATTTGTCACTCCACAGAACATGTCTCCACTGCTCTAGGGTCCAGTTTCAGCATGCTTTACACCACTGCATCCCACGCTCTATGTAAGTCTTGGATGCAGCTGCTTGGCCATGGAAACCCATTCCATGAAGCTCTATATGCCTGGTCTTGAGCTAAACACAAAGTTTGGAGATCTGTAACTTTTAACTCTCCAGAAAGTTAGTGAATTTTTCGTGCTGTGGCCCTCACCTCACTCATGCAAGGCTGAATTTTCATTAGACACTCTGTCTTCAGCATTCCTTTGAAATCCATTATAATATAGACATTTGTAATGTACAATATTTGTAGTATTTATTTATTGGTATCAGTGTTGGGTGGATGAGTGAAGAGTGTGAGACTCATTCCTGTAAAGACCCCAGTGACAGGGGAGTCTCCATCCTGAGGGCTAGTCTAAACACCCGCCGGTGAGCTACTCAGACATGCAGCTTCTCAGTATTGAATGTCCATCGTTCTTAAGCCTTGTTGTGATCAGACTACAGCTCTGCACTAGACATTTGGCCAGAAGAAAAATGGTTGAGCCCAGATAAGACTGGCATTTCTTGAATAAATTTTTCCCTTCACTTTCGTCAATTGGTGAAGTTTTTTCCTCACCACTGTCACCACTGGATTGCTTGGTTTGGGACTTGTGGGGCTGCACATCGGTGGAGTTGCTCTTCAGTGTTTAGGCTTTTAGCAGTGACATTTACATTACACTGAACTCAACTACACTGAACTCTAACAGTGAACATCTATGTTAAGCTGCTTTGACACAATCTACAATGTAAAAAGGGCTACAGAAAATAAAAATGAATAAATAAAATAAATTGTTGAAACAATATCTTGTTTTTATTAACAAAATATTCTAACTGAATAGAAATATAAATTTAATTGTGTAGAACTAGATTGTTATTTCACCTGTTTAAAAAATCATCTGTCATGTATTTTATGTTCAATTTACTGAATAATTTGTGTTTTAAAATGTCTCAATTATGGATTTTTTCGGTCATGCAGTTTGTAAAAGACTTTAATTAAATGAAAACATCCTGCTGAGTGTTTAAATTGGAAAGTGTATCATGTATAAAGTTATTGTCTCTCAAAGGAAAGAGTTGATTAGGGCTGTGTGATACTAACGAAAAACGTGAGGTGTGATAAATAATGCAATATTTGTTTAACCATATAGAATGTGCTAGTAACAAAGTAAAGTTCCATGTGCAGCTTTATTCAAAAAGAATGGTCAGGCAGGCAGAGGTCCAAACGAGAACAAACAACAATATCATAGTAATCCACAGAGCGTAATCCAGATAACAGGTGACAAATACAAGGCAGTGCAGAATTATTAGGCAAATGAGTATTTTGACCACATCATCCTCTTTATGCATGTTGTCTTACTCCAAGCTGTATAGGCTCGAAAGCCTACTACCAATTAAGCATATTAGGTGATGTGCATCTCTGTAATGAGAAGGGGTGTGGTCTAATGACATCAACACCCTATATCAGGTGTGCATAATTATTAGGCAACTTCCTTTCCTTTGGCAAAATGGGTCAAAAGAAGGACTTGACAGGCTCCGAAAAGTCAAAAATAGTGAGATATCTTGCAGAGGGATGCAGCACTCTTAAAACTGCCAAGCTTCTGAAGCGTGATCATCAAACAATCAAGCGTTTCATTCAAAATAGTCAACAGGGTAGCAAAAAGCATGTGGAAAAACCAAGGCGCAAAATAACTGCCCATGAACTGAAAAAAAGTCAAGCGTGCAGCAGCCAAGATGCCACTTGCCACCAGTTTTGCCATATTTCAGAGCTGCAACATCACTGGAGTGCCCAAAAGCACAAGGTGTGCAATACTCAGAGACATGGCCAAGGTAAGAAAGGCTGAAAAACGACCACCACTGAACAAGACACACAAGCTGAAACGTCAAGACTGGGCCAAGAAATATCTCAAGACTGATTTTTCTAAGGTTTTATGGACTGATGAAATGAGAGTGAGTCTTGATGGGCCCGTGGCTGGATCGGTAAAGGGCAGAGAGCTCCAGTCCGACTCAGACGCCAGCAAGGTGGAGGTGGAGTACTGGTTTGGGCTGGTATCATCAAAGATGAGCTTGTGGGGCCTTTTCGGGTTGAGGATGGAGTCAAGCTCAACTCCCAGTCCTACTGCCAGTTTCTGGAAGACACCTTCTTCAAGCAGTGGTACAGGACGAAGTCTGCATCCTTCAAGAAAAACATGATTTTCATGCAGGACAATGCTCCATCACACACGTCCAAGTACTCCACAACGTGGCTAGCAAGAAAGGGTCTAAAAGAAGAAAAACTAATGACATGGCATCTTTGTTCACCTGAGCTGAACCCCATAGAGAACCTGTGGTCCATCATCAAATGTGAGATTTACAAGGAGGGAAAACAGTACACCTCTCTGAACAGTGTCTGGGAGGCTGTGGTTGCTGCTGCACGCAATGTTGATGGTGAACAGATCAAAACACTGACAGAATCCATGGATGGCAGGCTTTTGAGTGTCCTTGCAAAGAAAGGTGGCTATATTGGTCACTGATTTGTTTTTGTTTTGTTTTTGAATGTCAGAAATGTATATTTGTGAATGTTGAGATGTTATATTGGTTTCACTGGTGAAAATAAATAATTGAAATGGGTATATATTTGTTTTTTGTTAAGTTGCCTAATAATTATGCACAGTAATAGTCACCTGCACACACAGATATCCTCCTAAAATAGCTCAAACTAAAAACAAACTAAAAACGACTTCCAAAAATATTCAGCTTTGATATTAATGAGTTTTTTGGGTTCATTGAGAACATGGTTGTTGTTCAATAATAAAATAAATCCTCAAAAATACAACTTGCCTAATAATTCTGCACTCCCTTGTACAAGGCAGGTAGCTAACAATCATATATGGGAAATCAGTCAAAGAATCCCAACACGAACAGGGCAAGGAAAACAAGAACGCTCAGATTTGCACACTTTACAGATAAACAAGACTTTGCAAAGAGAGAGAGTGACTGAAGGGTTTAAATAGTGCCAGTAATCATTGAACATTTGTTTCAGCTGTGTATGTGTGTGTGTGAGAGTGTCCAGACTGTTGTCAGCTGTAGCGGGACATAATTTGCCCAAAGCATCTTGGTAGTTGTAGTTCATGTGGTGGCATGTGTGTAGTTCTCCAGCTATCTGCGAACGCACGATCGCTGGTGACTGACAATTCGACATGTGATATAATATTTGATATAACAATGTCATAACCAACATACAGTTCATATTATTTCAGGGAAAGGATCACTACAACTTAAAAACAGATATTTTAACTATATAAACAAACAAGGAATATGAAATAATTATCACATACTTCGCTGGACTGATTACGCTTTAAAAATTTAGAAAATTAAGAAAAACAAAAACATTTTAAAAGAGTGGTTACGTCTTTGTTGTTTTATTGCTTTCTTAAAAGGGCTTGAATTGCTCGGTCACATTTCAGCATGCATACTAAAATAAAATTGCTACAGATTTCTGCTGAGAAAAACAGCATGACCACTCTGCTTGGTTTCTGAGATGTGTTTTGACATGTGACAATACTGCCTGATGTGCTGAAAAGTCTTTCAGAGGGTGTGCTAATGGCAGGGACACAAAGCTCCTTCTGTATTATATTGCTCATTTGTTGCAAACCACTGCGATATGCTCATTCGCGATATCAAATGCCCCTACAGTCGATTTAGAGTCCTTAAAACAAGACATTCTTCAAATAGATCCAAGCCATTTCATGGGGATGTCTAAATGAAAAATTGCTCGCCCACTTGTTGTTCATACATACCCGGGAGAACATGAACCCCCTCTCTCAAACACTGTCTCAGATTCTGAGGATCACAAAAAAAAAAAAAAATTCCACAAAGACGCTGTGCTCTGCACTGTAAAAGAGAATATTTTTTTATTCCTAAAGACAAGGCTGTGAAAAATCAATGGTTAAAGTTAAGTTTCATAACAATACCACAGCAGTATAGACCCAACCCTATGCTGTGTTCCCTTCATTTTACTGAAGACCGACCCCACAACATGGGATTTGCAGACCATGGCTATAGTATGCTACAGTATTTAGAAAGATTGGGAAAAGGGTTTGGGGAGAGTTATTACAAACTAACAGACTCCTCCTCATCATCATTTTTGTTTATTGCCAAAACTGACAGTTGGAGGGGCGTGGTTAAGTATGTTAGCCCCGCCCAAATCCTAAGATATATGTCAGGGGTGTCCAAACTCGGTCCTGGAGGGCTGGTGTCCTACATAGTTTAGCTCCAACTTCCTTCAACACACCTCCCTGGAAGTTTCTAGTATACCTAGAAAGAGCTTGATTAGCTGGTTCAGGTGAGTTTAATTGGGGATAGAACTAAAATATGCAGGACACCGGCCCTCCAGGACCGAGTTTGGACACCCCTGATATATGTATTCTGACAATTTAACTGAAAAAAAAAAAAAAAAATTTTGCAAAGCGCATTTTCAGATTTCAAATAATGATCAGAAGGGCAAACATTTTCCTAATGACATGCACAGATGAATTATTCACCAAAAAACTAGCAATGTGAGCTAACAAAATCATATGGTTAGTTTTGATTTCATGGGGACTTTTGGAGATGAATGTGAAAATGCGTAATTGTGTCTGCCATATTAGTGCA